>JAYESA010000007.1:93837844-94437844 GCA_036927795.1 Iris macrosiphon | reverse complement strand
TATACCTTGCCTTGTTCTACTATTTAAATTCAGTTATTATTTTAGTTGCATGTTTATTGTTCAGATTATATAACTGTGTGCGTCTGAGAGAGACTCGGGTGTAGTCAACGAATGACTTAACGTTAAGACTTGTGTCTGACCTGGTGTCTAGTAGACCCACCTAAAATTATGGAGTTATTGGTATGACTCCCCAGGCCTTGACACGTATCATTACACGTCACAGAGTGTGTTTATTTAGGGACGCGTGCCTCATACTCGACTGGCCATCGGTGTGAGCAACACGTGTAACGGTATTTAGTTTAGTGTTTATTTCTATAGAGACTTGTATTATAGTACGAGATATCTACGTCGTGTTCACGACTTGTATATCTATATTGGCCGGGGAGGACAACTAGTAGGCGTATGGGACACCCACCTCCTTTATACAGATACTGCACTCAACGGAGTGATACAGACGTATATATTATTACAGATACCACGTTCTTTAGAGTGTTGGACGTTACTTGGTGATTTTACAGATACCACACTCTATAGAATGTTGGACATTATTATATTCCTGAGCCCGTGTTATAGGGGGCATATGTGGCATATACTAGCCAGTCATGACGATTGGTGAATTACGTCAGCATATGTCTAGCCTACACTTTTCCAGACGTACTAAGTTGTCCTCAAATTGCATTCACTTAGATGGTTAGCGCACCCCTTTTATTTATTCAATATTTAATTTATGGCATGCTTCTCTGTATCTTGTTATGTCCCTCTGAGGACCTGGTCCCTTTTCAGGTGTAGATGTTCATGAGTATTCGCAGGAGCGCAGATCCGGACTGGCTACTATATTGCGATGAGGTCTTCCCTTCGAGTCTCGTGATTATTAGTGATGTACTTATATTATTGTGTTTTGCTTTATATTCTAGTTCGGCAGTGGATTTGTTTCCATCCGACTGTCATCTTGAGATACTTTATAGTGAGACCTAGTTTCACAGATATTGATTATTTACTTATATAGGATTTTTGTAGATGAGATTTAGATTATACCCTGAGACTTGTGATAGTTTTTACCACTTGTGAACTATTGTTCATTATACAGCGTACGCGTGTGTTATAGTTTTCATATATTGGAGTTTCCATATACATGCGGCTGGCATGCTTACGTGTCCTAGTCCTACGTATTTTGGGACTGGGCGTGACATGTTTTTAGTGGTGGCCCATTCAGGTCAAGAGCATATTGTCTCGGTTACGTTACTGTACCGAGCAAGCTTGCACCTAGGAATAGAGTATAGGATCTCATCCACAATTGACTATGATTCACCTTCCTTCAAATCTGTTATATTTGAATAGCTGCATCCTGCTTGATTCATGTGCTTCCCTAACAGTTCCTTAAGTATAGCCTTCTCCTAGAATATAGAAGTCCCTGTTGTTAGATAATAAGTAGGGTAACCTTCCTATTAAGAGTGCAACTAGGATAATGACACATCACTGAGCTAGAATACTTAATGAACCCTAGCAACCCTTACTCGTAGAATGATTGACCGTTATCCCTTGATAATTAGGGATGACTTGATAGTAGTATAGACACAACTAGAGTGAGTTATAAATTCAACCATATTGTATGACCCTAGCATTGAGGGACCAATAGAAATCCAAGGTTGAATATTGGGGCCAAAACTTAACTTTTATAGTGAGATAGTATTATAGGACTATAAAGATAGGTTCTTGTCCTGATACTAGCAGACAATACTTTAGGGAGCCAAAAGGAACAAATATAACATTTTTCTCGATCAAACCTCGAACACAGATATTAGCATACCACCTTCCCCTAAGGAAACCATGATATTATCTAGAGACTTTCTATTTAAATTCAATCTTTTTCCTATAAAAACTTAGCGCTCGCAATTGTGCGACAACTAATTATGTTTTCTTTCTTCATCTTTCAATTCGTGCCACCTAACATTTCAGATTATAGGCCAAGTAATTTCTTTTATGATAAAGAAACATAGTTTGTTAGGATTATAGTTGTAATGCTAAATTTTAAATTTATATGCTTAATAGTTAAAGCTTGATGGTTTGAGTTATTTATATAGATTGTGATTTTATGATTACCGTTTTGCTTCAAATCAAGTAACATGTTCCACATATCTCCATACAAGTTATATCCTATTTCACTTGAGAGCCAGTAACCCTTTCATTCTCAATATTGACACCTTTGTTCTATGAGCATTGTGATTAAGACGTAAGATGACCATTACCTATATAATGCAATAGGAGACCCTGATAAATACCAAGATCTTTTCTTCGTGTACCCTAATAAGAGTTCTACTTTATTTACAAGTGCAAGATTATTTTATGGAATTCCCTTTAAGATGGATACAATATTAGTTTATACTTCTAAGTTGGATAGTATGTCTCACAACCTAGTATCACGTAGTCCTCTTGACTCATTAATGAAGTATAACTGAATGACATTAACTGTATACTAGCATAAGAAGATAATGTTTATTCAGACTGTAGAACTTAGAGGCCCATACCCCTATTTGGTCGACTAACGACTTAGAAAATAAGTTAGTATGATAACTATAGAGATTGTAGAGTGTTATACTTTTAGTGAACTTGAAATACTATGTACCTTCTTTTATCATGATCCAGCGTATTTATATTTTATGTATTACCTTGACTGATGCCGCTATTATAGCCTAGTTTTGTGAGCTTATTCTTTTATCAAGCTTGTTCACGACATATGTATTATTGGATGTATACACTAATACATTTTAGAATCAGTGTATTACGGTCTGATCAACCATAGTATGCTTGGTTCACCATTCGCATGACTACTTTACGTAGATTGAGATATATAGTAGTAGACGAATATACTTGCCTACTAGACATGTCTGAGCATATCATATCGGTTACATAATTGTTCCAATATGAACATGCAAATAGGAATTTACCAAATAGGATTTCAATCCACAACTGCCTTGACAATTCCCATTTGAATTCTTCAAACGCCTTGATCCCCATACTTCTATTCTATTACCTCCCCTTTGAATTCTTCAAACGCCTTTAAACTCCCTCACCCAAAATTAGAACTACTCGGCATAGATAGAGAAACTGGACTAGTTTGTATCCAATTGGAAATAGGACACGACATTTTATTTAAATTTTACAATAATTATATCACTTAGTGTGCACCTTACCGTTGCTTCGATAATTAGAGCCTAATCTAGCTGTTGCCTTCCAACAAATTTCTCAACCTTGTCCTAGTCATGCCCGCCTTTCATTCTGACCTTTGTGTAACTTATAATTATGCTCTCATGTGCTACATTTTAGTCGCACAATATTCGTCGCGAACGTTATTTTTTAATTCTAATTAATTCCAATTTTGTGTCATTATGCGTCTAATCGAAATTGGAGACACAATCTTGACCCGTTTTATGCAACCCAAATTAGGGTAATATCCTATTCTGAGTCCCCTATATCCATGACACTTGTGTCCCACCTAATGTTATCCCTATGTTCTTCTAATTAATTCAAGAAAACCTTGTGCATTAATTTTAATTAAATTAATCCAATTTCCATCTTTGTACAATTTTCCAAATTTTTGGGCACTTTTATGCAAAAGTGCATTGAGGTGGCCACACCATTGGACACAACACTGGAAGAAACCCATTTTTTGTTCATATGAATTTTCCCCATGATCTTTGGAATGTGCAACGTGCAACATCGCCGACTCATTTAAACCTAGCCTTGCATTTAAACAATACAAATTATAGCCCTCCCAACATTCCCATGACAATTGGAAAAATTATGGAGGTTAGGATAGAGAAAGGTACAAAATAAGTTGTAAATCTCTATCTTATACCATCCTTGACTTCTATGTGGCTTAGTTTTAATTTTGAGGACAAAATTTTTATAAGTTGGGTAGAATGTAAAACCCCTAATTCTAAAAACCGTATTAATTATTTTTAATTAATTATTTAATTGGTTTATAGTATTTAGTAGCTAATTAGAAGAAATAGGATTTATTGGATTTTATTTCTAGGTGTTTGTACATTTAGGGACTTATGTAGCAATTATAATTTTTCTTAATTATTTACATGTAAGAGACCCTGTAGACAGTTGATAGATTGATTGTATGCTCTAAGATCATATATTAGAATTTTATATATATATATATATATATATATATATATATAAAGTTTAATAGAAAGAATAATAGAAGAAAAATAATTAGATATAAAATTAGAAATAGAAAAGGATAAAAGAAATGAATAGATAAAAAGAAAAGGATTCTTAATGGATCTAACCCATTTTCTATCCAAACCCAAACCCGTATCCAACCAACCCATTACCCGGCCGCTTAAGAAACAGCAGCAGCCGCAGTTCTCAAAACCCCGTGGCCCACGATTTCTCCCCCCTCGGTTATTCCCTACTCTATATATATGAACACTTGTCAAAGCCCTAACCCTAAACCTAGAGCTTCTTCTCTATCCTGCGACCAGAGCGACCGCCGCCGACTACCAGGTTCGCCATCGGAGCCCTAGTGCCGCCCGCCGTCGTGACCGCGACCATTGCCCATCCGCGCACCGCACAGCAGAACCAAACAACGAAGGTCTGTTTACGCCTCGATTTCCGTGCCCTCGCTCGACCAAACTTGACCCTGTCTTCACCGGTATAATCCTGACCTATCCCTCTTCCAATACCGTAGATTAGTTTTCATTGTGCAGTGCGCAAACCTAGATAAAAATCGACGCCAACTCGAGGAAAAACTACGATATTTAATCTCAGAAAATCTGTTACAACTACCCATGTTTACGGACTCGTATCTCCCACCTCAGGGATCCGAATTTAGTTTTTCTTCTTGCTATGTGAAGACCATCTAACTTAGATTATTTTCTGTTAATTACATTATTTTATTTGAGTCCGTATACCGAATTAAATTAGGATAAAAACCCATAAAAACCTACTTTTTCTAACACAAAAATTTGTGATACGGAGCGCGCCCCGCCAAACGGGACCGCCCCGTCGTGTACCAAGTGTACCGAAAGGTGCGCACGGTATACCCAGACGTGTGGGATTTCGCAAAAACTGATTTGGACGCGTGTGCGCGTCAAAATCCACCCGTATCCGCATAAATTTCCCATATCGCGACTTTTGCAAAATCCAGCGCCATTTAGTGTACGGTCGTCAAAATGCGACGAAACTTGTGCCACTGGACTCGTGGTATCGCTCTGGCCTTTGACCCAATTTTCAAGCATTTCTGAGACAGTTGACCAAGTTGCCTATTGGCGGGTCCCACTGTTGACTTTTTGGGCAAAATTTTGTTCGGCTCACCGGAATTTACATTTGGACATACCGATGAGTTCGTACTGACATTTAGAATTTGTTTGACCTATAATTTGTTCTTTTTAGAGACATTTATCCTTGGCACGCTTTTTGGTGCAAAGTGGGCCATACATGGACCCCACTTTGACCCAAAATTACCGTTTTGCTCCTGTGTCCAAATTGGATAAAGGATAGTGCTTTCTAGCTATCTCGCTTATTCTGGGAACGTTGGTGATGTTTATTTCAGCATCCGGAGACGTTCATTCTGAGGCCGTAATTTCTAACTCTTGGTGTTTGACATCTGGACGTTACACTTTGCAGCTCTCTTGCCTGGCAAGTATACCTTGCCTTGTTATACTATTTAAATTCAGTTATTATTTTAGTTGCATGTTTATTGTTCAGATTATATAACTATGCACGTCCGAGAGAGACTCGGGTGCAGTCAACGAATGAGTTAACGTTAAGACTTGTGCCTAACCTAGTGTCTAGTAGACCCACCTAAAGTTGTGGAGATATTGGTATGACTCCGCAGGCCTTGACACGTATCATTACACATCACAGAGTGAGTTCATATAGGGATGCGTGCCTCATACTCGACTGGCCATCGGTGTGAGCAACACGTGTAACGATATTTAGTTTAGTGTTTATTTCTATAGAGACTTGTATTATAGTACCAGATATCCACGTCATGTTCATGACTTGTATATCTACATTGGACGAAAAGGACGACTAGTAGGCGTATGGGACACCCACCTCCTTTATACAGATACCGCACTCGACGGAGTGATACGGACGTATATATTATTATAGATACCACGTTCTTTAGAGTGTTGGACATTACTTGGTAATTTTATAGATACCACACTCTATAGAACGTTGGACGTTATTATATTCCCCCGCCCGTGTTATACGGGGCATATGTGGAATATACTAGCCAGTCATGACGATTGGTGAATTAAGTCAGCATATGTCCAGCCTACACATTCCCATATGTAATAAGTTTTCCTCAAATTGTATTTCACTTAGATGGTTAGCGCACCCCATTTATTTATTCAGTATTTACTTTATGACATGCTTCTATGTATCTTGTTATGTCCCTCTGAGGACCTGGTCCCTTTTCAGGTGTAGATGTTCATGAGTATTCGCATGAGCGCAGATCCGGACTAGCTACTATATTGCGATGAGGTCTTCCCTTCGAGTCTCATGATTATTAGTGATGTACTTATATTGTTGTGTTTTGCTTTATATTCTAGTTCGGCAGTAGATTTGTTTCCATCCGATTGTCATCTTGAGATACTTTATAGTGAGATCTAGTTTCATAGATATTGGTTATTTACTTATATATGATTTCCGTGGATGAGATTTAGATTATACCCTGAGACTTGTGATAGTTTTTACCACTTGTGAACTATTGTTCATTATACAACGTACGCGTGTGTTATGGTTTTCGTATATTAGAGTTTCTATATACATGCGGCTGGCATGCTTACGTGTCCTAGTCCTACGTATTTTGGGACTGGGGCGTGACAAAGCTAAAATATTCTAATTGAACACATTGCAAAAGGGTTAAATAAGGTTCATATATGAAGAATCGGTTCAAGGATCGGATGAGCGAGGAGGGAGATATCACTTCGTGAATCGGGGAGGTTGAACTCGGATTTCAGAACTCGGGTTCGAGTTGCGGTTCCTCGCGGCCGCGGGGAGGAGATATTCAGCCATAGCGAGGCTCGGGGACACTCGAGGGAGGTCGGCCAGTAGGGGGTGCCCGCTGGTGGTTGGGACTCTCCTGGGGTCGCCAGCGGCGCAGTAGCTAGAACGGCAACGACAGCAGCTACAACAACAGTTGTTGAGGCAGTAGCTCGACCAGGGGAGGGGGGTGGCAGGACGACGGCGGCTCATGGTGGAAGGTCGGTGGCAATGGCGGAGGTGGTTCATGGTGGTGAGGGCAGCGGCTGGAGGCTCAAGGCTCGAACTGATGGAGCTCCGTTGGTGGCTCGAGCTGGAGGTGGAGAAGAATTGGCCGGAGGGGGTGGTCGGCGGTGGAGGAGTAGCTGCTCGTGGTGATGGTGGCTGCGGGTGGCCGTGACGGAGGAGTAGCTACTCGTGGTGATGGTGGCTGCGGGTGGCCGCGACGGAGGAGTAGCTGCTCGTGGTGACGGTGTCTCAAGGTGGAGACGGTGAAGGTGGCAAAGGTGGTGCGGGTCATGGTGGCTCATGGAGGAGGCAGGTAGTGGCTCATGATTGGGACAGGTGGTCGTATAGATACTCCGACGAGTCGTAGGTGACTCCGGCGGGTTGAGTTTGAGGACGAAGAAGAAGAAGAAGAAAGAAGAAGGAGTTTGTGGCTGTGTAAATATATAGAGGGAGGAGAGAGAGTGAGTGTGTGGAGATTCCTAGGTTTTTTCTAGGAATTAGGACCTGCCACATATGGGGGGGTGAGTGTGTGTTAATATAGAATGAGTGTGTGGTTTAGATGGAGTAGAGAATTGAATCAAGGGTCATGATTTAACATGAGAGAGTTGTACATAGCATGGAGGAGAGTGAGGATGAGTGACCGATCATGTGAGGTTAGAGGGATTTCTTTATTTGTTTACACCAATAGGATGGTGACACCTAGCACCCTTTTTGCCATTAAGTCCCTTAACATTTGGGTATTTGCACATAAAGGAAAAATGGTGAGAACATGGAGTGGGAAGTGGTGTTTGGTGTTTTGTATGATGAAGGAATATTGTGTATTTTGTATGGGCCTCATGAATGGGTGTTGGGTTAAGTTGGAGTTAGGTTGGAATTAGTTTAAGTTGGTGTCCTCAATTTAATTAAATAAAGTGTCATATGCTCTTAAATTAATGGAAGTACATGGGATCTCAATTAGGAGTGACACAACGGTCATGAACTGTGTAGGCTTGGTGTCAGTCTTGGGCCCTTTAATTTGTTTGGCAAAACGGGTTGAGTTTGTGTCCCCAAATTGATGGCCACGATATAGGTATGCGACATAGGATTAAAGAATTGCTTTCATGACTGCAAAGTTGTGCAATTAAATTACAGCACAAGGGAGTGTGTTTGTGAGTAACCGAAATATCCAGTGCCTAATTGGCTTGTCAGGTCAAGAGTGCAACAATTTGTTAGAAATTAAAGGCTATTGTTGGGCTCCAATTATTGTAGCAACGGTAAGGTGCACCAAGGATTTAAATTAAATAACACGTCTACGCAACCTAATTTCTAAACCTTAAACAACCTGATACCAAACCAAAATTTCTAATCATATCTAGTCTACCTAAAATAAAATTTTGAGGGGGTTTATAGACTTTTCTTGGATCTTCGCACCCTTGACACAACTGACGTATAAGGATGTGTGCTTTGAGTGGTCAGATGCTTGTCAGACTTCTTTCGAGAAGCTCAAGCAGAGTTTGATTTTGGCTCTTATTCTGACACTTCCAGTAGGACCAAGTGGCTTCTCAGTGTATTGTGATACCTCAGGAGTGGGTATGGGATGTGTCCTTATAAAGCATGGCAGAGTGATATCTTATGCGTCTCGGAAGCTTCGAGACCATGAGAAAAATTATCTGACACATGATCTTGAGTCGACAGTAGTATTGTTTGCACTTAAGATCTGGAGGCATTACCTAAATGGTGATCGAGTAGAGATCTTCACAGACCACAAGAGCTTGTGGTATGTATTCACATAGAAGGAACTCAATATGCAGAAGAAGATGTGCCTCGAGTTATTAACGGACTATGATCTTGACCTTCAGTATCATCTAGGGAAGGCCAATGTTGTAGCAAATGCTTTGAGCAGGAGAGGAGGCGCTTACTTCTTGACGGAGTAATGCCACCTTTTGGAGGATCTGCAGGAGATGGGTATCGAGGTAGTATTACCTGGTGATATCAGTTTGATGGCGACTTTGTAGGTTCAGTCTTTTATAGTTGAGAGAATCAAAGTAGAGCAGACTGGTGATGTTAGACTTCAACAGCTCCAAGCAGAGTGTGAATCTGGATGCAGACCAGAGTTGAGCATTCATGAGGATGGGACTCTTATGTTTGGGGGTTGACTTTGTGTGTCGGAAGGAGATATCCGGCAGGAGATTATGTCAGAGGTCCACAGTTATCAGTACTCAGTGCATCCAACAGTAACAAAGATCTATCGGGATATTTGTCAGCACTTCTGTTAGAACGGTATAAAGTAGGAGATAGCTCGGTTAATTTCTCGGTGTTTAGTCTGTCCGCAGGTCAAGATTGAACATCAGAGACCGGCCGGACTACTTCGGCCTCTACCGATTACGGAGTGGGAGTGAGACCATATTACTATGGACTTTGTGACCGGTCTTCCTAGATTCCCGTCTGGCAAAGATGCTATATGGGTTATAGTGGATCAACTCTTGAAGGTTACTTACTTTTTTCTTTTTCGAGTAGGCCAGTCTATATAATAGCTAGCTGTGATGTACATGAGGAAGATAGTTAGATTGTATGGCATGCCAGTTAGTATAGTCTCAGATAGAGATTTGTGGTTCACATCTTATTTTTGGCAAAGCCTACAAAAGAGCCTGGGTACTAGGTGGAAGTTCAGTTCAGCCTACCATCCGCAGATAGACGGGCAGTCGGAGTGTACTATTCAAACTTTGGAGGATATGCTTCGATCATGTATACTTGACTTTGGTTGATCTTGGAAGGATCACTTCCATTTAATAGAGTTCTCCTATAAGAACAGCTTCCAGGCGAGCATTCAGATGGCACTTTTTAAGGCTTTGTATGGTAGGAGATGCATATCACCGTTACCTTAGGATGATATTGGCGAGAGGCAGATGCTTGATCTAGAGATAATTGCTCAGTCGGTTGGAGTGATCAGGCAGATCAGAGAGCATCTCTGAGTGGCTCAGGATCGCTAGCATCATTGGGCAGATCAGCACCGTCGTCGTCTTGATTTCTCTATTGGCGACACATGTATTTATGAGAATTTTGCCTACCCATGGAGTTATCAGATTTGGAGTGTAGAGAAAGCTTAGTCCCAGATATATAAGCCCGTTTGATATTCTCGAGAGAGTTGGAGACGTATCTTATCGTCTAGCTCTTCCACCATCGCTACATGAGGTACATGAGGTCTTTCACTTATCTCAGTTGCACGGGTATATTCTAGACCTGAGCAATATCCTGGATCATTCTGAGTTGGTCGTTGGTACCGATATATCATATGAGGAGAGGCTCGTGTATATTTTGGACCAGAGGAAGAAGGTTCTTAAGAACCGGACTATCAGATTAGTTCGTGTTGCTTGGGGGGCATCACTCACTAGGCGAGTCAACATGGGAGCGCTAGGACAATATGCGTACTCGTTATCTATTTCTCTTCGACTTGGGAGGTATACTTATTCATATGCCCTTGTCCTATCTTACCTGGTGGATGTGATTGATTGTTAGCTCATCTGTTATGTCTGTTGTTGTTTCTTTTCGATTTTTTGTTGTTGTCCAGGAAATTTTATGCCCAGATGAGTTTCCTGCTTGTTTTTAGTTTCGTGCTTGCTTTCTTGGATTTTCTTGCTAGTTGATTTTGGTTCCTGATGGAAATTTTGGGGACAAAAATTTTCTAAGGAGGGAAGAGTTGTGAGACTCGTCTCACAGTATTTGTATCTTATGTGGATACATATATTTTTTGCTATTTATTGCACTTTACTGGATCTCAAGAAAGCTCAAAAAATTTCAAAATTGAAATTTTATTACCTTACATCTATACCGACGGTATACTGCCCGACAGATATTTGTTTCACTTTTCAGATATTTTGAGATTTCTCTATATATAGTACTTGGTTTTATTTCTTTTCTTCTTTCTCTTTTCTCTTTCTCCCTCTTCTCTTCACCCTTTCTCTCTTGAGCTTGGAGCTTGGTCTTGAAACCTGGAGTGTGGTTTCTGAACCTCTTCGAGGTGGTAGAGTAGAAGATTTAGGCTGGGAGCTTGCTTTAGGCAAGTACACCTTGTCGATTATATGAACTTCTTTTACTTTTTCTTATTTTCTTTTCTGCAGCTTGGGTTATTGCTTTTTAGCTTAGACTTGCTTTACTATTATTGTTCATCTTATGATTTCTAGCTTTTTACCGTCTCTATTTTGATTTCTGATAGTATTTGGTCCCACCCCTTTTTGGTAACTCGGTAACGAGAATGGTACCGGAGTTGTGACCATGAGATATAGTCTATATTGTGCTATGGAACTTACCACTAGACTTGACTTCTTGTTAGACGTGGTTTTGGTGATTTTTGGGATTTGATTTACGTTCCGGAATCAGATCTGACGTTGTCCCAGTTTTTTCTTGGAAACCGGTAGACAATATACTATAGTATACCGATGGTATACCAATTTTGACCGACTTAGAATCTAGATATTTTTCAGTGAACATTATCGGCATACCGACTATATACTATAGTATACTGACGATATACCGATCCTACCGACATTGTTGACAGACTTTAGGATTTTTTTTGGGCCGACATACCGACGGTATAGTATAGTATACCGATGGTATACCGATTTATAGAACTTTATTTTTCAGTAACTTTCTTGCCTACTTGGAACAACAAACCGACGGTATACTATAGTATACCGACCTTATACTAATTTGTTGGAATCCAAAACTTATTGTATTTTTTCTATCTCTGGACCGGTATACCAATGGTGTACTAGACTGTACCGACAGTATACCGATCGTGCTCTTTCTTTAGGAATATTTGGTTTTTCGTGATTTTATTTTGATTCTTCTGGCTTTTGCATGGACTGGCTTTTGCATGGACACACGATGACTTGACCTGACTAGACATGAACTACATGGCTTCAGATGACTTGACTTGACTTGGCTTTACTCAGTTTCACTTGGCTTTGCCCGGCTATACGTGATGACATGATTAACTGAACTTGACTTGGCATGACTTTACATGGCTTCACCGGACATGGCTTGACTTGGTTTTACCTGGCTTCATTTAAATGGACATGGCTTCAAATGGTTGTACATGGCTTTAACTGGCTTCACATGGCTTTACCTTGCTTCACTTGGATTCACCTGGCTTGGTTGTTATCGTGGCTAACATGAGTCCGTTTGTGCAACGTATATTAAAACTTGTTTATATTACTATTAGAACTTGCTTTGTTGCATCATGTCTAGGATGGATTCTGTGGAATGCCACACCCGAATTTATGCAAGAAACATCTAGGGATTAATAACTAGAGATTCACTTAGTACTTGGCTAGGAATTTTCCTAGATTACATGCAGTACCGATTATTCATACTGTTATCTTGTGGAGTATCCAGTGGTTTATCTTGAGGAGTATCTGGTGCTGGTTTGTGCATATAGATATCCTGGACGGACTGCAGGGGCATACGATTAGAAGGAACTCTAGTATCGCGTTGTATTATAATTGTTAGTAATTAGGATTGTGATAACCCTAGTTAGTTAAAGTATCAAGCCGTACTTATATGATTTGTCGTGATTGTTGGATGATGATTAGTCAAGGCTTTTACATGATCACACATTTACTTTATGCACTTCTTATTCTATTTTTTGTTTATTATGATGTCTCATTGTAGGTTTATAGTATTTTTTTATTATCCTGAGATCGTTTACATTCGGTCTTTACTTTCAGTATATGTATTGCCTGTGTTGTTGGTTTAAGTTCCTAGATTGGCTTCATTTTTGGCACTTGCTATTTTGGGGTCAAACTCCACTAGTTTTGTATGGTCAGATCCAGTAGCAGCACCGGAGGATCTTCCGTACTTTCCTTAGGATGGTGGCACTAGGAGCACCAGACCACTTGAGTGAGTTTTCTTACTTCCCTACTCTGATGTACATTCTATTTTGGTTAGCATTTAGACACCGAGCATATGTTTAGCTCATAATTTGGTTTGATCTGTTAGCCTATGAGCATTAGCATGATTGGCATATCCTAGGGTTGATTATGTATGACTTAGATTTTGGCTAGTTTATTCATTTTGTGTTTACTAGCTTCATGATCATCTGTATATTATAGTTTATGACGCTTTACTATTATATTTTAGATGATCTTATATCTTGTTATTATTACTATTGTTCTTCTGATTAAGATATTAGGGTTTGCTGGACCTAGGCTTGACTGTGGGTTTGTATTAGTGACCCCTCATATCTTACAGCTTCACCACATATGCGGAGTACCGATGTGCTCTAACTATAAGTAGTTGGCCTTGTCAGTCCTGTTCTCCAATATTCTGGTTCTGTGGCGTGATACTTGCTATCCATCGGTATGAATTCTTTTCCATGTATTGTAGTTTGCACTATGGAGTTTGCTGAAGTGATGACCCAGAATACGTTGAGCTGCCAACTTTACTTGTAATGGTACCAAAATCAGCACAGCGGGTCCCTTTTTTTCAAATGTACCCATGGTCTTGAATATTAATAAAAAAAATTCTTAAATGTAATGGACTTCCATATGTACTCATGATCTTGAATATTAATAAAAATTTTGCCTTCTTTCCTGTTTAGAACATTTCTTGTTGCTGTGGATTTCATATTTTTGAGTATTATACCAGAGGTAGTATGGACGTAGCATAACATCATAACGACGATAAAACTAAGCCCTATCCGAGATAGTATGAACATGATAGGTTAGAGTAGTTCCATTAAGAAAGATGGGTGAAAATATTATCTGCGATAGTAGGGATACTTTTGTGTAGAACCGATAGTCAAGAAGTTTGTTTGTAGCTGAGTACGATCACGGTAAAGTTTTTTATGGAAATTAAAGGAAATGAGTCAGAGGTAGTATGGACATGACTACTTTCTTTTACTGGAGAACATAGGAAACTCATAGTTTAGAGGTGATGTGGACGTGAACTATTTGCTTTGTAGAAATTTTGTGGAGATAACAACAAAAGGGACGAGTCAGAGGTAGTGTGGACATGACTGCCTTCTTTTGGAGGGAAGAACGATTTATAGTTCATAGGTGATGTGGACGTAAACTATTTGCCTTTGAGAAGTTTTGTAGATCTGTTACCCATTGCGTACTCGGGACTCCCGAGAATGGATAACTGATTTGTCGGTGTGCTACAGATTGGTTGGGGAAGACATCAGCTGTGAACATTACATTTTTACGTCCCTCTACTATGGATAGAAATGACACACATATATTTTTTTTGCGTGCCTAACTCAGGCATAATATTTCTTTAGGAACTTGTCATTGATTGGCATCATTAACAAGTCACCAATAGGCTTGGCGAGCCTGTATACGCCGCTGGAGTAGACCGTCTCTACTATAAATGGACCCTCCCCCTTGGGTTGGAATTTTTCTGCCTTCTTGTGGGTCATGATCATCGGTCTTCTCACGGTTAGGACGAGATCGCTAGTCTGGAATGTCCTTTCTATCACCTTCTTATTAAAGGCTCTAGAAAGTATTGCTTGATATAGCTTAATGCGTTGTTGTGCCAAGAAGGATTTTTCTTCAAGTGCCTCCAACTCTTGTAGAAGTCGACAATGGTTATCTTCGGCGTTTAGCTGGTTGATAAGGGCCACCCGGAGAGAAAGAATTTGTGTCTCCAAAGGGAGTACAACTTCGCTTCTGTAACCAAGGAGAATGACGTGCTGCCAATCGGAGTTCCGATTGTTGTATGATAGGACCATAGACATTCGCCCAACTTCTCATTCCAATCATGTTTGTTGGTTGAAATAAATTTTTTAGTAGCTTGATGATGATCTTGTTGAATGCTTCGGCTAATCCATTCGCTGCTAGATTATAGGCGATTGAAGCTACGTTCTGAATTTAGTTTTTATCACAAAATTGGAAGAAAGCGTGGCTTACAAACTGTGGACCATTGTCATGAATGATCCTGCGAGGCAAGTCAAAATGGTAGATTACATAATGTTTAAGAAAATTGATCACGTTGGATATTTTTACTTCTGCGAGTGGAACAACTTTCGTCCATTTAGAGAAGTATTCTGTGATAGCTAGGATGAACCGGTGCCCCTTAGACGAATATGGACTGGTTGGTCCTATGATATCCATACCCCAGGCTTCGAATGGCCAAGACGCAATGGGCGGGTATAGGAACTCCGAGGGTTGGTGAATGAAGCAGGCATAGATTTGACACATCATGTACTTCTTTGCATATTTGACGGCATCTGCCACCATCATTGGCCAAAAATAGCCAATGCGTCGGAAACGGTCTTGAAGCTTAGGACCAGGTTGGTGAGCACCACAAACACTGCCGTGAGCTTCACGGAGAGCTTGCTTTGCTTCAGCGTCTGATAGGCATCACAGTAGGAGTCCGTCATAGAAACGACGGTACAACATCTTAGTGGCTTTATCATATTAGAACCGGATGGATCGTCTTCTAATGGAATTGGCCTCCTTCGGGTCGTCCGAAAGGATTTTTTAGACATCATAGTCCATAAATGGGAGTCTCCAATCTTTGACATTGATATCTGCATCCACAGAGTAGCTTAGACTTAAGTATAAGTTGTTCCTTAGGCAGACCAACTATTGTCCCACAACTGTGATCAATAAGAGGATTTTGATTAGAGTTGTTAAAGAAGCGGCAAGGCCGGCGAGTGCATCAGTCTCAATATTTTGTAGCCGTGGTACACGTTCTATGAAGAACTTTATAAAATTTGAAATTATGTCGACGACCGCTTAGTGGTAGGAGAGCGGGTCCTCGTGACGGACTTTGTACTCACCACGGACTTGATTGACTATTAACTTGGAGTCGCCATAGGCTTCTAGGTAATCAACTTCTAGTTGTTTATCTAGCGGGAGCCCAATGATGAGAGCGTTGTACTCTGCCACATTATTGGAGCACGACACCGTAAGCGAGTATACACGATGGATGACTAGGTCGTCGGGAGAGTTCATCACTATCCTTATTCCGGCGACGATATTGCCTTTGGGCCCTGTTCTTAAAGCACCATCGAAGAACATTCCCCAAACTGATACTCCTGTCGTGACGGTGTAAGACTCTAACATATCGTCGGGGATTTTATTGTAGATTTTTGAAGTCTCCAGTATAGAATGAGTTGCTAGAAAGTCGGCTAGTGCTTGGCCCTAGACAGGATTTTATGGGACGAATAACATGTCGTAGGGTGACAGTAGGATTGCCCATGTGGCAAGGCGATAGTTGAGTTCCCCAGGTTTGGTCATAAGGACTCTGAGGGGATCACATGGATAGTTTTCCCTGTTAAGTAATGGCGTATATTTTGGACAGTGAATACTAGAGCAAGACACTCTTTCTCGCCCGGATTATACCTATGTTTTGTGCCGATCATTGTTCTGCTGAGATAGTAGATAGCTTGCTCATAGCCTTCGTCACTATTTTGGGTAAGAAGGGCTCTGAGGGAATGATCCATTGTACGAACATAGAGTAAGAAGGGATTTCCCATAATTAGGGCAACCAATACGGAGGGGGGTCATAAGATTTTCTTAATGTCGTCGAACGCTTGCTGGCATTCTTCTGTCCAGGCGAAAGAGACTCCCTTCTTCATGAGCTGAGTAAAGGGTCAACATCGTCCGGAGAGATTGGCTATAAATCTCCTAATGTATGCCAGTCTTCCTTGCACACCACAAAGTTCTCGTATGTTCTATGGAGGATGCATGTCTAGGATAGCCTTAGTCTTCTCAGGGTCGATGTGAATGCCTTTTGAAGTTATAATATATCCAAAAAACTTGCCACTGGAGACCCCCAAGAATGACTTGGTGGGGTTCATCTTAAGCTGGTGGACTCGCATTAGATCAAATACCATCTTCAAGTCATAGAGATGATCGTCTTGAAAATGACTCTTGACAGCGAGTCATCAACGTAACATTCCACTGTCTTATACATATGGTCATGAAAGATAGTGCTCATAGCTCGTTGGTATATCGCACATACATTCTTCATACCAAAGGTCATCACAGTATGACAATATACCCTTATTAGCATCCGGAATGATGTATGCTTATTATTGTCTGGAAATATTTTGATTTGGTTGTAGCTTGAGAACCCATCCATGAAGGATATACTAACGAAGCCAAAAGTATTGTCGATCATTACGTTTGTGATGGGGAGAGAAAATTCATCCTTTAGGCAAGCCGCATTTAAATCACGAAAGTCAATTCAGTCTCGGATTTTATCATTCTTTTTTATGTCTAGGACGATGTTAGCTACCCAATATGGGTATTATTCTTCGCGGATAAAGCCGCTAGCTATTAGCTTATTTACCTCAACTTCGATGAGTTCATAACGTCCAGGCGGAATCGCCATTGCTGTTGTTTACAGGCTTGGGGTTTGGCAAGATATGATCTTATGCATCACGATTTGTGGATTCAATCCTGACATATCTTTGTAGTTCCATGCGAAGACGTCGATGTATTCCTTTACCAGCTAGACAAGGGATTCTTGCTCTTCTATCGAGAGGTTTTTGCTAATGAAGATGGGTGTAGGAGCAATGTCATCACCCAAATCAACTTGTACAACCTCGTCCTCAGTAGGAGGTTCTTGCTGCTCGAATTGTAACTCCCACAGAGATTCTAGTTTTTGAGACCATGGTTTTATTTTAAAGAGTTCGACTGGGTACTCGTCGTCCTCTTCTAGATCAACTGATTCCATATTGATGGTCAACGTTTGCTTGAGTATGTCCCTGATGTTGATGTCGGAGTCCCAAGCAAAAAACTGTGAAGAGTGAGATTGTGTTTCGTCTTCCTCCTCTGAGTCGTCGAGAATTGTAGGAGGTGTGACATATCCCAAACCATGACCGGTATGCAATGGTAAGTGTCATTCCTTTTTGTAGTTCAAGCCTTGGTCGTTCTTCAGATCATATCCCATCTTCTGGAGAATGCGCTTAGTCTCTATGTTGTAGCGGTGAAGTTGCATTCAACCGCTTTTCAATTTTGGCTCTTTTGAGATGAAGTTTCGGTGACCTTCGATTTTCCCAAAAATGATGGACTTATTCCCTTTCTTCCTTGCAGGAATGATGAAACAGGGATCTTGGCTAAGGAGGATTCGGCCTGCTGCGTGAGCTGTAGCTACTTGCGTAAGCAGGTCTAAACCTAGACCATACTCCAAAGAATATGTGGTGCCCTAATGCGCGACAATAGAGCAATTCAAAGAGAGGCCTTTATTGAGAAAATAAAGTATCTCCTCTAAAGGGATTACATCATCGAAGGATAGTACATCGGTAGATGCCGCGACGTGCTCTTCTAGTTCATCTTCTTCAGCGGCTGTCATTGATGTTGATGGTCCTGGAGTTCTCTTGTGGAGCTTAACTACCAACTGCTCTGGGGATCTCGTGGCAAGGGGATCCTTGTTTGTGTAGAAGCATAGAAAATCTTTATCATGCACCAACAGTAATCAAGAGCTATGTGCCAAAGTGATTAAGACCCATGCACCATCCACAATATAAGTACTGTTTTCATGTGCCAGCAGTGCCATATGTCACTACTACTCCAGTCCAGTATTCCCATGTGCCAATAGTGCCATGTGCCACTACTACTCCAGTCCAGTGCTCCCATGTGACAACAGTGTCATGCGCCACTACTATTCTAGTCCACTGTTCCTATCCAGCAGCACTGCCATACGCTACTACTATCCTATTGATCTCCATGCGCCGGGCGGACGTATTCCCAAGGTGCAATCAAAATCGTCATGACACGTGTCATGAGTATTATGGACATCAGCAACCCCAGATCTCGAGTGGCCATGTGGCAGCCTATTGGAACATGTGCCACTATACGACAGCATGAGATGTGCGTGCATGAGAACATGCCCCACCTACTCGCCATCGCCTTCGACACACCACCTCTTCCCGTTCTCTGGTAAACCCTAACTGCTAATTCTTATGATAATAACATGGACACACACTGAGAAAGACACGGACATAGACATGGACACACTGACATGGATACGATAGAGTGAAGGAGGAGCACTAACCATAAATTGGATACACACTCACGGACACACTAACACACTCAACACTAACCCTAATATGGATACAGACACATGGACACACACACACACTGAGATGGTATTATGTGTAGAATTGGATTGGAGGTTTTGTGTGAAACTTGGACACGGACACACAAACATACACAAACACAAACACAAACACAAACACAAACACAAACACAAACACACACACATACTAGATGGTGTTGTGGGTGGAACTCGGTCACAGACACACACACACACACACACAGTAACCCTATATATCCGTGAGTGTGTTGTATGTGGAATTGGATTAGGGTTAGTATTAAGTATAGTATTTGTTGGTGTGAATTGAGGGTGCATATATGTGCATTGGTTTAAGTATTTTTCTTAGTATACAAAGTTATGTGTTGAGAGAGTTATGTGCTAGTGTTGAGTATCAAGTATTGGTGCCTAAGTATAGATGTTAGCAAGGGGTGAAAGTTGTATCTTAGTATATATAGCATGGGTGTAGTTGAGAGTTATAGGTAATGTGATATGGTAGGTTGTTAACATAGGATACTTGGGTACTTAGTATTGAGGTATCTTGATAGCTAGTAACATATGTGAAAACTAATTAGATAGTGATATCTTAGTATCTATAGTCAAGTGTTAAGGTTTTAGGGAGATGGATATTTTGTTAAAGTATTATTGTGATGTATTAGTATATAGCTAGGTAATGGGTATTAGGCTAAGATATTGTAAGGTATTTATTATATGTAATCTATATTAAGTATATGGTACATAATATAATATATTATCTAGTATAGTCTATATTAACTAGTATAACTTAGAAACCTAGTATAGTAAGCTATTAACCTAGAATAACTTGATAAACCTACTATTGACTAGTTTAGCTATATAGGCCAATCCAGTTATCAACTTGTAACCTATATTAGGTAGTTTTGACCTAATTTGAATCAAATAACCAGGTTTTGACCTAAGAATGACTTAGAGATCAGTTTCAAGTTAGTGTCATAGGTATTTGAAACTGTATCCTAGGGTCAAGATATAAGAGAGTATCAATGTGATCTTGTGTACCATGGTATGTGATATCCACATGATACACAAATACCTAGAGTATTATCAACATCTATGTGTATATTGGACACTCCGAGGTCAAGTATTCCTTGTGGTCTCACAAGGAACTCATGACGACAGAGATATCATTATCTCCTATGTCAAGTGTCCATGTCAGGCTGAAGTCAAGTATCCTTGTCAGCCCTTCTCTGAAAAGTAAATTTGTATCTATAATAGTTATACCACTTTCCAAAAATTACGTAAAAAATTTATATTACTTATCATTTTCTAGTATTTTTTAGAAATCTGGTAGAACTCTAAAAGCCTTTAACAGGCTTGTACAAGCAAAATTTCTTTCCGGAGATGGCTGACAATGAACACGTGACGACACCTATTTAATTAGGTTTGAAATCTGTCAATCCAGTTATCTACTTGGAACCCAAATTAGGTAGTTTTGACCTAGTTTGACTTAAATAACCATATTTTGACCTTGAGACCAAGTTTAAAGTTAGTGTCATGGGTATTTGAAACTGTAACCTAGTGTCAAGATACAAGAGAGTATCAATGTGATATTGTGTACCATGGTATATGATATCCACATGATACATAAATACCTAGTGTAGTGTACATAAATATATATTTTGTGTGGTGTCAAGTATAGGTATGATTGGTATAGTGTTAAGATACAAATAAGTAACTTGAGTACATGAGTGTCCACGTGTTTCTTATGAGGCATATCTCTGGAAAAAAATTACCTCTGGTATGTGATATCTACACGTCACGACCCGCACCCTATATTTGGGCATAAGTCATGAGTCATGAGTATACCCAGCCTACGCCGCAGTATCAGCGGTAGAACGATATACAAAAAGCCACAAGTAATCTATAACTCACAACATATATACATCTCCACACTATACTCAATCACATTCACTAGTTTAAATGAATACACCAAGATAATAATAAAATAATAGTCTTGATGCGGGTTCAATGAATCTCCAAAACTAAATATCCATATTACAATATTCCAAATGATTTAGAAAAACTGTCGGAGAACAATCTGGTCCAAAATAACTGACAAAATCAACTACTACTAAACTACTCAATTGTAGACGGAATCTGAGCTACTAACTCTCCCTGATCCTCCGGATCGGCAAGATCAGGCTCTATTATGTCGCTAGCATACGGTCCATAATGTGTAGGGATTGCATGCCCATTGTAGTCACCTAAAATATTTATCCCGTCAGGAAAGGAACGAGTACATCATAGTGGAAACAGTTCCAACACATGGTAGAAGCTATAAGACAGTAAATAATAAGGAATATATGATAGCAATAAACTGAACTTACAATAAAGTAGCTAGAACAACAAAATGCTGAAGTCCTATCATGGCACACATATAGTACAATATCTCCAAGCAACAAAAGAAATAACTGTAATGTATGAAAGAATAGATGGGAACAACCACTCTATGTGATTTGAAATACCTTGTCGATATGTGAACGACTAGGGGGTAATATTCGGCCAACCACACGTGTCGTGCGTGGATGTCATTATTCTAGAAAGGCCATGGGATAGAAAGGGTAGTTCACACGTCCACTAAATATTTCACCTCTCCACAAGTACACATGGATTCCAAACTAGTCACGAAGAAATAACAATAATCCAGAACAGTCACGTATCTCATAAAAAGAATCCATCATACTAATTCGTGTAACAAGTGTCAAAAATTAAATAATCAATACTAATCATTCTTTATAGAGACTAACAAGCACTTAAAGTATTCACGGAAATGTACTTGCTTGTGGTCCTTAGCTGGTTTGAATCAGAATCCAAGTCACTGTCCAAATGGCCTATGTATTACAAATTTACCATATCAAAAGATAATTTATTTTAATTTATTTAATTCTGGAATAATTACTCTAAAATCCTATTTTAATCTTATTATTCTGGTTTTTAGGTCAATTCCTAAATTTTGTTCAAAGCAGCACCGAGTCCGAGACTGAGGACATGTCTGATTTGTGGGTCAAACCAGCACCAAGTCCGAGACTGCCCACAGCGCAGAGAGGAAGCACCGCCGTTCGGACAAAGACCAATAACACCAGTTTTAAGGATACTACCACCGCCAGGAGGTCAACGTCCACCAATACAAGGAGGATTTTAGAGGGGACCACCCTTGGCCCCACAGAAGGCATAGTTTGACCGAGCTCGACAGCAGATCGGAGGACAGAGGCACGGACATGCCTTAGCACTAGCAGCTATAGAGGAGGAAACAGAAGGGGAAGCCATCACAGGTACCATTTTAGTTGCATTATTACCAGCAACTGCATTGTTTGATTTTGGAGCTACCTTATCATTCATATCTAGTAGATTTGTAGCTATGCATAGAGTAGCAAATTCCCCCTTACCTAAGAGTTGGAAGATTCTTACTGTAGGAGGTATCGTGTCGGTTACCAGCACAATTAGAACGTGCTCGGTAGTCGTATATGGTAGAGAGATGAGAGCGTAATTCTTGGTATTGCCTATGTCGTACTTTGATGTTGTGCTAGAAATGGACTGGTTAAGCCAGTATAACGCCGTACTGAATTGCCGGAAAGGTAGCGTCATATTTAGACTGCCAGATCAGCCGGAGTTCGAGTACATGCGAGGGACCATCGAGCAAGGAGTAGGACAGATAGCTAGAACTTGCATGGCTATGGAGATGGTACCGCCGCCAATAGTTGCAGAATTTGAGGATGTTTTTCCTCAAGAATTGCCAGGCCCACCGCCAGATAGAGACGTAGAGTTCACTATTGAGCTAGTACCCGGAGCAACACCGGTATCTTCTAATGTATACCGATTGGCGAAGAAGGAACTAGATGAGCTGAAGCTACAATTATAGGAATTGCAGAGCAGGGGATTTATCCGTCCTAGTGTATCACCTTAGGGAGCACCAGTGTTGTTTGTGCCTAAGAAGGATGGAACGGTACATATGTGCATTGATTACAGAGCCCTTAATGCTTTGATTATCAAGAACAAGTACCCCTTGCCGCGGATTGATGATTTGTTCGACCAGCTGACAGGAGCAGTAGTGTTCACAAAGATTGACTTGAGATCGGGTTATCATCAAGTAAAGGTGCGAAGGGAAGACATTCAAAAGATAGTATTCATGACTCGTTATGGTCACTACGAGTTCTTAGTGATGCCTTTTGGACTGACAAATCGTCTGCTGTATTTATGAACTTGATGAACAGAGTATTCCACTAATAATTAGACCGGTTCGTGGTAGTCTTCATCGACGACATCTTGGTGTATTCGAAGAGCCACGAGGAGCACGAAGAACACTTGAGACCAGTGTTGGAGACCCTGAGGAGAGAGAGGCTTTATGCTAAGCTGAGCAAGTGTGAGTTTCTTCGAGATTATGTCGCTTTATTTGGACACGTCATCTCAGGAGATGGTATTTCAGTAGATCCGGCAAAGATTTCATCAGTAGAGACATGGCCAACCCCTACCAATGTCTCGGAGGTGAGAAGTTTCCTAGGACTTGCCGGATATTACCGAAGGTTCATGGAGAACTTCGTAAAGATTGCAGAGCCGATGACCCGCCTGACCCATAAGGAGCATGAGTTCACTTGGACAGAGGAGTGCCAGAAAGCATTCGATGAGCTGAAGAAGCGTTTGACTACAGCACCTATCTTAACCATACCGTCTGGACCCGGAGGATTCGTGATCTATAGCGATGCATCTGGGAAAGGACTAGGATGCGTCTTAATGCAGCATGGGAAGGTTGTAGCCTATGCTTCTAGACAGTTGAGAACTCACAAGAAGAACTATTCTACCCACGACTTGGAGCTTGTCGCAATAATCTTTGCCTTGAAGCTTTGGAGGCACTATCTATATGGAGAAAGGGTAGAGATATTCATTGACCACAAAAGCTTAAAGTACGTCTATACACAGAAGGACCTTAATCAAAGACAGAGACATTGGCTCGAGGTGATGACATACTTCAAAATTGAGCTATAGTACCATCCGGGAAAGGCCAACGTAGTAGCTGACGCATTGAGCAGAAAACCTATGGCATTCTTCCTGACTACCCAACAACATCTGTTGAGGGATCTAGAGAAGATGGGTATAGAGGTCGTTATGCCCGGAGTAGACGGACAGTTGTCGAGTTTCCAGTTGCAATCGACATTAGTGGAGAGAATCAAGGCTGATACCAGATTTCATAGGCTGCGACAGAGGACAGAGGCAGGAATACAGATATGACTACGTATACATGAAGACAGAACCTTGAGATATGGAGATTATCTCTATGTTCCAAATAGAGAACTTCGGCAGGAGTTGATGTCAGAGTCACACAGTTTGACCTACTCTATTCATCTAGGAGGCACGAAGATGTACCGGGACTTGAGATAGTACTACTGGTGTCATGGAATAAATAGAGAGATAACACATTTTGTGGTGAAGTGCCTAGTGTGTCAGCAAGTCAAGGGTGAGCATCAGAGATCTGCAGGATTACTTCAACCACTTCCGATACCGGAATGGAAATGGGAGCACATCATTATGGACTTTGTTACAGGCTTTCCGAGGAGTCCTAGTGGTTGCAATGCAGTATGGGTAATCGAAAATAGACTCACGAAGTCCTCTCACTTTTTACCTTTCAGAGTTGGGCAATCTACTGAGGTCATAGCAGATATGTACATGAGGAAGATTGTGCGACTGCATGGAGTGCCAGTTAGCATCGTGTCGGATAGGGATACGAGATTTATATCTTACTTTTGGCGGAGTATGCAAGAGAGTCTCGGTACCAGCCTAAAGTTTAACACATCGTATCACCCACAGACGGATGGCCAGTCAGAGCGCACCATCCAGACATTGGAAGACATGTTAAGAGTGTGTATGCTACATTTCGGAGGATCATGCGAGGACCACTTGCACTTGGTCTAGTTTTCCTACAACAACAGCTATCAAGCGAGCATCCAGATGGCTCCCTACGAAGCATTATATGGAAGGAAGTGTCGTTCCCCAGTATGCTAGAGCGATATAGGCGAGCGACAGATTCTCGGGCCAGAGTTGGTTGTTCGTACAGTAGAGAAGGTGAAGAAGATCCAAGGGCATCTACGAGCCGCACAGGATAGGCAGAAGCACTGGGCAAATGCGCATCGACGACCCCTAGAGTTCCAGATGGGAGATCACGTGTTTCTAAAGATCTCGCCTACTCGAGGAACTATCAGATTCAGAGGCAGAGGAAAGCTGAGTCCGAGGTACATCGGACTATTTGATGTGTTAGAACGCGTCGGAGAGGTTGCTTATAGATTAGCCTTACCGCAGACCTTGGAAGGAGTCCATGACGTCTTCCATGTATCTCAACTGAGAAGGTACATACCAGATCCGAGTCATGTGCTTGATCATTCAGAGATCACAATCAGCCCGAGTCTATCATACCAAGAGGAGCCTGTTGAGATCCTGGACAGGAGCGAGAAGGTATTGCGAGGTCAGTCTATCCCTCTAGTTCATGTCGCATGGAGGCATCATGCACTAGGCGAGACACTTGGGAATGCGAGGAGGACATTAGACAGCGCTATCACCATCTCTTCAAAGGACGAGGTATGTATTGGCATTTTAGATTCAGTCAGTATTTCTTACCATGTGTATATTTTTAATTTCGAGGACGAAATAATCTAAGGAGGGTAGACTGTAAACCCCCTCGACCAATTTAGTGTTTAATTTGGACTAAATTAAGAGACTTAGATTTAATGGGATACAATCGGAATAAATGTGCAATAACTATATGTCCTTGCCGTTGTTCGAGGATAGAGCACCACACCAGTAGTTATCGTTCACCCAAGGTCACGAACATCTCTTAGACATGCCAGGCTACCCCTTTGACCATTTTGCAACCTTAGATACTCGTCATTGCGTCTCCCCTTAGCTTCGTAATATCCGTAAATGAGCGCCTTGGGCATTAATTTTGTAATTTAATTAAGTTGAGGTCGAGTTCACCAAAAATAGGGCCAGACCAAGCCCGTGTACACCTTAAATATGGACCAGCCCCACCCCAAGGAATTAGTCGGGCCAAACCTCAAGGATAGCCCACGAGAGTCAATACCTATAAAATATAACTCCTCCCACATGAAACCCTATTTCACTATTCATCAAAACCCTAGCCAACCCTAGCTTCCCCCTTGCCACCCAAGCTCCGCCGACTGCCCGACATCACCGGCCACCACCAGACCACTTCAGCCACCGGACCCCCCTCACGGCTGGACCACCATCCCAACCGTCCAACGCCGCCGTCGACTTCGCCATTAGCCGACTCACCCATCCACATTCGCCCATAGCTACTGCCCGAGTACCCCTGCCGCCTCTGGCACCGCCGACCACCACCGTGAGGTCTACCCCGACCTACCCTCGCGACATGTCAGCCGCCCCACACCGTTCTCAGCCAGCATCGACGCTGCCAAGCCGCTGTTGCCGCTGCCACTTCCGCTTCTGCTGCAGACCGCTGTTGCCGCTGCCAGCCAACCCACCGGTCTACGCCGGAGCTCCGCCGCGAGGAGGACGACCAAGACGAGCAGACCCTCGTCCAAGCAGCCAGGTACTCGATCCTCCGCTCGTTCTCGTATAGCTTCATTGTATGTTTGTTTATTTGAGTCGTCGTGTCGACGTGTCCTATGTCAACTCCAACCTAATAAAAGGAATAATCGTTGTGTGTATGCGTGATGATAATTAGGTTAGAAAATAATGAATACCTTCCCTAAAGTATGACAGGTTACCAAGGACCAGTATTTTATCTGAACATCAGGACATAAACTGAGTACGATTGATCATGGGAACCAAGGACGTATAGTCGTGTAAATCAAAAATAGTTGGTAACCATAACTTGATAATTGTTGTCTCAAGGCACGCGATAACCGAGAACAGAACACGTGTACACCCTAGCTACGTGCATGCGTGACGCTATATTCGATTAATCGTGAACTTGCGACAATATTCCAATAGTAGCGTCGTAGTCGTGCGTATATATTGCTTAGTGTCTGATGTCAGCATTTTAATATTATATTGTGTGTTAGGATCATTGGATCAGCTAGGAGACACTGCAGGAACCAGATTCTGGCATTCACAGCTTGAGGACTCAGGCAAGATACCTTGCCATATTTACTGTCTAATTTAAATTATGCATATGTTGTATTGTATTCTTATTGCTCTCACATTATACAACTGTGCGCGTCCGAGATTGACTCGGTTGCAGTCGACGGATACGTCGATGATTAGTGTACTTGACCTAGTCCTTAGCAGACTCACCCCATTGGAGGATACTCTGTTATCTTCTGTGACATGACAATCTTACACGTATCACTATGACAATTCATATTGGGATACGGGTTCACGTACTCGACTAGCTATCGGTGCGTGTGACTTACATCACAGTTAGTACGCAGTTCAGGTTATATTTTAGTGTTAGAGACTGGCATATAGATACGTGGTATGCACGTCGAGTATTTGACTTGCGTATCTACATTGGGCGGGGGGACATTAGTAGGCGTATGGGATACACCCATTAGAGTCCGTAGTTTCTAGAGGAACCAAGGATCCCATGACTCCTTTTTCACTGCTGCCACGTTCTTCTGAGCGATATGGACGATATACTGTACTCCTACCACGTTCTTCGGAGCGATATGGACGTTATACTATACTGCTGCCACGCTCTTCGGGGTATTGGACGTTATGCCTACGCCTACCCATACGTACCAAAGTTGTCCTCACATTGCATTCACTTAGATGGTTAGCACACCCTTATTGTATTTATTTTATTCAGTATTTATATATATGGCATGCTTTTATGTATCTTGTTACATCCCTCTGAGGACCTGGTACCTTTTCAGATTTGGACGAGGGATATTTTCCCACAGTGTACGGCCCAGGACAGGAGACGAGGTTTGCTACCATAGAGGAGCTAGAGGTACTACCGTCGGAGTTTTCGTGGTCACTTGGTAGGCACTCTACCTAGGATTGGGAGCATCATTATCTAGTCAGCCGATGCCCTAGTCATTATCTTTTACCTATTATTTCAGTATTTTTTATTTCGTCATAGTAGTGGGTTTGTTCCCACCAGACATTATTGGTTGTGCTATGATATCTTGAGACTGGTGTTTATCTACCAGCAATTCATTTAGTACTTCTTGCTATTTATTATTATAGATGAGATTAGTTTACCTGTTGTTGACTGATGTTGGACATGTTAGTATTTAGGACAGTTGTAGCACTCTTTGTTAGGATCCATTAAATTGGGATATCCTCGGAGACGTGACAGCTGGCTATTGTCACGTGGCCTGGTTCCATGTATTTTGGGACTGGGGCGTGATATGGTTTTAGTGGTGGCCCTTGCAGGTCTTCTTTATCGCTTGTGGTATGATAACATGCCCAGCGAACCTGCAATAGGATAGAAATTACTAGGTCTCATCCACATTGATTACGTTTTTGAACTTCCTTCATGTTACTTCTAAATATATGCATCCTGTTTGTTTGATCCCGTACTCTTTCTAATAAAGTCCTATCTCTTGCAGCAAGATGAACTTGCGCAATAGACGAGGAGCACCCAGTACCGCGGTGCCCGACAACACCACTCGAAGAGAGGAGGTACCCTAAGGGTAACCACAGCTAAAGACCCCGCTGATACATTGGCACGAGACTTCTTAGGACGATCCTACCCCGCAGCCCGAGGGACAGACTTTCCAGACGATCCGCATGCAGCATTTTGAGGGACAGACTTCAGGAGCTACACTGATGCCACAGACTGAGAGGCCAATATCTGAGGAGACACCTACCGCACAGCCAGAGGTCCCTTTACCCCCACCTCCATCTTATACACCCCAGATGCCACAGCTAGATGGACATCCACAGATGCTTCAGTTCTTCCAGACGATGATGTAAGCATAGTGGCATCAGACAGAGACGTTGAGACAGAGTTTGATGGCAGTACTAGAGAGGACACCTGTCACAGCACCAGTGCCAGCACCTGCACCAGCCCAGACAGGTGGCACTGTAAGATGGTTCCGACAGATGGGACCAGATACTTTCTCGGGCAACGAGACCATAGAGAATATCTCTGATTGGGTCGCTAACACTGAGATACTACTTGAGGCTTCACAACTGCACCCAGACCTTTGGATGACCGCAGTGAGGGCCCAATTAAAAGGCAACGCCCATCACTGGTGGGATTCTATTAAGCGCAGTGTAGGCAAGAGCCAGACTTGGGAACAGTTCTTAGAGTACTTTAATGCAAAGTATTTCTCGACTACAGTCAGAAATGCCCTGTACTCCCAATTTCTACATCTAGAATAGGGAAACATGACTGTTGACGCCTATGACGCGGAGTTCAGCCGCCTCAGCAGATTTGGTGCCGTCCTGATATCCCATGATCTAGAAAAGGCCCAGAGATTCCATCATGGCCTCACCTTCGATCTACAGAGGTATACCACTGCACAGGCGAGGATTTCTTATAAAGAGGTTCTTTCAGAGGCGAGAGTCCAGGAGGCTAACGCCATAGAACTGGGCCAACAAGACTTAGAGTTAGACTTGAAATGATATGTCTGTGCAAGAAGTTAATGTTTAACACGAACAAACTGGATAATAGGACTTGGACGCTAGTCGTTCAGCCAGATAGATCGTGCTTGACGGTTGTACAATGTTTGATTTGAGTATGATTGGAAACGACATAGATTTTGATTGACCCCGTTTGAGGTATCATTGTGATTTATAAAACTAGAACCTATAAGATTTTTGCGAGTAGCTTGTCCGAATTTGCTATCGCTAAGTTTGGTTAAATGCATATGTTTGAGGGATGTCTTGAACGTGTGCACGATCCAACACTCAGTGATATGTTGAACTCGAGTGTAGAGACTTTGCTATCTCTAAGTTGGTTGACATGTATATGTCTGGGGGATGCTTTAAATATGTGCACGATCCAGACTCGCGATATGTTAATCTTGAATGCTAATACAAGTGAATATGGTAAATTCGTGTAGACGAGTATAACGATTTGGTTAAGTTCCCTCAACCTAAGATCTTCGTACATAATAGATCATGCTCTGCGTTAAGCGATATATGTTCTGCACTAAGGTGTGGTAGATACTGAGTCAGAGAATATGACGCTCGAGTAATATAGCCAACTTGGATTGAATGATAGAGGCATTCATTGAGACATACGTACTGCACATGCAACACATAATGAGGAACAAGTAAGAAATTGTGTTTAAACGGGTCTAAGGATACGGAGTAATATACTTGAGATAGATTCGATAGTGTATGATAGAACGGTTTGCACTCAGGTAGTCTCGAGGACAAAACTTATTTTGAGTGGTGTATAATGTAATGACCTGCCCCACATTAATGCAGATAGCCGATTAAAATGGCACAAGTGCGACGACCAGACCCACCTTGTTCTACGAGAAGACTCGCTTTAGGGAAAGTAATTCAGACTTTGCCCTTCAGGAGTTTAGACTTAAACTTTTAAAGACGCGCTCTGAGTATCGCTCGGCCGAGGCGAATCATAGCTAAGGTGGGTGGCTACGATGAACCGGTCTTTTCTAAGCCTGCACACCTAATAACGCAGATGATACATACTAGTCGCTAGGCAAATAACTCATTGCATGCTAACAAGAATACAATGCACCTAGCTAAGGGAATAATTCTATCTTATATTGCTTGTGTTAGAATATGGAAATAAAACTTTGCTTATAGTTAGACCCTCGCATGCTACCTTAGCTCCGTGCAAGTAGACTCCTCTTTATTGTCTAGAACTGGTCGAGTTGATGTCCTTATACTATCTATCTTATATTCAATGCTTGACACAGAGATAATGCCATGGTATGAAAACACAACACAGAATATAATTCACCTACCTGAGGCAGGATGACTATCAAATAGTCATTTTTGAGCTAAGTAATAGAAACATGAAAAGGCTTGGAGACCTTTGAGTCGCCAAGGCAACTTTCGAAATGGAAGATGCAATAAGTAGTAAAAATATCACCTTAACTATGTATTGAAAAGAAAACACAGGATAATACGATGATTAGAATGTGTGTACTATGCTATAAACTTATACTGAATCGTTTGAATCAGATAGACTTTGCTATAGACCTATATTGAATCAATGTATTCCAATTATGTTTCTTGAAATATCTTGCATGTAAACTTAGCGTATAGATCATCAATGGTCAAGGACAACCTGTGCATATGCTTATGGTTCCTGCGAACGGTGCACCAGGGCATCGGGGCCGATCCGAACCGGTTAGGAAAATGTTGATAGTCGTTTTCTTCGGACTGGAAGGTGTGTAGAGGGGTTCGCTACCTGCGTTGCATCCCATTCCCTTGCCGAGACTATAATTTGTGCATGACGGCTCGTCAGGTCATAAGACCAAATATGTATCATTAAGTATATTGCATACATGGCTGTAACCCACGTATGGGCTCGTATGGACTTGAGACAAGTAACAGATGCACGGCGCACTCTGCGTGCAGATCGTTAATTGAACCAAGTAATCTAAACCTCTGAACACACTTGAATAATTTGAGTATAAGACATTTGAGAAATCTGAACGGCCTGGGTATAATGCATGTGAACAACCTGAGACACAAATTAATATGAGAATCACAAATTTATGTATGTCGTTCATCTGAATTAAAAACACATTAGTAACGCTTGTGTTTGCTTATGTGATTCATGGTTTTCATTATATATATTCGTGTTTGGTTAACTTGGTTGTGTCGTTGGATAGGGAAGGATGAATGTTAAGTGGATCAGTTTTTTCGTGTTCCAATTATATCGCACGATACACTGCCACACGAGTTAGGCTTTACATCATTACCATGAAACTGATCCTAAGGCAAGACTAGAAAGATAACTTAATAGATTGTATAAAATTCAGTCATAAAGTCTGAAATACTCTCTCAATAAATGTATGAAATGAATACATAAATGACCAAAGATCATCGACCCACAAGCAAATAAAATGTCCTAACTAGGACAACTGCTGATCCGGAGTAGGAGGAGTACCGCGGCAAGCCTAGGAGATGATTCTGTCCAACTGCTACTAATTAGGAGGAGGAGGAGCACCGCTGCGAATCTAGGATATCAGCAAGGCCCACTGCTCCGATAAAATTATCACGACACCCGATGGAGGATTCTGTGCAGTCGATGTTGATATCGATGCCGGTGGACCAGGAGGACGTATCTGCTCTAACGCTGTCAGTCGAGCGTTGTAAGTATCCATGACAAATAACATCCTTACAGCACTCTGATCCACTGACTGGCTCATCTGAACCTATGTCATCTGTAACCTCGTCAGTGCATCGCCCATAGCTACATGCGACCCCTTTAGTGCCATTAAGTTGTGCTATATCGACATGGCCAGATACCTTAGCTCCGCCATGCTACGCTCAAGCGAATCAAAATATGGTACGATTGTCGCATCACCAAGTGGGCTGCGACATAATCCTCTGTAGCAACTCGTCACGCAGAGACGCAATCTGATGGTCAACTCTCTTGTTGAGATCATACTGACTCTTGGGAGGGCTGCGGGTATGCACACTGATAGAGAGTGTCCTAGAGGATTGTGATGCTACATAGGCGTTGTAGGATCTCGTCCCGTAGTACGTACCACTCTACAGACCACCAACGATGGTTATCTACAACTCGTCAGCCGACGGAGCTGGGTGGGTGGGGTGCTGCGAGGAAATACCGGCCTCTCCCTGTTTCGGTTGGGTCGACCGCTCACGGAGCATAAGATACTCATTCTAAAAATTACGTCTCTCTCGATAAGCATACTACTTACTATCCACTCGTCATGCATAATTGTTAATATATATCTATAGTACTTATTACTAACTACATAAATATTTATTTGTATATTTTTTAAGTTATATTAAAATTAACCAAACATAAAGAAATACTTACGTAGCTCTACGTGGCCCTCTTATCGATGAGTTGCCCGCCCTTCCTATGGGTGGCAAGGAAAACTATCACCATATTAGCGTCCTCACCCCTATGGACGTGTTAAAAAATACATTGTATGTTACTAAAATTAAATATTTTATCCTACTTTGATTAAAATACTATGTATATAATAAAATATATACCATGCGATAAAAATGTTCTGCTATCGGAATCGACCCACCACTCCACTTTTCCGCCTTCGACCTGGCCGCCTTCGCCTTCTCCGACTTTTCCTTGTACCTAGGATCGTTAAAACTATCTGTCATAGCAGTCAACTGCTCAAGCGTGATCCAAACTTGGATTGGTTATCTTGAAGCATCACGATCCTTCTAGTTGCGGATCGCATCACGGAATAGTCTGGCCGCGACGAAGGAAAAGTGTTCCTTGATCATCTCAGTCCGGTGTGGCAGATCGAAAGACATTTTCTATAAGAAGTAATTTAGTAAGTTATATTAAAAAAAACCAAATTAGATAATTGATAGTAAAACTAAATTTATTTTTACCTTAAAATCCGTAAACTAAAATGCCTTCCTCTCGTCGGGGGTATCCGAGTAGTTGAGTTGTCCCTCAAAAAATGCCCCAATCCTCTCTGTACCATCGAGGGACGATATCTATACATAGATAATTATATTCAAGATAAATTAAATATATATTAATACATGTATAAAAAAAGAACTAATTAACTTACTTTGTAGGCCCGCCCAAATCTCTGTCCTCGTCTCGTTCGGAGAAGCACACGGAGGATAGCTCTGAAATAAAAAAGACGAAGGCGCAATCGGCTGGGATTCATCAATATGCTCCTCTATCTCCTTGGTCCCGTCAGCAGGAGGAACGATAGACGAGGGATTAGTCTCAGGCCTGGAACTGCTCACCCTAGGAGTACTCCATCAGTCGGTTGTAGAACTCTTGCGATATGTTAAAATTGGACTTGATGCTCAACATTCTTGTAACCACCTTCAATGGTAAATGATCCTCACAACCAGGATATAATGGAGTCCTTGCATTCTCCAGTAACTCCATAAACTTTGCATCATCGGTATTCGGTGCCTCCTCAGCTGTATCATGATTATCCGGGTAGAAATTATCATGCCCCGATCTCCCGCAGAAATTGGCCGCCCCCGCAAGGCGTGAATTACCGGTCCAGCACTCCCGTGGGGTGATCGTTTCCATCGGGACGTGATGTCATACGAGCCTGAGGATGAACCCGTATAAGGCAACATCGTAAAAGCTGTGGCTATCATCTAACCGATTAAGTATGCAGCGGAGGGACAATGTTGCAAACCATAATCCATCTGAGTATATGGGGCAAAGATCAAGGCACGAGATTCATTGAATATAATGACATCGTTTCATACATTATATCCCTCTAAACAAAACTAGCTCAAAACATCGATACAGCTCAAGGCATCGACACCAGATTTTTGGGTCCTGGGGATAAGGCACGACAATCGCTTCCTCGGACGATCCAGCACCTGCGAACAAGCAAACTGTTGGTGGGTCAGCACTTTAGAAAAAGTACTGGTAAGTATAAAATCAACAAATAGAAACAACATTCACTAAAACCAATACTAAGTAATTATTTTATAAAACATTATATTACTAGTGTTATTTCTAGTTTTTACCTAGGTTAGTTACATGCAGTACATGAGCGGAGTTATATTACTTCTTTTGGAAACATCTTTGAAATCATAATTCAGTTCAATACAACCAAGCAGGTAAAGCAAACGGTTTAAGCACGATGTACGCAATGTGTCTCGTGAGCTATACTCAAAGTCTCTAGGGACAATACAGCATTTAGTGGACAATCATTCAATCAAGCAAACAAGAGAAACTATCTATAAGATGTCGGTCCCCCAGGAACTCAGGTTTAGTAGCGGTAATCTAGCTAACCAATGAATCTTTTATCTGATGCTATTAGTAGCAGTGACTTAGGGTTGCTCTTCACTAAAATACGCTCAAAATAGCAGCCGTGACCAAAGTTCATCTCTACACTAATAGCCATTGTCTGACCGATGCAAATGCATAAAACACTATCAAATAAACTCTAAGATGCACATGTTCATAAACAAGCAGACTATATATATACTCTTTGTGTTTCTTAGCCCTTGTCGAATGATTATTCCTGCAACAGACATACAAGTTAGCAACATAGGCATATATATAAGGTTCTCTTTCCCTGTCCGTCTTTATATCAAACAGTTAGGTATGCAAGAAGACTAGACTACCATGCGCCCTAACTACCTGAAAGCAGCTATCTCCATGAACCAACTAACTTCTCTAACACAAACTCAAACTCTTCCTAACAGAAGCACCGCCTCCCATCTAATAGCCACATCCCCCAAGATCCCGTAGGACCAGAACTTCATGACGCACTATTAGTCTCACCCCATCAAACTCCATCTACCATTCTAATAGCCACGCCCCCTAGATCCCGTAGGACCGGAACATCGAGACGCATTATTAGTCTCCAACTTGTCGTTTAGCCTCTATCTCCCGCAAGCTTCTCGATAACAAGCATATCATAATTTTAACACAACGTGACAATACAATATTTCAATCCATCTATCTCTTATCTAATAGTCGCACCCCCTAGATCCCGTAGGACCGGAACATCTGGGCGGGATGCTAGTCACTTCTCTAACAAGATAAGCCATTTACTCTTATAACAAAATAAGCAAACATTCCATCAAGATTTTGCATCCAAGACAAGCAATTATATACACAATGACAAGCAAACTTATAAACAATCTTTAATATAAGCATGCATGCACGGGTCGATTTATCTCTTCAAGTAAAGCATGCAGTCCTACTCTTTCTTCCTTTAGCATGGCAAGTTTAGTTCGATAGTTGTGTCAGTGTAACTAGCTTAAAATATTTATTTCTTATACTTAGCATGGCAATAGTTCTATCTCCTTTAGGCCGGAAGGTTATCGTTCTATCATTCATGCAAACTTATCTTATTAAGCAAACAAGCATTTCAAAAACTCATATTCATTATTAAGGCGTGCAAGAATCAGAGAATGAAGTTCTGCCCACTTACCTAGATCAGTCATCTTCTGGTTCAACAAGGAGCTCTCTAAGATGGTTTCTTTTTTGAGTCATCAAACCGATATCACTTGTACATAGTGTCAACGGGGAGCGGGACACTACATACTTACCTACTAAGAAAAAATTTTATCCTCGAAACATTAAGGAGAAATATTCGATATCCAGAGCAGCGATAGTCCTCATCCCTCACCATCCTCAATTGAAAACTCTAGCAAACCACAAGCACGAAAGCACAACTCTCAAGCAATAAATAAAATCCAGAAAACTTTTACCGATAACTTTGAGAATATATATGGACTTATTGTATGGAACTCTTAACTCAGCAACGATATCAATGCACAAGGAATCGTCACCTAAGAATAGCCGTAAAATGGGCGTAAGGCCAGAGGATCGAGTTGCTCTGATACCATTCTGTCACGCCCCGATCTCTAGCATAAATCGGCTGCCCCCTAGGCGCAAATCACAGCGCCAGCGCTCCCGCAGGACGATCATTTATGTCGGATTATTTGCTTAGTGACTAGCATGTATCATCCACATTATTAGTTGTGCAGGATAATCAAAGACAGTTTCATCGTAGCCACCCACCTTAGCGATGATTTACCTCGACCGAGCGATACTACGAGCGCGTCTTTGAAATTGAAAGTCTGAACTCCTGAAGGGACAAGTCTTAATTCATTTCCCTCAATCGAGTCTTCTCGCAGAGCAAGGCAAGTCGGGTCGTCGTATTTGTACCATTTGAATTAGCTATCCGCATTGATGCGGAGCGGGTCGTTACATGTACCAACAAGATATACCTAACTAACCCAAAGTACATAATAACAAACACTTGATGTGCACTAACATCAAGTATATATATATAAGACATCTAGAATCATAATTTAACATGCAAATAAAGAAGAATTTGCTCTATTAAACTCAAAACCCCCAAATCAAAAAATTAAAAAATACCTAGTGTACACCATGAGTATCACACTATGATACTCATGATAACAACACCTACGCCCTTTAATTACTAAAATACGCAATAAAATTAAAATAAAACATCATTTAATATACAAACTAGAATATGAATATTATTAAAACAACTATTCTAATACAATGTATATAATTTGACATGTTAGAGCCCAAACGACACAAAAATACCCTTCCTACGACTCCGTATCATGGTGTGTCACGTTACTCACTCTCCATATCCAATTGTGGACACATACATGCTAGAAAATTATGAATCATACTCTAAAATGACTAAGGAGTCATTCCAACAAACATCTAATGGTTTAAATTTGGATTTTCCCAATTGGGCCACAAAAGTCAATGTAACCATCATAATAGGCCTCATAAGAAACTATTTCTTCTTCCTATAGTTAGTCCTTATCCATGTAAGAGTTTCTAAGGGTTTATTACTATAAATTAACCCTGAAATAAAAAAAAAGGGATTATACCTATTGGGAGTCAAATTCCAATGAAACTCCTCCGGGTGGACACAAAATGTGTCTTGTTCCGACCTCCCGCAGGATCGGTCATCCCCATTAGGCGTTAATCACCGCGCCAACACTCCCACGGGATAATCGTCCTAACTCGGGTGTGATGCATGTGCGAGCATGAAGTTGCGCTTGCACAAGATAAGAATGTCAAACGTTATAGTTATTATCGAAACGATCAAGACACATTATTGTTATACTTTATTTCATCCAAGTTATATATATTAATCCAACAAGTCACCTTCATCTAATAATCAGTCATGCCGTGATCATAATTCGTCTAGTTAAAATGTCCAACTTTAATGTTATCGTTCGATTAATTTTGAAGTCTACTTTTAGCATTCCTTAAACAACAAGTTCAAAATCTTAAGCCAAAGTCTATCCACCTTCGTTACGTTCTATTTCATCGAGTTTATTTGAATAATCATTGAACATGTTTTTGCGAGTTCGATCATCCCCCCTGGACGTGAAATTGCGATGCCAGCGCTCCCGCGGGATAAACGTTCTCATCTAGGCATGATGTCGAGTGTTATCCTTCGAACTGGATTCAAGATCGTTCATCCAAATCAAGATTAAGTCTGTTATCGCCTACCTCAATTATTAAACCACACAATTCCTTAACTTGTCTCAATCTATTTTATCTTCCAACTATCGATATCATATCAAGTCTTCCAAATTCGAAACCATAACATTCGTATTCAAGCTAAATTTTAGCGAGCAATATCCTACATAATCCAAAAAATTTATGTTCTCTATCTTTCGTTTACGCCGTCATTCTAATTGTGCTAACTTCGATCGCATCCTCAATTAATCCATCTTAAACATGAGTTTTAATCCGTTTGATTCAATTCAAAATTGCTCGTATGATTTACTAAGTTTTCTCGACCAAGATATTGATTCGTTTACTTTGAATCCCCTGTTTGATATAACCCTTATCACTTGTTCAATACATTCTAACTCATTCAAATCAAATCTTATACGATTCCTTCGAATTCACTTACTTGCTAGGCATTATTTATACTAAGGCTTCGTAAAATCATGTTGTTAGCTGCAATTCAATTAAAAATTGCTCGTACGATTTACTAAGTTTTCTCGACCAAGATGTTGATTCCTTTATTCTAAATTCCCAGTTCGATATAAGTCTTATCACTTGTTCAACATATTCTAACTCATTCGAATCAAATCTCGTATAATTCCTTCGAATTCTCTTACTTGCTAAGCAGTATTTATACTAAGTCTTCACACAATCACGTTGTTTGCTGCTAAACTCGTTTGCTATCCCGAAATCCTTGATTTGCTCAAACATTTCTAAGACGATCAATAAACCATTTAGGGTTTGAACTATACTCTACGAATCTTCTATTTGCTTATTCGTTCCTAAGCTATCGCATACACCATTTAGGAAACAAGTCATAAAATTAAATCCTCAATCACATACGCATCGCTCACTCGCCTATCCAATTCATTCCTTAGAACTCCTAAACGATCCCTATGTTTCGCCTTGACAATCTTAGTCTCGTATATACCTCTATCAATAGTCATCTATACAAACTATGTTTTGATTCATAACTTTTTGACTCAAATAACCGTTTGAACTATTTCTCAAAATTAAAGCATCATATACTATATTATCCTTAGCGATAAACGATGTCACGACCCTCACCCGAAATAAGGACACAAGTGGTGAACAACGTCCAGCCTACGTCATAGCATCGGCTATAGAACGATGTCTGGGCCAACATAACTGTCTACACATCTCACACAATATATACATAGGGTACCATTCATGCTATCTCAACTCCAATTCGATAAATAATATAATGTATGATAAATGATAATCAATACTCAATCACAATATCAATCTAGAAGAAGAATAGCACGATATGAATTAGAAGTAAAAGAAATACAAGTCTCAAAACAAGTCCAATCTCAACATAAGTCTTAAAATAATAATACATGCCATGAAGTCTACTAATAGTCAAATACAACTCATAATAAAAAGTCTAAGCCTCTCGAGCTGGTGGTACTATATCAAGTGGCTCTACGGGTACTGGCTCAACTGCCTCACCATCCTGCGGTCCATAATATGTATGTAACCTCCGTATCCTGAAATTCGTGCTTAAATATTATTTTTAGGTTAATTTGGGGCTAGTGGGATTTTTCCATAATTTTTTGTTAATTAAAAACTAGTAATCCTAATTTTCTAGGACTTTCAAGAATTTATTTTAGGGACAAATATATTTAAAAATATACCAAACTTTTATTTTAGGTTCTAAATAATAAAATATATTTTCTATAATTTTTTGGGAATTTTCTGATTATTTTTAGCATTTATTTTGAGTTAATTATGAAAAACTGAATTGAAAACTAATTTCTGAAAAAGAAAACCCAAAAAGTAATTATTTCTGCCCTGTCAGCAAACAGGGGGCCCACCTGTCAGCCTCCCACAGCCAACAGTGCGGGACCCGCCTGTCAGCGACCGCGGGTGAAGCCGAGCCGACCTCGAGCCGAGTCGAGTCAGAGTTCGACTCGGACTCAGCTGAGCCGAGCCGCATCGAACTGTGACCATCCGATTTGGGCTGGCAGCGTTGGATGGCTGCCACATGTCAAGATCTGAGCTGCGGCTGCTTTCTCTCTCCTCTCTATATATATTAGTTTAGTTATTTATTTTTAGGGTTTTTCTTCAGCCGATTTTTGAAGAATTGCCATCTAGGGTTCCTTCATCTTCCAAAAGCCATTGTGCATAGCTCCGGACTCCAAACGAGGCATAGTTTTTTGTGTTAGAATGATATTGAGGTTAGCTTTCTGATTATATAATTTTTTTTATGAAATTATGAGTATTAAATTCTGGAAAATTCGTAGAGCACAGCATATCCGAAAATAGTCGTGTTTTGATGTTTTCGCGATTCCGGGAGAATCAGGAATCATGAACCGTTTGAAGTTTTGGAAAGCTAATGTCGAGATAATTGACATATGTTTTTCCCATAATTTAATTCGAAGTATTTATATACTGTTAATTCTGTAGAACTTCTAGGTTAGAATTTAACCATCGGTGCACAATATAAAATTTGTATGTGTCATAATTCCCAAACGAATTTGAATTCGGACGAGCCGTAAATTCCAGCATGTTTTTGATGCTGAAATCTATAGGAAATAATGCATGAAAGTCGAGTTTATGTCGGTTGACTTTTCGATCAACAGATCGTCTCGATTTGCGTGTCATGAGTCTCGAGTCGATAAAATTTAGTTCTTTTGGACAAAATTTAGGAATTAACATAAAGATCAGAATAATAAGATAAAAATAAGATTTTAGAGTAATTATTCTAGAATTAAATAAATTAAAATAAATTATCTTTTGACATGGTAAAATTGTAATACATAGGCTATTTGGACTGTGACTTGGACTCTGATTCATACCAGCAGCAGGACCCCAGGCGAGTACATTCTCTGACAGTTTCCATTATGTTGATTATCTCTATAACTCTTGTTGTATAGCGTATATGACTCTGACACTGTTCTTTACACGAGTTGGCATCATTGAGACCTGTCACGAGGAGTCGTGATTGGAATCCATCGTGCTAGCTGGGGAAAATGGAGAAATGTTAGTAGCTTATGTGATCATATCCAACCTTACATGCATCATAGCTCACCCATACCTCACGTCGTGCCTTATAGCCTGTTACATATGATTAGCCTGACTATTGCTCGCATCATAGCTATCCGGATGGTTAGCCTGACCTTACATGAATCATAGCTAATCATATGTAACAAGCCTGATCAGTCCCAAGACGATTACATGATATACTAATGTTTCACACACTTGGTTAGAGGATCATTGATATGCATCTCTAGTATATTGATCTAGCATCTCTACATGTTCTAGTTGTTGTTCTTGTACACACTTACATACCAGTTTATTGTTCTTACGTGTACTTGGATTTTTATTTCATTGCTAGATGTACATTGATGATGACATGCTCCAGTATTCCATTTATTCCAGTATTTCTATTTCCAGTATATCCATGCTCGTCAGTATTTCTTATTGCAAGTTATCTATATCTGTCTTGTATTTCTTTACACTGTGTTATAGTTTTTGTCAATATATGTAGAACTGCTGTTAGAGGTGTATTTCGTTCCAATCCTGACTGGATATTTTTTTCAGACTGTGACATAGAGGGCTTGTTCCGACATACTTGGAGACTTGGATGTATTTATTGCAGGTTAGACTATTTATTGTTGTTTACACTTGTCTTATATTTCATTTGCTTACTTTGATATCTCATCGTGCTTTATTTTTCGTGATTGAATATTCCATATTATATTGTGATATCTGTGTCTCCTTATGGAGTTGGTTATTCATGTGAGAGTGATTATCTAGTATTGTGACCTAGACAACGTTCTACCGCCGATGCTGCGGCGTAGGCTGGACGTACCCACGCTCTCGTGCCCCTACACCGGGTGCGGGTCGTAACACGTTTTTAGTGGTGGCCCATGCAGGTCAGATTTCGCAAGTTGTGCGATGTCGTGGTAGTGTGACATCTTAGTTGTACTACTGCTTGCCTGCTATAGAATATAGGACATATGATACTAGGATGAGAGAGAATACTCAATCACAAAAATTCTTGAGAGATTCCTGGGACGACCCCTTGAGAATCTTATTATAATTTCCAATTTAAATCCTTTTCCTTGTTTCCGTCCGCTCTTGCTTGTTGTTATTGAACTTGATTCTTGTTGATCAGTTATTAAATTAAAATCTTGGTATCATTGTTAAGTTTAATTCTTGTTGACCAGTTGTTAATTCTTGGTATCGTTGTTGAGTTGATTTCATATCGAGATGAATTTTACTGGCTAAAATTTACGGTATCATCTGATGACATATATTGATGAGGACAGTGAGAAAGGTAAAACGTCTACTTTGGTTATGGGGCCTAGAGTTTATCGCAGCCACATTAGCTGTCGTGACGAGAACGTAGGAACCTGACTTGGATGTACATACTTTAGTTATAAAATTTAAAATTTCTCGCAGCCATACCGGTTGGCGTGGCAAGGGTTCTAGATGACATTATCACGACCCGCACCCGAAATTTGGGTATGAGTCGTGGGTACGTCCAGCCTACGCCGCAGCATCGGCGGTAGAACGCTGTCTAGGTCTCAACATATAATATCCTGTCAATAGTCTCAACTCCGCACGGAGGACAAAGATAAATAATCCACAGTTCTATGATATACTCAATCACAAGCTAATAGAAAATAATGGCACGATGAGAATAGAAAAGAGTTCTAATATAAACCAACCACAATAAGTCCAACTCAAATCTTGGGTCTAGATGACCTCACAAAATCACAGAATAATAAATACAACTCAGTCTCAATCTAGAACAATAAATGCAGAAAAAAAAATAATCTAAGAATTTGCAGGTAAGGTCTCCTCTAGGATAGGCAACTCCTCTACGGTTTCTGGAGTGAAATCTCCCTCTAATCCTGGGCCGTAATGAGTGGGGCAAAGATCCTCCAGGTCCTCTGAAAAATGTTATCCAGTCAGGATTGGAGCGAAGCACAAGCACTAACAGCAGTTTCATTAAATTGACAAAGACTATAAACAGTGTAAGAAATACAAGATGGAAATAAATGCTGAAAATGTAAAGTACTGGAGAAAATGGAAATAGGCAATAGAGCATCTAGCAATGAACAATAGACAGTGAATGCTAGAACAAGTGAATCTGAATAAAAAGACATCTAGCTAAGTGTTTGAATTATCAGTTTATTATGTGATCGGCTTGGGACTTGATCAGGCTGGTTATATATGATTAGCTATGATTCTTGTAGGTCAGGTTAACCATATAGTTAGCTATGATGCATGTAGTGGTCAGGCTAATCATATATAACAGCTATGATGCATGTAAATGGTCAGGCCGCACCTGACGTGAGAAGTGGGGTGAGCTATGATGCATGTAAAGGTTTGGATATGATCACATAATCTACTAATAGTTCCCCATCCCCCAGCTAGCACGATGGATTCCAATCATGACTCCTCATGATGGGGATCTAGGGTGCTAACCCGTGTATCCATAGTGTCGGAATCAAGTATGTAATACAACTGCATCATAGAAATAATCAACAATAAAAACTGTCAGAGAATGTACTCGCCTGTGGTCCTGAGCAAGGTGTGAGGATCGATGTCCAAGGTGGAATCACAATGACCTATTTATGGAATATTAATGTCAGAAACTGAATTAAAGAAATAACAGGTTTATTTAATTAAGTGTGAGGCTTCTAGGTCATATCTAAGGTTTACTGGTCAACTTAGTCAAAACTTGTCCATATGCATTATAATAGTCCCTTTGGATGAAACCTAACTAAACTAGTCATTTCTAGCTATACTAGACATTAGTACATAACTGTCTATAAGGTATTTCATAATACTTATATACTAGAGTCTAGTTAGTCCATATATACATATATATAGCTTACAAGTTAAATCACTACCTAATACCAACTCAAGAAACTAATGCTAATCGTGCCACACTTGATACCAACTAACTACCAGTTACTAACATTCAAAACCCACAACTGACACTAAATTAACTATACTAACAATAACAACTAGCAGATATCATATATAAACTAACTGTATCTTAGTTATCTACTAACTAAACTAACTATGGATAATTAACCTCAAGACTATCCAACTGATACAACCTCTAAATATACTAATTTCTTATGACAAGCCTATAGCTACTGGCAACATGCACAGCCTAATAACTAGACTGCACAATGCCTACTCAAAATCCTATCACTCACTGATACACTCACACACAGCCACACACTGGTTTCATAATGATGCACACACAGGTACACACTCTCAGCTCACACAAATACTGGGACACAGGTACACAAACACAGGTATACACTCTCAGTCCTCACACAGCCACATGTATCCACTCACACACAAGTCACTGATACTCACACACACTGGGACTAACATACTGACCTACACACCTACTCACAAACACTGATTCACAGTATCAGTTAATGAGAACTGATACACACCCTAACTGCACTCAGTATCAAGAACTGCACACTGATACTCACTGCACTTAGAACTTCAGATACCATATACTGCTACACAACACTACCTAACACAGGGACACACAGCCACCTCACTGAAATTGACTGCTCACACACACAGACACTTAACACAGTTTCAAAACTGAGACTAACACACACAGACTCTCACAAAACTGCTTACTGATACTGGCTCTACCCAAATGCACACTTAAGTGGCTAAAACTATTGATACTCTAGCAGTCCTACTGATACAATCCACAGCATGGTATACTAACATACCCGACTCAAACTCCCATCTCCTAAATCCCTACTAGCTACTACAACCATCTGCCTTAATAGGTGTAGGATACACTAGCTGATGTTGCCACTGATACTCTATACTCAGAGATTTCCCCAATTCAGATATACTGATACATAACCCCTAATTCCATTGATACATTAGACCTATACTGATACATATACACTGAGACACACACATATATTTACACATATGCATTCCCTGATCTGGGTACACACAGCCACTAAAATACCTATACTGGCACTCTAGAACTAAATATACAGGGCACTGCTATTATAGTGGCACACACACACACTGTGATTATAACTGATACACAAATCACAGTTCACTGATACACAACAAAAATCCCTATGCACAAACACATACTGATCAGGATCCTACACTCACAACTACATACAGATTCACCCTGCATACTGTGATCTATCTGATACACTAATTCTGCATAGTTAAACACCTACAGTAAAATCTGCACTCACTGATTCCTAACTGATACACACGCTGTAATGCATATTTCAGATATATAGATCAATTCGACACACAGTACACAGGTACATACAGGACCCGACTGTGCACAGGAAAGATCCCCCCACAGTACACAACCTGTTCACAGTGTCATTATATATGCATAAAGATTAGTATATCCAAATACAGGAATTAAAACACAGGGATAGGCAACAACCCTAAGAAACATTTCATCAAACACAGGTAGTGCTGGGATCGGGTTTCACATGAGAACCCATGAAATCAACAATCAAACCCTAAGAAACATTTCTAAACCACACGTAAGGAAGGTAATCATGTATACTAGCAAACCCTTAGGGTTAGGGTTCACGAAATTGGGAAAAACCAAATGTAGGTCACCCAAAACCCTAATTCCTCCTAAATCTCCATGTAGAAACCCAAAAATCGAAATCTAACCCTCAGAGTGGGTTCCTAATGGGCATTAACATCAGAAAAATAGAATTAAAGAATGAAAATTCGGATTTACCTATAGGAAGATGGTTTCCCTATGAAGGTTCTTCTTTCCCAAGGCTTCTTGACCCAAGCTCCTTGTTCCCTTTGCCTTGAAGGAGGAAAATGGGATCCCTAGGGTTTGATTCTGAATTTTGGGGTGGGGAAAAAGCTCTTCTAATGGAGGCTAGGGTTTTCTTCCTTCATGAAGGAAAAGAGGGTTCCCTTTTATATTAAAACCAAGTTAGGGTTTCAATGCGTAAGTTTAGGTTAAACCCCCCTATGTTAGGTCCTGTAGAACCTAATTAACTAAGGTTTAGTCAGTCTAGGATTTGAGATCCAACCTAAAATTTGAATTCTAGGGTTTCTCTAGAATTGGTTTTCAAATTAGGGTTTAGTCATTAGGGTTTGTCCTAATAAGTTCTAGGGTTTGACCTAAAACCAAATCTCTAACAATATTTAAATAGTTTATAAAACTCAGCAGATTAATTAAACACATAATTATTCAAAAATAGTGAATTACCCAAAATGCCCTTATCTGAAAATGTGGTAGTGACAAGTCTACCCTCCTAAAAGAAATTTCGTCCTCGAAATTTGGACTGAACAGAACAAAAATAAATCAGAAAAGGAAATATACCACAAGTCTAGAAGAGATACGGGTATTGCTCGCGCATTTCGTCTTCTCTCTCCCAGGTCGACTCCCCTGGAGAGTGATGTCTCCATGCAACACGAACCAAAGGAATAGTTTGGTTCCGCAACACCTTCTCTCTGCGGTCCAAGATCTCTACGGGCTGCTCGGAGTAGCTGAGCGTCGGACCAACCTCAATCTCCGAGTGATCAAGTACGTGACTAGGGTCTGCCACGTACCGTCTCAGCTGCGACACGTGGAACACATCATGCACTCCCTCTAAGACAGGCGGCAAGTCCAGTCTATACGCCACTGCACCTACCCTAGGAAGAATACCAAAGGGTCCGATGTAGCGTGGGCTAAGCTTCCCGCCTCTACCAAAACGAATCGTGCCACGCGTCGGAGAAATCCGTAGGAACACTAGATCGCCAACCTAAAATAAAACAGTCTCAACACGCAGTCTAAATAAACAACACAACCAAAAAAATAACAATCTATACCTGAAACTCAAGGGGTCTACGGTGGCTGTCGGCCCAATGCCGCTGTCTGTCCTGCGCCACTCACAATCTGTCTCTGATGAGTTTCACCTTTTCTGCTGCATCCACGACCATTTCTGGTCCTAGAAAGGCTCTCTCTCCAACGTCGTCCCAAGATAACGGTGTACGACACCTCCTTCCATAAAGAGCCTCAAATGGTGACATCTCGATGCTGGCCTGGTAGCTGTTGTTGTAAGCAAATTCTACCAGGTGCAGATGATCCTCCCAAGAACCTTCGAGGTCTAGAACGCAAGTGCGTAGCATATCCTCGAGAGTCTGAATAGTCCGTTCAGACTGCCCGTCTGTCTGGGGGTGATATGCGGTACTGAACTTGAGCTGAGTGCCCAAGCTAGCCTGCAGACTCCTCCAGAAGTGGAAAGTAAAACGGCTATCCCGATCCGAGACGATGCTTACAGAAACTCCATGAAGTCTAATGATCTGTCGCACGTACATCTCTGCTAGCCTCTCTGTCGACGTGCCCACCTTGAATGGTAAGAAATGAGCTGATTTGGTCAACCTGTCCACGATGACCCAAATTGCGTCCTTCCCTCCTGGAGAACGTGGAAGCCCTGAAATGAAATCCATGGTCACGTGCTCCCATTTCCACTCTGGGATTGGTAAAGGTTGAAGCAAACCACCTGGCCTTTGCCGGTCTGCCTTTACCTGCTGGCACACTAGACACCGGGATACAAAGCGTGCTACCTCGCGCTTCATTCCATACCACCATACGTGCTCTCTCAAGTCTCGATACATCTTGTTGGCACCGGGATGCATCGAGTACTGAGAGCGGTGTGCCTCTTGCAAAACCTCCTCGCGCAGCTCCCCGCTCAGCACACACATCCTCGTGCCGTGCCGTAAGGAATCATCATCTGCGATAGTAAAGTCGTCTGACAATCCTGTCTGAACCTGTGCCCAGATACTCCTCAGAGCCTCATCATCGTACTGCGTAGCTCTGATCCTGTCCATCAGCTCGGACTGTATCTGTAATCCCCACATCTGAATCTCAGTACCGGGAACTAACACCTCAATCTCCAAGCTCTCCAAATCCGCCAACAAATGTCTATCTGTCGTCAAGTACATAGCCATCGGATACCTGCTCAAGGCATCGGCGACTACGTTGGCCTTCCCTGGGTGGTACTGCAATGAGATGTCAAAGTCCTTCATCAACTCTAACTACCTCCTCTGCCTCATGTTCAGTTCCTTCTGTGTGAATACGTACTTCAAGCTCTTGTGGTTTGTGAAGATCTCCATACGCTCTCCGTACAAGTAATGTTTCCACAGCTTTAGAGCGAAGATAACTGCTGCCAACTCCAAATTGTGGGTGGGGTAGTTCTCTTCATGAGGGCGTAACTGCCTGGAAGCATAGGCAATCACCTTTCCGTGCTGCTGCAGAACACATCCCAGACCCTTACCTGAAGCATCACTGTAGATGGTGAAACCACCTGTCCCTGCTGGCAACGTCAAAACTGGAGCTGTCGTCAACCTCTTCTTCAGCTCATTAAATGCAGCCTGGCACTCCTCCGTCCAGACAAAATCCACATCCTTCCTAGTCAATCTGGTTATTGGCGCTGCAATCCTGGAGAAGTCTTGTACAAACCTCCTGTAGTATCCTGCTAGCCCGAGAAAACTCCTGATCTCAGCTACCGAACTGGGGGTAGCCCACGACTTCACTGCCTCGATCTTCTGTGGGTTAACCGAGATTCCGTCACCCGATACCACATGCCCAAAAAATTCAACCTTGTCAAGGAAGAATTCACACTTAAAGATTTTCCCGTACAGCTTCTCCCTCCTGAGAGTCTCTAAGACCAACCTCAGGTGCTCTTCGTGCTCTTCCGGGGTCTTGGAATACACAAGAATATCGTCGATGAACACCACTATGAACTTGTCAAGGTACTGGTGGAACACCTTGTTCATCAGATTCATGAATACTGCCGGTGCATTGGTTAAACCAAATGGCATCACCATGAACTCAAACTGGCCATATCTGGTCCGAAAGGCTGTCTTCGGCGTGTCCTCCCTCTTCACCTTCACCTGGTGATAGCCTGACCTCAATTCTATCTTTGAAAACACCCTCGCCCCGCTCAACTGATCGAAAAGATCATCTATCCTCGGCAGCGGGTATTTGTTCTTGATAGTGATATTATTCAAAGCTCTATAATCAATGCACATGCGCACCGTGCCGTCCTTCTTTGGTACGAACAATACCGGAGCTCCCCATGGTGATAAACTGGATTTGATGAAGCCTTTGTCCTGCAGCTCCTCAACTTGCTTCTTCAGTTCTGCCAGCTCGCTGTTGTTGACTCTATAGACATGTTGTGAAATGGGCTCCGCTCCTGGAACCAAGTTTATAGAGAATTCAACATCTCTGTCTGGCGGCAAGACTGGCAACTCCTCTGGAAATACATCCAGGAACTCCGCTATCAGAGGATGTGGCAACTCCTCCTCTTCCGCCCTGGCTCCGCAAAATATGCTCCTGCTCTGTTCCGCTGCTCCCCTGACAACCTCAAACTCTGGCTCTCCTGGTGGTCTAAATAATACTCTGCCTCGATAACAATCTATAGTAGCATGATGCCTACTCAACCAGTCCATTCCGAGTACAATATCATATCCCGGAAGTGGCATGACGAGTAAGCTCACGCTCAACTCTCAGCCTCCTACTGACACCCTCCGGTCCTTGCAGTGATTACGGACTAGGATAATACCTCCAGCAGTCACGATCTTACAAGTCCTAGCTAATGGTTCTGTGTCTAAATGATGTCGAAGTGCATAAGATACAGACACAAAACTATTGGAAGCGCCAGAGTCGAATAAGGTAAATGCGGGAATACAATCGAGAAGAACCGAACCTGTGATCAAGTCTCCTGCTGGCTCGATCTCCTCGACTGCCATGGCGTACGCTCGCCCCTGGGGTACACCTCTCTGCTGCTGGTGCTGGGAAAACTTCTGATATTGTGGTGGAAGTGGTGCCCTCTGTTGTTGGCCTCCTGGTACGGCAGGTACCCTGTCTGGTCCTCTCTGGGCGGCTGCTCCACCCTGACCTGAACGAATGGTAGGGCAATCCCTCAGCTAGTGTGTCGTCGATCCGCAGGACAGACATGAGCCCAATCTCTTCCTGCAGATATCTCTAGTATGTCCCATCTTTCCGCAGTACGCACACTGGATGGCGGGCTGAGTCTGTCTCTGTTGCTGCTGCTGGACCTACCCTCGGGCTGGTGCCTGATGCTGCTGCTGAAAGGGTCTCTGCTGTTGCTGCTGAAAGTGTGGACGCTTACCCGGTCCCGCACTACTGTTTGCTCCTCCGAAACCATCGCGTCCCCTCTTGGGCCTGAGGCCCAAGTCGTCCTCGGCTATTTGGGCATGCATCAATATGCCCTCGTAGGTAGCTATGCGATATCCCGACGTGCGAGACTTGATCTCCCTTGCCAGCCCCTTTCTGAACTTCCGGGCCCTGTCCCCCGGATCTCTAATCATCGATGGCGCGAAGCGGCTCAGGCGGGAAAACTCCGCGGCATACTCGTCGACGGACGAACTCTCCTGGACTAAGTCATGGAACTGACTCTCCAAAGCTCCCAGGGCAACATCAGGAAAGAACTTCTCCTTGAAGAGCTCATTGAAAGCTTCCCAAGTGAGTCCCCTTTCAAGGAGTCTTGGCTCTGTGCGAAACCACGTCAAGGCGATGTCGAACATCTGGCTGCCGGCGGCCTCGATCTGAAGAGCCTCCGGAAGCTGCGCCAAGCGCAAGTTTCTCTCGATGTCCTCTAGCCAATCATCGGCGTAGAGTATCCCTTTTGTCCCCTTGAACTCCTGAGGCATCATCCTCTTGAAATCCACAATGGTGCCCGGCCTCTGGTGGTGCTGATCAGGACGCTGCTGCTGCTGAGTAACTCTCTCCACAGCCTGGAGAGCCACCTGATGAGCATTCTCCATGTTCACCCGCATCATCTCTGTCTGGGCCTGGTGTGCCTCAGCCTGCACCCTCTGAGCCTCTGCCGACGTCCTCTGGGCATCGACCATGCCCTGAATCAAAGCGAACATCTGTGCTCCATCGACGGGCACACCTCCTGGATGCTGAACTGCTGGTGGTGGTGGTGGTGGTGGTGGTGGTGGAGGCGCCGTCGTAGCTATGGGGACCCTCTGAACAGGTGGTGGAGGACCCCCGAATGCTGCGGACACTCCCACATGTACTGGAGATGTAGGAGGTGCTGCGGATGTCTGTCCGGCAAGGCGAGAGGTGGCAGACCTCTCTGACTCTGCTGCTCCGGTTCTCCAGGATCTGGTTCTCGGCGGCATCCTGAAGACAGATCGAAGAATTTAATCAAGGCAATAGACACGATATCATCAAAGAAGGACAGTAGTTTCTAAAGGAAAAATCATTAAGAGTAGTATTATAAGAATCAGAAATTTCCTAATTGTGATTGAGCATATCCTCGGCCAAATTCCTATTTCCTAAAACAGGCTCGTAGTAATACTCTAAGCGAGCACCACTACGATATCGCTCTAATGCAAATCTAGGACTTGACCTGCATGGGCCACCAGTAAAAACGTGTCACGACCCGCACCCGGAATTTGGGCATGAGTCGTGGGTACGTCCAGCCTACGCCGCAGCATCGGCGGTAGAACGCTGTCTAGGTCTCAACATATAATATCATGTCAATAGTCTCAACTCCGCACGGAGGACAAAGATAAATAATCCACAGTTCTATGATATACTCAATCACAAGCTAATAGAAAATAATGGCACGATGAGAATAGAAAAGAGTTCTAATATAAACCAACCACAATAAGTCCAACTCAAATCTTGGGTCTAGATGACCTCACAAAATCACAGAATAATAAATATAACTCAGTCTCAGTCTAGAACAATAAATGCAGAAGAAAAAAAATTAATCTAAGAATTTGCAGGTAAGGTCTCCTCTAGGATAGGCAACTCCTCTGGGGTTTCTGGAGTGAAATCTTCCTCTAATCCTGGGCCGTAATAAGTGGGGCAAAGATCCTCCAGGTCCTCTGAAAAATATTATCCAGTCAGGATTGGAGCGAAGCACAAGCACTAACAGCAGTTTTATTAAATTGACAAAGACTATAAACAGTGTAAGAAATACAAGATGGAAATAAATGCTGGAAATGTAAAGTACTGGAAAAAATGGAAATAGGCAATAGAGCATCTAGCAATGAACAATAGACAGTGAATGCTAGAACAAGAGAATCTGAATAAAAAGACATCTAGCTAAGTGTTTGAATTATCAGTTTATTATGTGATCGGCTTGGGACTTGATCAGGCTGGTTATATATGATTAGCTATGATTCTTGTAGGTCAGGCTAACCATATAGTTAGCTATGATGCATGTAGTGGTCAGGCTAATCATATATAACAGCTATGATGCATGTAAATGGTCAGGCCGCACCCGACGTGAGAAGTGCGGTGAGCTATGATGCATGTAAAGGTTTGGATATGATCATATAATCTACTAATAGTTCCCCATCCCCCAGCTAGCACGATGGATTCCAATCACGACTCCTCATGATGGGGATCTAGGGTGCTAACCCGTGTATCCATAGTATCGGAATCAAGTATATAATACAACTGCATCATAGAAATAATCAACAATGAAAACTGTCAGAGAATGTACTCGCCTGTGGTCCTGAGCAAGGTGTGAGGATCGATGTCCAAGGTGGAATCACAATAACCTATTTATGGAATATTAATGTCAGAAACTGAATTAAAGAAATAACAGGTTTATTTAATTAAGTGTGAGGCTTCTAGGTCATATCTAAGGTTTACTGGTCAACTTAGTCAAAACTTGTCCATATGCATTATAATAGTCCCTTTGGATGAAACCTAACTAAACTAGTCATTTCTAGCTATACTAGACATTAGTACATAACTGTCTATAAGGTATTTCATAATACTTATATACTAGAGTCTAGTTAGTCCATATATACATATATATAGCTTACTAGTTAAATCACTACCTAATACCAACTCAAGAAACTAATGCTAATCGTGCCACACTTGATACCAACTAACTACCAGTTACTAACATTCAAAACCCACAACTGACACTAAATTAACTATACTAACAATAACAACTAGCAGATATCATATATAAACTAACTGTATCTTAGTTATCTACTAACTAAACTAACTATGGATAATTAACCTCAAGACTATCCAACTGATACAACCTCTAAATATACTAATTTCTTATGACAAGCCTATAGCTACTGGCAACATGCACAGCCTAATAACTAGACTGCACAATGCCTACTCAAAATCCTATCACTCACTGATACACTCACACACAGCCACACACTGGTTTCATAATGATGCACACACAGGTACACACTCTCAGCTCACACAAATACTGGGACACAGGTACACAAACACAGGTATACACTCTCAGTCCTCACACAGCCACATGTATCCACTCACACACAAGTCACTGATACTCACACACACTGGGACTAACATACTGACCTACACACCTACTCACAAACACTGATTCACAGTATCAGTTAATGAGAACTGATACACACCCTAACTGCACTCAGTATCAGGAACTGCACACTGATACTCACTGCACTTAGAACTTCAGATACCATATACTGCTACACAACACTACCCAACACAGGGACACACAGCCACCTCACTGAAATTGACTGCTCACACACACAGACACTTAACACAGTTTCAAAACTGAGACTAACACACACAGACTCTCACAAAACTGGTTACTGATACTGGCTCTACTCAAATGCACACTTAAGTGGCTAAAACTATTGATACTCTAGCAGTCCTACTGATACAATCCACAGCATGGTATACTAACATACCCGACTCAAACTCCCACCTCCTAAATCCCTACTAGCTACTACAACCATCTGCCTTAATAGGTGTAGGATACACTAGCTGATGTTGCCACTGATACTCTATACTCAGAGATTTCCCCAATTCAGATATACTGATACATAACTCCTAATTCTATTGATACATTAGACCTATACTGATACATATACACTGAGACACACACATATATTTACACATATGCAATCCCTGATCCGGGTACACACAGCCACTAAAATACCTACACTGGCACTCTAGAACTAAATATACAGGGCACTGCTATTATAGTGGCACACACACACACTGTGATTATAACTGATACACAAATCACAGTTCACTGATACACAACAAAAATCCCTATGCACAAACACATACTGATCAGGATCCTACACTCACAACTACATACAGATTCACCCTGCATACTGTGATCTATCTGATACACTAATTCTGCACAGTTAAACACCTACAGTAAAATCTGCACTCACTGATTCCTAACTGATACACACGCTGCAATGCATATTTCAGATATATAGATCAATTCGACACACAGTACACAGGTACATACAGGACCCGACTGTGCACAGGGAAGACCCCCCCACAGTACACAACCTGTTCACAGTGTCATTATATATGCATAAAGATTAGTATATCCAAATACAGGAATTAAAACACAGGGATAGGCAACAACCCTAAGAAATATTTCATCAAACACAGGTAGTGCTGGGATCGGGTTTCACATGAGAACCCATGAAATCAACAATCAAACCCTAAGAAACATTTCTAAACCACACGTAGGGAAGGTAATCATGTATACTAGCAAACCCTTAGGGTTAGGGTTCACGAAATTGGGAAAAACCAAACGTAGGTCACCCAAAACCCTAATTCCTCCTAAATCTCCATGTAGAAACCCAAAAATTGGAATCTAACCCTCAGGGTGGGTTCCTAATGGGCATTAACATCAGAAAAACAGAATTAAAGAATTAAAATTCGGATTTACCTATAGGGAGATGGTTTTCCTATGAAGGTTCTTCTTTCCCAAGGCTTCTTGACCCAAGCTCCTTGTTCCCTTTGCCTTGAAGGAGGAAAATGGGATCCCTAGGGTTTGATTCTGAATTTTGGGGTGGGGAAAAAGCTCTTCTAATGGAGGCTAGGGTTTTCTTCCTTCATGAAGGAAAAGAGGGTTCCCTTTTATATTAAATCCAAGTTAGGATTTCAATGCATAAGTTTAGGTTAAACCCCCCTATGTTAGGTCATGTAGAACCTAATTAACTAAGGTTTAGTCAGTCTAGGGTTTGAGGTCCAACCTAAAATTTGAATTCTAGGGTTTCTCTAGAATTGGTTTTCAAATTAGGGTTTAGTCATTAGGGTTTGTCCTAATGAGTTCTAGGGTTTGACCTAAAACCAAATCTCTAACAATATATAAATAGTTTATAAAACTCAGCAGATTAATTAAACACATAATTATTCAAAAATAGTGAATTACCTAAAATGCCCTTATCTGAAAATGTGGTAGTGACAGACATGATTATCGAGTTGCATACCTTAGTTACGGAACCCGTCGTTTATTGCATCTATGCTTACTGGCATGGCGAGGATTCTGAGTATCATGATTTCTGACAGACGTGTATGATTATCAGGTTATATCTTAAATTGGTTCTTAAAGTATCATCTCAAGACTTATCTATTTCTGTTATTCCAGGGCTTTGTTCCATCGCTTCTTTTCTTTACTAGCAGTAAAGATACATTCAGTCCTTGATCCAGTTCCTTTTTGAGCTAATTTTCTTTGAGGATTCCTTGTTAGTATGATAATTAGTGACTTACAATTTTGGTTGTCTTGTATTAGTTTGACTGAGTGTGACTTGTGAGTTTGTAAGTGTTTCTTAGTTGGACATGGGAGCAATAGGCATTAATCTAGAGATACCCATAGCATAGTACCTTATAGCAATAGTTCTATGATAGGTGTTATTATAATTAGTATTGGTATTATAGAAAGGAGAGTGTAGAGTATCAGTGATAGTTCCAAGGGTTAGTATCAGAGCCAGCATATCCATCTTGGATAGTCATAAAATTATGTAATTGGATGATCTATGTAAACAATTAAGTATCAAGGAATTGTGTTAAAGATTAATGGAGCATGATGTTCAATTGGATAATTGATACCGGGTATGTTAAGAGTAAAAAAAAAATGTATATGCATAAAGGGTTTTAATGAGATGCCATGAGTAGAGAAATATCAAGATTGGTAATAAAAGTTATGAAATGTATCACATATTAGTTTAACAGGCTGTAAAAGGTTTAAGAGATATGCTTATACATCAATCGAGATATGGAACCATATGCCTGTCCTTGAGATTGAAGTAAAGCATGGGTATTATAGAAATTGCAAGTGATCATAAGTTCTAGTCAATGTGACGAGGTGATCTAATGATGAAGCTAGTATTACCATACCAATAGTGCTAGTGATTATATATCAAGGATTATTGAGAATGGTGCTAATAACAGTAAGTACTACGTGTGATGATAGTTAGATTGGTGTATCAATTAATATAGGTAGAAAATCATTGGAGAAAATATGTGTGATGATAACTTTGATTATTGGAAGTAATATTGCAAGTAATCCGGGCAGTACAAATTTCAGTACACAGTTGAGAATTGCAGACAATTGGTGTATTGAGTGCACCTTGAGTATTAGAGACTGCGAGTATTTATATGTATACTTGTGGATTTAAATTTATAAATTGAAGAGTGAAAATGAATTTCAATTTTTAAAGAATTTTTGAGGAGTTAAGATTTTATGTTATTAAAATTTTGAGGATTAAAATTCAATTCAATAAACATGGTCAAAGCTATAAGGATTTTAGAAGTGATTAAAAATTTTATTTCGATATTGAGCATTTGACTTTTGAGAAAAGTATATGCATTTTATTTTAAATTGTTCGAGAAGTTAAATTTTAATAATTTTATTTTGAGGATAAAACTTTATGATGGGTAAGAAATGTATAACAGTATATGAGTGGTTGATGTGCATGTGTAAGGATCTATTGGCTTGAGAATGCTTGAAATGGCACTGCAAACAAATTTGGATGTCCATCTAGAGTTGCATTAGAAGGAGCAGTACTTAGTATGGTGTGTTGCACTTGGTGTGCAGTTGAGTGATAAGAACAACTTGTATAAACAATTGCAGTAGGTAAGAGAGCTACCAGTGAGTGTGTTTGTAGTAGAAACAGTAGTACCAAGGGATAGAGGTATCAAACTTTGGATGCATTATTAAACTATGGTTGTGTTAGAGATTCTTGGTATCATATCTATGTATCAATAGACAGGTGTATGCAATGAGGATGTATTCATGGATGTTGTGGACTAATGATTAGTTGGTATGGATATCAGTATATAGAGATAGGAATTAGTGAGTGAATGTGCCAGAGTTAAGTGTATATTAGAGGATTAAGATGTCCAAGTAATGGGTTAGAAGGCTATGTTCTGTTCTTTCCTCATATTCCTTTTCCATCTATTTGTTTGATTGATTGATTCCTTAGTACCATAGCTTGTATCAATAATTTTCTTATAAGAATATAGTTAGTAGTACACCCCGACAGATACTGCAATACCATGACAAAAGTGACCATAACCATGTATATTTTCTCTAGATTGCATGTTGTGTGACTGTAGGTAGAATTTTCTTAGACCTTGATTGTTGGAGGTTTGACCGTAGTAAAGATTTATGAAGAGGATATGACTTGACAAAGAGAGACAATGTGCCTTAAATTTTGAGGATAAATATTTATTTAAATAAAAAGAGTTGAGAATTTAATATGGCGGAATTGACGATTTCGTTAAATCATTGATTTTTATGAAGATTAAGATATGATTGAATTTGTCATTAAAATTCGAGGAAATTAAGGAGATTATCATTATATCTATTGACTGCAGGATATAAATTTATATTTAAAAGTATATGATATTTGAAGATTTCATAACTATTGTATTATTTGATTTTGTGTGGAAAAAGAAATCGAGGATTAAGATCACTAATAGATTAGTGTTGAATTCGAATTTTGGGATAAGATTTTTTTAATTTTATAAATATGCATTGACTGGATTTCAATTAAAAGATTGGATAGTAAAATTTTGTATTTAGTGAATTACACAAGATTTGAGGAGTAAGATGATTAATGGGTTAGTATTTGAATACAAACTTTTTGGGTGAGATTTTAACTTTTATAAATGTGCATTGAGTGGATTTAAAATAAGAGGATTGGATATTAAGTTTTGTATTTAGTAATTAGCATAAATTTTTGAGGAGATTGTGATAAGAATGGAATTTGATTTTATATTTGAAGATTTTTAGGGATATGATATATATAGAATTTTGAGAAATATTGTGAAATAACAATGTGGATTAGTTCATGATTATGGGATTCGGTGAATTTAAAATTTTGATGGAGAAATAATATAAATGAATACATACAACTATTGAGGATTTTAAATTTTGAGGACAAAATTTTTTAAGGTGGGTAGACTTGTAACCTCCGTATCCTAAAATTCGTGCTTAAATATTATTTTTAGGTTAATTTGGGGCTAGTGGGATTTTTCCATAATTTTTTGTTAATTAAAAACTAGTAATCCTAATTTTCTAGGACTTTCAAGAATTTATTTTAGGGACAAATATATTTAAAAATATCCCAAACTTTTATTTGAGGTTCTAAATAATAAAATATATTTTCTAGAATTTTTTGGGAATTTTCTGATTATTTTTAGCATTTATTTTGAGTTAATTATGAAAAACTGAATTGAAAACTAATTTCTGAAAAAGAAAACCCAAAAAGTAATTATTTTTGCCCAGTCAGCAAACAGGGGGCCCACCTGTCAGCCTCCCGCAGCCAACAGTGCGGGACCCGCCTGTCAGCGACCGCGGGTGAAGCCGAGCCGACCTCGAGCCGAGTCGAGTCAGAGTTCGACTCGGACTCAGCTGAGCCGAGCCGCATCGAACTGTGACCATCCGATTTGGGCTGGCAGCGTTGGATGGCTGCCACGTGTCAAGATCTGAGCTGCGGCTGCTTTCTCTCTCCTCTATATATATATTAGTTTAGTTATTTATTTTTGGGATTTTTCTTCAGCCGATTTTTGGAGAATTGCCATCTAGGGTTCCTTCATCTTCCAATAGCCATTGCGCATAGCTCCGGACTCCAAACGAGGCCTAGTTTTTTGTGTTAGAACGATATTGAGGTTAGCTTCCTGATTATATAATTTGTTTTACGAAATTATGAGTATTAAATTCTGGAAAATTCGTAGAGCACAGCATATCTGAAAATAGACGTGTTTTGATGTTTTTGCGATTTCGGGAGAACCAGGAATCAGAATCATGAACCGTTTGAAGTTTCGGAAAGCTAATGTCAAGATAATTGACATATATTTTTCCCAGAATTTAATTCGAAGTATTTTATACTATTAATTCTGTAGAACTTCAAGGTTAAAATTTAACCATCGGTGCACAATATAAAATTTGTATGTGTCATAATTCCCAAATGAATTTGAATTCGGACGAGCCATAAATTCTAGCATGTTTTTGACGCTGAAATCTATAGGAAATCATGCATGATAGTCGAGTTTGTGTCGATTGACTTTTCGGTCAATAAATCGCCTCGATTTGCGTGCCATGAGTCTCGAGTAGATAAAATTCAGTTCTTTTGGACAAAATTTAGGAATTAACATAAAAATCAGAATAATAGATAAAAATAGGATTTTAGAGTAATTATTCCAGAATTAAATAAATTAAAATAAATTATCTTTTGACATGGTAAAATTGTAATACATAGGCTATTTGGACTGTGACTTGGACTCTGATTCATACCAGCAGCAGGACCCCAGGCGAGTACATTCTCTGACAGTTTCCTTTATGTTGATTATCTCTATAACTCTTTTTGTATAGCGTACATGACTCTGACAATGTTCTTTACACGAGTTGGCATCATTGAGACCTGTCACGAGGAGTCGTAATTGGAATCCATCGTGCTAGCTGGGGAAAATGGGGAAATGTTAGTAGCTTATGTGATCATATCCAACCTTACATGCATCATAGCTCACCCACACCTCACGTCGGTGCAGCCTGACCATTACATGCCTCATAGCCTGTTACAAGTGATTAGCCTGACTATTGCTCGCATCATAGCTATCCGGATGGTTAGCCTGACCTTACATGAATCATAGCTAATCATATGTAACAAGCCTGATCAGTCCCAAGCCGATCACATGATATACTAATATTTCACACACTTGGTTAGAGGATCATTGACATGCATCTCTAGTATATTGATCTAGCATCTCTACATGTTCTAGTTGTTGTTCTTGTACACACTTACATACCAGTTCATTGTTCTTGCGTGTACTTGGATTTCTATTTCATTGCTAGATGTACATTGATTATGGCATGCTCCAGTATTCCATTTATTCCAGTATTTCTATTTCCAGTATATCCATGCTCGTCAGTATTTCTTATTGCCAGTTATCCATATCTGTCTTGTATTTCTTTACACTGTGTTATAGTTTTTGTCAATATATGTGGAACTGTTGTTAGTGGTGTATTTCGTTCCAATCCTGACTGGATATTTTTTTCAGACTGTGACATAGAGGGCTTGTTCCGACATACTTGGAGACTTGGATGTATTTATTGCAGGTTAGACTATTTATTGTTGTTTAGACTTGTCTTGTATTTTATTTGCTTGCTTCGATATCTCATCGTGCTTTATTTTCCGTGACTAAATATTCCATATTATATTATGATATCTGTGTCTCCTTATGGAGTTGGATATTCATGTGAGAGTGATTAGCTAGTATTGTGACCTAGACAGCGTTCTACCGCCGATGCTGCGGCGTAGGCTGGACGTACCCACGCTCTCGTGCCCCTACACCGGGTGCGGGTCGTGACAATGTAGGATATCAGTTCTCTAATAAATCATCTTAAAAATATATCTAGTCAAGATTGGAGCGAAGTACAACTAATAGCAGTTTTAATAATTGACAAAAACTATGAAACAATAATAGTAATAAAAATAAATGATGGAATTAATTTAACTAGCATATATCATGAGAAAGAGTATCATGGTAAATAATGACAAGAAATAAGCACAATATGGTGAGGAACACTGATGTAATAAACTGGAATAAAGAGACAATAATAATAAATGTGCCTTAAAATATTAGTAAGATAATGTGATCGGCTTGGGCCTAACATGGGCTATATATAAAATGTGAGCTAGCGTGATAACATATGAGTTGCATGATCTGCTAACTATCACAGACTACACTATATCACAGACTATAAGGTATAATCACATATCCATAAATGTCTCCCCATTCCCCCGACAAGTACACAGATCCAAATCACGATACGTTATATCACGTATCTCACACTACACGGTCTATAATATCATGCATTATAAACACGGTCTATATAATCACGAAGATATCACAATAATTACTGAGTAATCACAAAGCATGACACGGTGATCACTGAGTTATCACGATAATAACATCTCACTACAAGGATCCACGTATACCAATCTGTGTGACCATCGTGTTAGGAATCAAATATATCAATACTAAATATATGAAACATAAATGCTATCAAATAAGGAAATTATCAGAGAATGTCCTCGTCTCTGATCCTGAGCAAGAGATGTTACTTGGTGTCCAGCTAATGTCACACATACCTAGATATGAATGGCATGTCAACAAGGGTGTAATAAAGTGAATGAGCTAAAATGCAATAAGGATGCTCTTCTAGGCCACTACTAGGTCCATATTAAGGTATGAGTCCATATTGGTTACTAACTAGTCAATACTAGCTTATAATACTTATACAAGGTCATTACCTATCTATGGGATTACTACCTTGACTACTCTTTACAATCTCTAGTATAACTAGCTATCTATCTTAGCATTTAACTAACATGTAACTTATATAGATATACTTAACTTTTCTAATATTAACTAACTGGTACTATATATTGGCACTATTAGATCTGACATAAATATATATTAATGCTACTTGTACTAAACTAACAAGTAAAGATTTATATATACTCTAACATTTACATATAACTAATAATACATTTTAACTAACTGATACTCTAAGATATATATACTAACTAATAACTAATAATACCAATTTTTACTACCTAATACACTAAAAGATACTAATATCTTTATTAATAACAATTACTAACAAGTATCTAAGGTAACTAATTAACTACTAACATTTAAACTAACATACTTACTAACCATACTCAGGTATCTAGGATACCTGAACCCGAGCCCCCTCTCCTTAGCTCTATCAGAAAGTTGCATGATAAACTAAAAATTGGTCCCACACAGATACATTACTTAATCCTAGTGTCTGAACTCTTCCTCAAATCACACACACTAGTGACCAACACATATCAGTGTACTATACCTCAGTGACTGATACACTATACACCTATGAACCTGAGCTAAAGTAGCTCACTACTCAACCTCGTATTCCTAGTATAGGCATCCACATACACCTTAACCAACTAACAAACTAACATATCCTTAATATGCTAACTAACATGTAAGACTAACTCACTTAACTGATACTAATATACTTGACTAACATCTAACTAATATCACATATAGACACTATCTTACCTTATAATACTAACAACTAATATATAGTTCCTCTAACTATCATTCCCTACTAAACTGTTACTAACTCACTAAATACTAACTATGCCTCTAGTTGATATAACTTAACTGTAATACCTACGGATAACTGATAGCAACACATATATACTAACTCATTTGATACTGACATGACTAATGATATATTACACTAATATATTTTACCAGTACCTCAATCACCTACTATACTTACTGTAAATCATTCACCACTGCTACTTGCTCCATTCTATATACTGATGTTGCAACTGCTGCTAGTTAAAACTGACTCCCCCTCACTTGTTATACTGTTGCTACTGCCTGAGTTCTTAAACTTAGCCCTGGAAAGACCTGTACAACCCAACCCGAGAACCCAACTTCGTTACATGCACCACCAAGACACTCTACCACATAGACACAGCAGTTCACTTAGCACTAGGCCACTGCACACACACGAACACACGGCTATATATCTATACACACACACACACACACACACACACATATATATATATATATATATATATATATATATATATATATATATATTCATGTATCCACAGACTGAGATACCAGTTTCCACTGAATAGTCCATATTACTGCCAATACCACGCACGCACGCACACACACACACACACACACACATTATACCATACACTAAGCATGCATAGCTAGAATACCATAATACACATCTAATTGATGTGTCCAAATTCATGAATTCTCCATTGAGAATACTTCTACCTACCAAATATAAATAATAATAACTATTATAACTAATTACAATATGAAAAATAGAGAATTGTTCAAACATACACAAAATAAACTCTGTATCACATGATATTGCACTGTATTGTGATACGGCCTACTCGTGTCCAATTATGAACACGCACTTAGTCTCACAACCCCGATCTAAGTCTAATATGACAAAATTGGTGTTGTAACACACTTGGTGTGTCCAGCTCGTAATTCTCCCAAAATTAATATAAAACCTATGTAGAGACCATAATTCACATCCAAATCAACTAGAATTTGTTCCTAATGATAGACCTATACCATGGGGTGGTTCCTAGAGGTCTCATGCATGATTTAGAAGCTATAATGAGACACAATTCAAAAATTAGCAATTGGAAGATATATTTTCTATGAAAAACAAAGTGGACACGATCCGGACACGATCTCCCCGCTACGACTCCTCCTCCTTGTGCCCCTTGCTTCTCCAAGCTTCAAGCTCCTTGTGGAATTTGAAAGAGGAAAAAAATGGAAGTGAATTGAGAGAGAAATCAATGGATAAAGTGTGGGAAAGTGGGGATCTACAAAAGTGGATGAACAAATGAGAGGAGAGAGAGAGAGACACACACAGAGAGAGAGAAGAGGCCCTTATGGTCGGGCCCCATCCCCCCTCTCTAAGTCATATACAATTATCGAAAATGCCCTCTAATGGTTCATTATGAAGAATAATTAATGAGGGATAAAATGAAGAGTCTCTACACTAATGTAAATTAGTCTAATCTCCTTAATTACTCAAGGAAAAATGATCTAATTAGGCCCAGTCCATGTTATGCTCACTAATTTCTCATGACAAATCTAATGTCTAGATACAAAGCACCAATAATTATATAGCACACTAAAAATATTTAATTCCTAAAAGTAAAATAACTAGGCCAAATTACTAAATTACTCTTATTTGAAAAAGTGAGGGTGACAATCCTACCCACCTTAGAAAAAATTTGTCCTCAAAATATAAGGAAGAAACTAACTACCAAAAGCAATCAATACAAGCAAGAAAGAATTATACCTCATGGTTCAAATAGATAAGGATATCGCTCGCGCATCTCGGCCTCTCGCTCCCAGGTAGACTCCCCTAGAGAGTGGCACCTCTACGCGACGTGCACCAAAAGAATCGTTTGATTCCGCAGCACCTTCTCCATGTGATCCAGAATCTTCCTCGGCTGCTCTGGGTAGCTGAGAGTCAGACCAATCTCAATCTTCGAGTGATCTAATACATAGCTAGGATCTGCCATGTACCGTCTCAATTGTGACACGTGAAATACTTTGTGCACTCCCTCTAGTACAGGCGGCAAGTCTAGTCTGTAGGCCACTGTACTGAGCCTCTCAAGAACACTGAAAGGTCCGATGTACCAGGGACTAAGCTTCCCGCCTCCACCAAAGTGAATCGTGTCCAGTATTGGAGAAATCCTCAAGAATACCAGATCGCCAACCTAGCACAAAATAGCATATTAGCACTCTATCCAAAACAAAATAAAACAATCACAAGCAATAGAAATAAAACGTATACCTCAAACTCTAATGGTCTCCGGTGGCTATCGGCCTAATATCGTTGTCTGTCCTACGCCACCCGAAGTCGATCCTTGATAAGCTTCACCTTCTCAACCGCATCCATGACCAAATCTGGTCCCAATAAAGCTCTCTCACCAAAATTATCCCATGATAATGGAGTACGATATATCATTCTATACTACGCCTCAAAGGGTGACATCTCGATATTGGCTTGGAAACTGTTGTTATAAGCAAACTCTACTAGGTAAAGATGATCCTCCCAAGAGTCTCCAAAGTACAAAACACAAGTGTGTAGCAAATCCTCGAAAGTCTGAATAGTCCTCTCCGACTGCCCGTTTGTCTGAGGGTGATATACGGTACTAAACTTGAGCTGGATGCCCAAGCTAGCCTGCAAGATTCCCCAGAAGTGGGATATGAAGTGACTATCCCGTTTCGAGATGATGCTCACAGGAACTCCGTACAATCTGATAATCTGCCGCAAATACATCTTCGTACGAGCTTCTACCTTAAATGTACCCACTTTAAATGGCAAAAAGTGGGCTAATTTGGTCAACCTATCTACGATGACTTAAATCGCATCTTTATCTCCTCGAGAACGCGAAAGCCCTGATACAAAATACATTATCATGTGTTGCCACTTCCACTCTGAAATGGTAAAGGATGAAGCAATCCACCTGGTTTTTTTCTCTCTTCCTTTACCTGCTGACATACCAAGCATCTGGATACGTAGCTCGCCACCTTCCGCTTCATACCATACCACCGAACATGCTCTATCATGTCTCTATACATCTTGTTGGCACCTGGATGCATAGAGTACTGAGATCGATGTGCCTTATGAAGAACCTCCTCGCGCAAAGCTCCACTCGGCACACATAATCGGATACCATGCCTCAATGATCCATCCTCTGCAATAATGAAGTCCTCTTCCAATCCCATCCAAACATGCGCTCCGATGCTCCTCATAGACTCATCCTCGAATTGTACAACTCTAATCCGGTCCATCAACTCTGACTGTACCTAAAGTCCCTATATCTGTGCCGCGACTCCAAAAACTAGCACCTCTATACCCAAACTATCAAGGTCTGTCAATAAGTGCATGTCTCTCGTCAAGTACATAGCCACTGATACCAGTTTAAGTCATCAGCGACTACGTTGGCCTTCCCTGGATGGTACTACAAGGAAATATTGAAGTCCTTGATCAACCCCAACCACCTTCGCTGCCTCATATTGAGCTCTTTCTGCGTAAATACATACTTCAAGCTCTTGTGGTCTGTAAAGATCTCCACACGCTTTATGAACAAGTAGTATTTCTACAGCTTTAGAGCAAAGATGACTGCTACCAACTCCAAGTCATAGGTAGGGTAATTCTTCTCATGCGGACGTAATTGCCTAGAAGCATAGAAAATCACCTCCCCGTTCTGCAAGAACACACATCCAAAACCCTTACCCGAAGCATCACTATATATGGAAAATCCTCTTGTCCCTGATGGCAACATTAAAACTGGAGCCGTAGTCAATCTCTTTTTGAGCTCCATAAATACGGCCTAACACTCCTCTATCTAGAAGAACTCCACGTACTTCTTAGTTAGCCTAGTCATCGGCTGTGCAATCTTAGAAAATTTCTTAACAAATCTCTGCTAATATCCTACCAATCCAAGGATGCTTCTGATCTTCGCCACTGAACTCAGGGTAGACCACGACTCAACTGCTGATATCTTCTTCGGGTCTACTGAGATTCTCTCATGTAATCATATGCCCAAGGAATTCAACCTTATCAAGGAAGAACTCATACTTTGAAAGCATGCCATAAAGCTTCTCCTTCCTTAGGGTCTCCAGAACTATCCTCAGGTGCTTCTCATGCTCCTTTGGGGTCTTCGAATAAATTAATATATCATCAATGAATATCACCACAAATTAATCCAGGTACTGACGAAATACCATATTCATCAGGTTCATGAATATGGTTGGGGCATTGGTCAACCCAAACGCCATCACTAAGAACTCAAATTTTCTATACCGAGTCCTGAAAGCTGCTTTCGGAATGCCTTCCTTCTTCCCTCTCACCAGATGATACCCCGACCTCAAATCTATCTTTGAGAATACCTTCGATCTGCTCAACTGATCAAACAGAACATCTATCCGCAGTAATGGGTATTTGTTCTTGATAGTGAGGTTGTTGAGAGCCTTGTAGTCGATACACATTTGTACCGACCTATCCTTCTTCGATACAAACAATACCAGAGCACCCCACGGTGATGAACTAGAGCGGATAAAGCATTTGTCCTGCAACTCATCCACCTGCTTCTTCAACTCTGCCAGTTCGTTGTTGTTAACCCTATAGATGTACTTTGCTATTGGCTCTACGCCTGGCACCAAATCTATAAAGAACTCTACATCTTTGTCTGGCGGCAAACTTGGAAATTCCTCCAAAAAGACATCCATAAATTCTGCTATCAAAGGATGTGGCAGCTCCTGCTCTTCTACCGAATGTCCACAAAAGACTCCCTCGCACTGCTCCGCTGCTTCTTTGGCGAACTCAAACTCTGGCTCTCTTGACATCTAAAACAAAATTCTATCTCCACGATAATTGATACTACCATGGTGCCTACTCAACCAATCCATTCTGAGTACTATGTCGTAGGTCGAAAGTGGCATTACGAGTAGAGACTCGCTCAACTCTTGGCCTCCCAAAGAAACTCTCTGATCCATGCAAATATTGCTGACCAGGATAATGCCACTCCCGGTCATGATCTTGTAAGTCCTCACCAATAGTTCAACCTCAAAATGATATTTCAAAGGAAAAGATACATATACAAAATAATGCGAAGCACCGGAATCAAATAAAGCATGAGATAAGAAAGAATCAAGTAAGACTGAACCTGAGATGACATTTCTGACTAGCTCCTCCCCTTCGACAGTTATAGAAAAATCTCGCTCTGATCTTTGAATAAACAAAAATAAGGAAGAAGAGGGTTTATACGAAACCTTTCTTTCTTTTGCTTACAAACAAGAAAAAAAGAGTACAATTAATCCTATACAAGGATGTTAAGTACAATAAAAATGATTCTGGGGAAGTATTGCTATAGGAGTCTGATCTGCGGTCGATGACTTTGTCCCTTAGACCATAAGATGATGAAGAAGTGTTGTAGAAGAAGAAGAAGCTTCAAAGGTTGCAAGTAGGATTGAATTATCGTTGCCAAAGTTGTCAACCAACACTCTCTGTCTGTGTTCTCTCTCTCTGATCTCTCCTTGTGCTTCTGTCCCGTCCTTGATCGATCTTTTTTTCCTGTGATCGGGGGTCTCTATTTATAGAGGTCAGTCAAATAATTGTCCAGTTGGCGTAGAAGGCCAAACTGTGAAGAAAGATGCATCTTTTACGCTGCGGTTATAATAACTGCTATCCACGTTCAAATAATCTTCTGAATCTGCGTATGACACGTGTCCCATTATGAGGTAACGCGTATAACTGCTTTTTAAAGATCATGGCATGCAAGCCACGTAGGTAACTGCCCCTGCGTAAAGATGGTTGGCATAAAAGCCAAATAACTGTCTTGTTGGCGTAAAAGCCAAATAGCTATCTTGTTGGCGTAAAAGCCAAATAGGTGTCTTGTTGGCGTAAAAGCCAAATAGGTGTCTTGTTGGCGTAAAAGCCAAAGAGCTGTCTTGTTGGCGTAAAAGCCAAATAGCTGTCTTGTTGGCGTAAAAGGCCAAACTCTGCATAAAACTTTATGATTCATGAATAATAGATAATCAGCATAAAATAGCCAATTATCCATCATGATTGAGGTTTTGAGCGTATTCTGGGCTAGGTAGCCTTATCATATACCTTTGCAAATATAGCCGAGTTGGCGTATTTCGAGGAGATAGCATACGGCGTACTCCTATAGTTAAAAATAGCCTGGTTGGCATAAAATACAAGGATGGTGATGTGAGCGTATTAGTCACAGTTTTAGCTTTCTCAGTTAATTATCCATCACGACTGAGGTCTTGAGCGTATTCTGGGCTAAATAGCCTTACCACATACCTTTGCAACTATGGCCGAGTTGGCGTATTTCAAGGAGATAGCATACGACGTACTCCAATAGTTGAAAATAGCCTGGTTGGCATAAAATTCAAGGATGGTGATGTGAGCGTATTAGTCACCATTTTAGCTCTCCCAGTCATGACAAAATCTGAAGAATAGAACAAAATCTCATGCATTAAATGCAGAGATATGCCTTGAGCTATGTATGAGAAACATCTTTTGACATGGCGTTTGTTTTGTCTCATCTTGAGCGTAAAAACTCACTTCTGCCCATGTATAATGGGCAGCATATTCTTTGAATGCGTAAAAATGACTTGTATCAAGAATATGTCGCTAAACGACAACCTGGGTCTCTGTGCAAAATCATCATCACAACCGTCCTCTCGATCATCGTGCAGTATTTTTGTCAAGTGCCAGGTTCACTAGTTTGTCTGACAAATTCATCTGAGGAATACGAAGAGTTTTTCATACAACTTTTATGCTGCATTAAAAACAAACGTATCTTAAACTTTACGCAGGAAGGTATAGCAACCTTTTACGCCAAAACAGCCTTGAAGTACTGCTTTACGCGGGTAGCTTTAAAGCTCTACTTTACGTCAAACAGATTTGAAACTCTGTTTTATACGGACAATTCTGAAGCTCTACTTTACGCCAGACAGCTCTGAAGACCTGTTTTATGCGTACAATTTTGAAGCTCTATTTTACGCCAAACAGCCTTGAAGCTCTGTTTTACGCGTATAGCTCTGAAGCTATATTTTATGCCACACAGTCTTGAAGCTCTGTTTTGCGCGAACTTCATGTATGTTGGGGTTTTTGAGTGTATAATACGCATACAATTCCCCAGCATATTTCATGCTTCTACAAGATCCCCTTCAAAGTTTTTAAATTCCTCGTAATTTGAAATACTTTGAATGAAGCATGAAATAGTCAAATTTGACTCGTTCTTCGAGGCTGATTTTTCGGCGATATTGTTGGGATTTTTATGTTCTCTTCTGCCTATATATGGGCAAGCAACTGAACTTGTTTTTCATACTTTTTTCACCACAAAGATGGCTGCTGAGATTCATTGGGCTGAATTGAGAAAAAAGAAGATTATGTTCTTCTAGCATATAAGAAGCCGTAAAAAAAGACATCTTCGAGCAAATATTCTCTGCAATGATGGACCATGGAAGGATATCATAGCTTCCTTTGCTCGAGATAATCAACGATTTTATATGGCGATTCGTCTAAGAGAAAGGAAGGGTCGCATTAGACCACACAGCTTGCTAGCTGTATTTTTCCCTATTATGAAGCTGGACCATGATGGGTAGCTTGGCCGTGTCTTCCAGTATTGCGTTCGGTCTGAATCCATAACAAAAATCTAAGCATGGTCGCCGATGACGTATGGAAGGTGGGATTGAATAATTTAAACAGGCCCAATTTTGTATCCTCCCTCCATTTACCATTTTCTTGGTCCCCAGCCGAAGAAGTGTTGTAGAAGAAGAAATGAAGATCTCCATCAGATGAGAACCTAGCATGATAGATTCCCATCATATGTAATCATGATCTTAAATATTAATGAAAAATCCTTTGTAAAATGGATTTTCATCATATGTAATCATGATTAATAAACTTATCTTCTTTTACGCACTATTGATTTGCCATATTGCTGTGAGGAAGTCTGATAATACGCAGCTTCAACATGGTTGAGTAATTTTTTACCCTGACTCTGACAAATATGCCTCCAGTCACGTCCCAACTTACGCATAAAGGAAGATGCGTAAAAACTCTTTAGCATTAAATTATCTTAAAAATCCAATCATCATGCTGTTTTTGACGAGTCACATAGGATTCTGAACCATCATTTCTCCTTTATGAATACGAAGAACATCTGTTTAGAATACCATCTTCAAAATTGGCTTCTCGAAATATTCTCAAGACAGGGCAAGAAATGTCCGCCGAACAGGTCATCCATGAACTAGATGCAAAAGATTCTGGCTGAACTTCGAATGAACTGTCAAAGGACAAAGAAGAAAAGTCATCTCCAATGAAGACAGAGATTTTCAGGGAACCCCTTGGTCCTTCATCTGATGAAGTCTTCTCGAATGAAAAAGAAGAGAAAACGCTGATAAGAAGAGCATTTCCTGCGTAAACTCTTATAACCGGCTTCTTCAATACGCGTATTCTACTGACTGATCTGTTTTGCGTAATTTAAGATGCGCGTAAAATCATAGATCCATAGCATTTGAGTGTAAAATCGTAGATCTGCAGCTTCTGAGAGTAAAACCGTAGATCTGTAGCTTCTAAGCATAAAATCGTAGATCTGTAGCTTCTGAGCGTAAAAGCTTCTGAGCATAAAAGTTTCTAATCGTAAAATCATAGATCCTTGCTCTGGGCGTAAAAATCTGAGCGTAAAATCAGGGATCCATTATGCAGCATGACTATCTGTCTTCCTTTTCAAATGATTGGCTAACGTGGTCCAAAATCATAACCGACTATAAAAAATCGGATTTGGTTAAGGATTCGGAGAGTCACTTGAACTCTATAAATAGGTCTAGGTCATGATAGAGAAAAACCCTTCATCTTTCTCTGCAAAACCCTTCGTCTCTTTCTGAAAACTCTTTGTTTCTTTCTGAAAAAGACCTCAGATTCGCCTTGGCACCAAAAGAGTCCTCCATCGCTAAGGGAAAGAAAGCCGCTTCATTATCTTGCTCTACTGCTCCGGCACGAGCGAATCCCACTAGGCCAAGCGAGCCTCGTTCTGAACGAAGTGCTCCGCCGTCTAGCTGTGCACCGGGCATCACAGGTAAAACTTCGAGAGAAATAAAAACCCTCCGCACACGTTGTACGTGTATGCGGAAATATGCCCATATTCTTAATGTGTCAGGGTAAAACTCCATATTTTTGCAGTCTAGCGTAAAAACTCAGACTGTTAAATTTTGGCGTATACTACAAAACTTGCGTTTTTTGCACTAGAAGTAAATTCCAGCGTAAAACTCAAATTTTTGTAGTCTGGCATAAAAATGCAGATTGTTAGGTTTTGGCATATACTGCAAACCTTGAGTTTTACGCACCAGAAGTAATTCCAGCGTAAAACCCAGATTTTTGCAGTCTGGCGTAAAAACTCAGACTATCAAGTTATGGCGTATACTGCAAGAGTGTAGCACCTTCCGTTTTACCCGTTGGAAGTAAATTCCAGCGTAAAACTGACTTATTATCTTGATTTTTGTAGTGGACCTACAGATCTCCCCTCTGGCTGAAGTGATGGGCTCTGCTGCTGGAATGCTGAATTCCAACTACTTGGAGGACTTGTCCCACGTGACTTTCCCTATCTCTGGAAACGAGTATCCTCAAGAAAGGGGAACTTTGATCTCGGCCCAAGGAGAAAGAATATTCCTCAGTATGATCAGTGGGGAACCCTTGACATACATAGATGGGACTGAATATAAGAAACCAGCTTTCTTATTTGGGGATGTTATTGATAAACAATCTCAAACGAAGCCCAAGAAGGAAGACAGGGTATTCTCTATTGAGGGCACGGTTATGTACCTGCCAAAGATGTCCAGGGACTATCCTATTTCTGCATTCTTCCATGGCACACATCACAGAAGGATGTCATGGACTCTGACTCCTGATCTTCATGGCCAGCCAGGGAAGATCTTTTTTTAAGAAAGGATTAAACCAAGGATCCTTTGTAAGTAGTCCCTCCGGCACTGTCATGCCCTTCATAGGATTACTACCAGGCAGCGTCCCTAGTGGGGACTCCTCTTTGATCCAGCTATTTCAAATAGTAACTTTTTACAATGAATTCATGTAGCAGGGAGGAGTATATCCCAGGGTTAACCCTCGTATCAGTGGATGGCTTAACCCCCACAATCTTCGATGGGCCAATTTAACTGCATGGGCCCTGAAGCACTTTCAAGTGGAGCTAGAAAGTATTAACTTACTTGAGGCTGTCAGTGATATTAGTGTTGGGCTGCCTATCAACCCCAATTTGTTCTTGGCTTTGATGGAGCAATATAACTTGCTAACTGGGACGTTCGCCACTCTGATAGGTGAGTTGGGCCTAGCCCTTCATGAGATGGCAAATATCTCAAAGCTGCCAATGGGAGACATTCCTTATGAAGAGTACGTCCCCACCAACAGAGAGTTGAAGGATACCAACCCTCGGGTAGTGGCAGTATACCAAGAGCTGATGAGCCACTATCTTGCATGCACTACCTTCTACAGAGAGCCTTCTGACTTAGCCCATATTAACAAATGGGTATCCTACCTCTTCTTCCATCAGGCTAGAAATGCCAAGCAGGACAAGGTTGTAGATAGCAAAGACAAACCTTTGAACCCTCTGAGCATTCTTAATGCCAACACAATCGATGATCTCATTGAAGATGCAGAGGCTCTAGACTATGTTCTGAATGAAGAGATAGGGAGTTATCCTGCAGGAACCAAAGCCTACAGTTATATGAGGCATTACCGAAAGCCTCTGTCAAGAGAAGCTCAATTGGCTGGCTTCCTTTCTATTTGTCTACGCCAATGGGTGGTGCCTGGCATCGCGTCTGCGGATCACATTCATCTTAACACTTTATAGCCCGCAGTGCATTTGGAATTTGGAGCAAGATTGGGCCTGCTCCCTTCCATGGTATGGAGGATACAAGCTGGCCTGAGGAATATTACTGATGGGCTGCTAGCCGATACTACACAGCGTGAAGGATATCCCAGTATCTGATGGGATGGTTAATCCTTCTCAACACCAGAGTGATGTCTCCCTGATCTGCCAGTGGTTCGGGCAATAACTTCTTGTTGAATTACAAGAATTCTTCGTGAAATGTGACTAGCGTCATAGATTGTCGACTAGCACTAAATTTTGCCCATAGTTGGAAATTCTTCTACACCGTCCCCCCCCCCCCCCGTACATATCAATCAGTAGGGGACTAAACTTCAGGATATAGGTCAGGGGAAGACTATTCTTTCTCCTGAAGCCTTTTACTGGTTGGTCTGCATTAGACCTTCCCACCTGCTGTACAAAAGTGAGGACCACTGCTACTTGGAGTCTTATTTGCCTAGCCGTTTTACCAGGCAATTTGGGTATGATCAGTTGCATATGGGAAATCCCATCACCAGCTTCAAATTCAAAGGTGGGCTTATTGATGGTGCTAGAGGATGGCATTATTTCATCATGGGTTATACTGGAGCAACCTTTGCTATTCCCGCGACCTCTCTCTCCATGGAGTTGCACATTCTTCATTCATATGCACAGTTTTATGTGTCCATCAATACCTTTCATCGTGATTTTGATATATATGGAAGTTTCAGAATGCCCTCCCATAAGTCCACTGGAAGAGAGGAGATACCATCTGTCTCCTCTGATGAAGGTGATGAAACTACTGGTGTAGATGATTATTTGTTGATTTTACCGAGAGGCGTAATAGTTCCACCAACAGAGCCTCTTATAATTTCCAATAAACGAAAGGCTTCTACTCAGAAAGAGGCTCCCCCCCTCCCGCAAGAAGAAGCAGATTACCAGAGGTCCTAAAAAGACTTCCACCAAGGGGGGCTCTTCCCGGAGTGAACCTATTATTTCCCCTGTTAGGGATGTTTCTTTGATTAGGGATCATTCACCTTTTAAAGAAGGAGCCTCCACAGTTCCAGCTGAAAGTGCTGGAGATTCTTTGCCAGCGACTACTGCCGCTATCACCATTGCTGGTGATGCTTCTATATCGCCTTTGAGGTCGAGCTCACTAATAATCTATATACCTTTTACAAGACAAATAATGGGACTAGCCCCTCCATCATCTGTAAGTATTTTAAGCGAGATTCTTCCCGATGAACCTCGAGTAGATCTGGGTGATGATTGGGATGATGAACCTCAAGCGTCAGTTGGTGTACCCTCTTCTCCAGGTATGACAGCTTGTTTAGAATCATTAAGAAATGATTTAGCTATACAGGCTGCAGACGCAGAATATATACCATCGGCCATGGGTAAATGTTGTCTTCACGCTTTTTTCAGGAAAATTTTACATCAAATTGATATTAACTTTCTCTTATCTTAGTTACAGGCGAAGACATTTCTGGAGAGGGCGGAGCTGAAACAACCTCTGATTTTGTTGCGGATCCAGCTAATGAAACGGCAGTGACCACCGTCGAAGAAGCATATCTTGAAGCTGTTGATCTTTCATCTGCAGCATTCTCAGACATAATCCCGCCCGTAGCAGTTCAAATAATATCAGAGATGGCCTCCTTCGTCGAGCATGCCAGCAACTTCAACTGTTGTTGGTGTCTCTTCTTTTGTCGCGCCATCTGTTGAAGCAACGACTATGGCAACATCCTCTGCAGTCATTCCAAAAAAGAGATTTATCGATATTGCGGCCACTCCCAGCGTATATTCGATCTTTGCTATGCTAGTTGAACAATACACTAGTATATTCTACCTCACTTTGAAAAAATTGATATCCATGGTGCGGGAGAAGAATCTAGGCTTTGATGCTCTGAAGACGTCCTCCAAGCTCACTATAGCGCCGATTAGAAATTTCAATGACGCTGAAAGAGCTAACGCGCTAGAGTAAATGGTTAATGGTTTAGAATAACCCATTAAGGAATATTTGCAACTATCCCGAGGCAGCATCAATGACTTGGTTCAGGCTGAGTACGACTTACTAACTGCAGAATTTGCTCAGAAGACAGAAACTTTAAACAAATCCATCCGGGAACATCAACAAGAGATGGAGAAAGAGCAAGCAGTATTGGTGGAGAGTATTCCTCAGCTAACTCAGTGTCGTGCCGAATATGAGGGATAAGAAGTGAGGGTTCAAGAATTGGAAGCTGAACTTGCTCAAATAAGGGAGAGGCTTCTCAAAGCATCACTAGTTCGTAATGTATTGGGGGGCCAAGTGAATACAGCTCAACAGAACTTGACACATGTGGGTGTCATCCATGCAAGTTTTGTTGATTCTTTGTCCGAACTATCTCTCTTGAGCAATGACGAAGCAAGGCTGGAACTGGCTCGCACCAATATTTTAAACTCCAGGAATGAGAGGATGGCTGCTTTGGCGCAACAGATCCGTGATTTAACTGCTCCTCCCCAATGATGTACTTTTTTGCTCCTTTTGTGATTTGTTATTCCCAGAGATAATAAAGATTCATTTTTTGACTTTGTGGACCCATCACTTTAGAATATAAATGATAGGCTAAGATGAAAGTGATATCAGAGGTAATATGAACATGATATACTTTCGGTAAGGTTTAGCTGAATGTAAATCTATTCAGAGGTAATATGAACTTGATAGAATATAATCCAACTAAATTTGTATATAAAATACTATCAGAGGTAATATGAACATGATAGGTTTACAAATTAGTTAAGCATATCTATTAAGAGGTCATATGAACCTGATAGAATATGATTCAGCTAACCTTTGTACGTAGTATCACCATAATGAGATCTTCATCATACTCCGTTAAGCAAAGGAGATCAAGTATAGTACTTCTTCAGGAATTTGCCGTTGATAGGAGCCATTATCAAATTTCTATTAGGCTTGGCTAATCTGTAAGCGCCATTTAAAATCATATAAGGGCCCTCCATTTCTTTACGATTGTTTGTGCGAACTTTGGACATCGTACCAAAGGTAATATGGACGTAGTACAATACCGTGCTTATTGAGAACATCCCACTGGGGGATCCTTGGAGGACCTATTATTTGTTGCACATGTTGAGTAAAAATAATAAGTTCGAAACAAGCCCAATCAGAGGAAATATGGACGTGATAGTTTTTATGTACCCACTACTTTTTGTGCACGTTAGTGCAAGTAATAGGTTTGAGACAAGTCCTGACAGAGGTAATACGGACGCTGTAAAATATGACTCTGTGGGGATAGTGGAGAGACATAGTCCAGAGGTAATAGAACATGAACTGACTTTTTCTCTACTGGGGAAAATAAGGATAGTTCAGAGGTAATATGGATTTGAACAATTCGTTTCCATTGCGGGCATCCCACCGGAGGTTTTTTGGTGGACCTATTACTTCTTGTGCACGAGAGTGCAAGTAATAAGTTTAAGACAAGCCCTGCCAGAGGTAATATGGACGTGGCAGTTTTCGTAGAACTAACACCACTGGCGTACTTAGAGTTAAGTACGGGTGCTAAGTTGAGATGACAACCGATATCAGAGATAATATGGTCATGAAAATTGATAGCCAAAACTCGGAAGGTTTGCTCAGAGGTAACAGGTACATGATAAAACTCAGCCTGAGAGAAATATTATGACAGCAGTTCAGAGGTAATATGGATGTGAACTAATATCCGAAAAATTCATTGAGGAGTAATTTGTTGAGTGTGGTCTATCCAAACATGAAGATAGACCAAAGGATTATTCCGATGGGGAGATTGATTGGACGATAGCTCAGAGGTAATATAAACATGTCTAGTGTCTAACGAGATTGGTTTGAATAGTCATTGCGGGAGTGTGCGAGTAGACCTAAGGATTGCTCCGCTGGGGGGAATTTTGAGGATCCATCATCCATTGCGTACCCAGGACTCTTGTATACGGATAATGGCTCTTTACAAGAATTTATAACGAAGAAGAAAATGTTGCACATAGGCACTTGCTGGGGATGCCATATTGCTGAGCATATCTATACAGAGGTCATATGAACATGATAGAATATGATTCTCGATCTTCGACGATCGAGAAAATATTGTATATAGGCACTTGCTGGGGATGAAGAACCAAGAGTTAATTTGTACATCTGGGTTATGGACCTATTACCCATGGCATCTCTTAAGTACAGATAATAAGCTGAAACGACTAGCACTATCAGGGGTTATGCGAACGTGATAGTAGGAAGTCGAAGAGAAGAACTTCACTAAGAGGTAATGTGGACATGGAAAAGTTCTGAAAATATCTTACTCAGAGGTAAGGTGGACGTGGTAAGATATGACTCAGTGGGGATAAAGAAAAATAAGACAGAGGTAATATGGAAATGACCATTTTTTGTGGTGATAGATTTACTCTGCTTGAGAAAGTGAAGAGATGTAGTTCAGAGGTAATATGGACGTGAACTGATCGATAGCAACAACCTGGGAGGTTTGTTCAGAGGTCACTTGGACATGGCAAACTCAAATGGGGGAAATTAGTTTCGACGTGAACCCATGTCCGAAAAATTCACTGGGGAGTGATTTGTTGAGTGAGGATAGACCTGAAGGTTGCTCATCTGGGAGATTTTAGGAACTCATTATCCGGTACTTCTTGAGGGGGCAAATTGCCACGTTGGAGTGATATCAATTTGCAGTGACCGTCCTCTCGTTATAAATATAAAGTGATGATTTTGGCATCGATCAACTCCTGAATTTTCCTTTTCAGTACATAACATGCCTTCGTGGGGTGATGAATGTACCGATAAAAGAGACAATATTCTGGGTCATCTACCTTGCCATCCTTTTCTGGGTATCTGATGTTGGATAGCCAAAGTTTGTTTTCCTTCATCAATATATTAAAGATTTCAATGATGTCATCCTCATTGAAGGAGAAAGTCCCCTTTGGCTTTCGGGCTTCCAATACCTGAGTCGTACAGTCCTCAGGAAAGATGGTCATAGTTGCATAATCATCGGACTCAGAGGGAATTCTACCCCCAGCTTTCGATGCTGCTCTGTTTTATCGAGGGAGACTACCCCCAGCCATGTCGTCGTCTGGTTCTTCTTCCTGTAATGACAAAGAATAGTTCAATCGGCCGAAAACTGACCGTTTTGCTTTAGAACAGCAATGGTTAATTACAACCTCATGACTATTACAACAATATTCTCTAGGAGGTATAATAGACGTATTAGGAGATCCCCTGTCATTGTATTTCTGGATCAAGAAATCACGCAAATCAGGGAGATTACAAGAAGAAGAAGAAGAAGGCTTATTCTGCCTTTTTATATCAGTAGGAAGGTGTAGATTAGGAATCATAACCCTTTCTCTGCCATAGGAATACAATAGTTCACCCATACGAGTAGCATATGATCCATCATCTGTCTGAGGAGCGTGTCTTCCCATAAAATGAGTCTTGTTTACGCGGACAGACCTATCCTGGCGTAATTTGGATATTTGCATAGGTTCACGTAGAACAGGGAAAGTCCGCGTAATCTGAAGAGTGGGAACTTTTTTCTCTTGTGGGCGTACAAGCCTAGAGGTTGGGAGATTTGCCACTTATTTTCCCTTGATGTGATAAAAGGGTCCATCTGCCTCATCAAAGATGGGAGATGTATTTTTACGCACAAGGTGCGTTTAAAATTTCCGAATTTGCACTGAGGCCTTGCCGGAACTTTTGTCTGCCACGTCACAGACGGGAGACGAAGGTTTATGCGCCGAGCGCATCTTAGACTTCTGGATTGGCGCTAGGGCATTGCCAGAAGTCTTGTCTACCACGTTATAAAAGGGAGACGAAGTTTTATGCGCAGAGCACGTCTGAGACTTCTGGATTGGCACTAAGGTATTACCAGAAGTCTTATCTGCCACGTCACAGACGGGAGACAAATTTTTATGCACAGGGTATGTAGGCTGTGTTGTCACAACTTTGTTGATCAGAGAATGAGAGCTTACAGGGAGGGTAGAGGACGTCTTAGGTATCCACACTTTATGCAGCTTTCTGTTGTTCTGGATAAAGGGGGAATGAGAGCTACCCCCTGCACGAAGCATGTCTTCATAAGCAGATTGGTCGAACTGGACGACCAAAGTCTTCTACGTCGATCCGATGTATACAGCATCGTGTTGAGTAATTGCTTTTTCTTCAGAGGAGAAAGTCGTCCCCAGCAGAGTCGCTATTTTGTTTGAATAAACAGAAATGAGGAAGAAGAGGGTTTATACGAAACCTTTCTTTCTTTTGCTTACAAACAAGAAAAAAGAGTACAATTAATCCTATTCGAGGATGTTAAGTACAATAAAAATGATTCTGGGGAAGTATTGTTGTAGGAGTCTGATATGCGGTCGATCACTTTGTCCCTTGGACCACACGATGATGAAGAAGTGTTGTAGAAGAAGAAGAAGCTTCAAAGGTTGCAAGTGGGATTGAATTCTCGTTGCCAAAGTTGTCAACCAACACTCTCTGTCTGTGTTCTCTCTCTCTGATCTCTCCTTGTGCTTTTGTCCTGTCCTTGATCGATCTTTTTTCCCTGTGATCGGGGGTCTCTATTTATAGAGGTCAGTCAAATAACTGTTCAGTTGGCGTAGAAGGCCAAACTGTGAAGAAAGTTGCATCTTTTATGCTGCGGTTATAATAACTGCTACCCACGTTCAAATAATCTTCTGAATCTGCGTATGGCATGTGTCCCATTATGAGGTAACGCGTATAACTGCTTTCCGAAGCTCACGACATGCAAGCCACGTAGGAAACTGCCTCTGCGTAAAGATGGTTGGCGTAAAAGCCAAATAACTGTCTTATTGGCGTAAAAGCCAAATAGCTGTCTTGTTGGCGTAAAAGCCAAATAGCTGTCTTGTTGGCGTAAAAGGCCAAACTCTTCGTAAAACTTGATAATTCATGAATAATAGATAACCAGTGTAAAATAGCCAATTATCCATCACGATTGAGGTTTTGAGCATATTCTGGGCTAAGTAGCCTTATCACATACCTTTGTAAATATAGCCGAGTTGGCGTAATTCGAGGAGATTGCATACTGCGTACTCCTATAGTTAAAAATAGCCTGGTTAGCGTAAAATGCAAGGATGGTGATGTGAGCGTATTAGTCACAGTTTTAGCTTTCCCAGTCAATTATCCATCACGACTGAGGTCTTGAGCATATTCTGGGCTAAATAGCCTTGCCACGCACCTTTGCAAATATGGCCGATTTGGCGTATTTTGAGGAAATAGCATACGGCGTACCCCCAAAGTTAAAAATAGCATGGTTGACAAAAATGCAAGGATGGTGATGTGAGCGTATTAGTCACAGTTTTAGCTCTCCCAGTCATGACTGTTTGATAATAAACGAAAGAAATAAAATGAGGTTTATACGAAACCCTCTCTTTGGTTTACAAACAAGAAGTACAATTAATTCTATACGAGAATGTCAAGTACAATTTTTAATCTAGGTAAATATTGCTATAGGAGTCTGATCTACAGTCGATCATTTTGTCCCTTGGACCACACGATGATGAAGAAGTGTCGTAGAAGGCAGAAAAAGCTTCAAAGGTTGCAGAGGAGAGTGGATGCTCGATACCAAAGTCGCCGATCACTACTCTTTGCCTGAGATCTGGATTCTTCTCTCTCAAAGACTTTTCGACTCTTATTTCTTTGATCTTTCTTCCACCTTTAATTCCTCGACCCTCTGACCCTGGACCTCTGTCGATAGGGGTCTCTATTTATAGAGTTTTAGTGATAGTGACCATCAGCCGGCGTAGAAGCCTGGCAGTGGAGAGTATGGCACTTTTTACGCGACGATTACAATAACCGTTACCCACGTATAAATGATCTTCTGAATCTGCGTGTGACGCGTGTCCCATTAAGAGATAATGCGTATAACGGCTGCGAAGATCACGGCATAAAAGCCACGTAGGTAGTTATCGCTCGCGTAGAAAAGGTTGGCGTAGAAGCCAAATAACTGTCACTATGGCGTAGAAGTCAAATAGTTATCAAACTGGCGTAGAGGCCGGGTAGGCGTAGAAGCCGAGCAGGCATAGAAGCCGAGTAGGCGTAGAAGCGGAGTAAGCGTAGAAGTCGGAAGCTGCATAGACAGGTAGCTAGCGTAGAAGATAGCTGATCCTCCTTCCTTGACTGAGGCCTAGAGCGAATTCTGGACCAAATAGCCTTAATACGCACCAATGCAAATGTAGCCTGAGTTGGCATATTTTAAGAAGATAGCGTACGGCGTGCTCCTCATAGCTAAAAATAGCCTGGTGGTGTATTGCAAGGAGATAGCGTACAGCGTGCTCTCATAGCCAAAAATAGCCTGATGGCGTAATGTGCAAAAGTGATGATGTGGACGTATTAGCCGAAATCACGGCTTTTGGAGATATAATCAAATCTCTTGCATTAAATGCAGATATCTGCCCCCATCCTGAGCATTAAATACAGAGACGTGCCTCGAAGACCTGTCGCCATTCTGCGCATTAAATGCAGAGACGTGCCTCGAGCCCTGTACGAATAGCAACTTTTGATGTGGCAGCCTGTTTGTCTTCTGTGGAGCGTAAAAAGCTCACATCTGCCTGTGTAAAACTAGGCAGCATAATCCCTTGTATACGTAAAAGCAGTTTACACCAGGGAAATGTCACTAAACGACAGTCTGGGTCGTTGTGCCGCGCCATCATTACAACCATCGTCTGGATAGTCGTGCAGTACTCTTTGTCAGGAGTCAGTCGTCAGGTTCACTGCATGATTTGACTGGTTCATTCGAGGAATACGAAGCGTTCATCGTATACTTCAATGCTGCATTAAAAACGGATGAGTTTTACGCTATAAAGGCGACATAGCACCCTTTTTACGCTGAAGCAGCCTGGACATACTGCATTACGCGGATAGTCCCTGAGCTTATATGTTATGCTGTGCTTAGCGAGAAAGCTCTGTTGTACGCCGATGGCTTCGAAGTCATATTTTACGCTGCCCAGCACCAAAATGTTGCGTTTAGCTATTTAGCATTTTTTTATGTTTCTACAAGACCCCCTTCAAAGTTTTCAAATTCCTCATAATTTGAAATACTTTGAATGAAGCATAAAATGGTCAAGTCTGACTCGTTCTTCAAGGCTAACTTCTTGGCGGATTATTGGGGATTTATTGGGATTCAGTGGGTTCTCTTTTGCCTGTATAAGTGCTGAGAAGTTAACCTGTTCTTCCCACATTTTCTTTACCACACAGAGATGATTGCCAGAGTTCGTCGGGTCGACTTGAGGAAGAAGACCATGTTCTTCCAGCATGTAAGGAGCCAAAAAATAAGGCATCTTCGAGCAAATGTCCTCAGCAACGATGGATCATGGAAGGATATCATAGCTTCCTTTGCACGGGATAATCAACAATTTTATATGGCGGTTCGTCTAGGAGAGAGGAAGGGTCACATTCGACCACACAGCTTGCAAGCTGTATTTTCTCCTGTCGTTCGTTGGCAAGAGCAGACAAACTAGCTCTGTCCTCGAGTATTGAGTTGGGTCTAAAACCTCAACTCAATCTGTCATGGCGTATGGAGGATGGCTCTGAGCAATTTAGGCAGGCCCAGTTTTGTATCCTCCCGCCATTAATCATTTTCTTGTTAATCGGTTGCGAAAACTGACTAACTGCTGAAGAAGACGGAAGAAGATCTCCACCAATACGAGAACCTGGCAGAACAGATTCTGGGGATGATCTTTCGACGAAGATGAGGAAATCCTTTATAGACGGGATTTCCCTCATATGTAATCATAAAAATGAAGAAAAATCCTTTGTAGACTGGATTTCCCTCATATGTAATCATGATTTAATAAAATTGTCTTATTCTGTGCATATGATTATTTGTCATATATTTTGCTGTGATAAAGTCTGAATATGTGTAGCTTCGACACGTCTGATAACTTTACGCCGACTCTGATAGAAAGAGTACTAGGTCACGTCCTGTATTTTACGTATAACCAAAGATGCACAGAAAGCCGCTTAGTATTTAAGTCGAGTATTCGAACTGTCATGCTGCTTGGAATGAGGAACTGCATAAAATTCAGAACCGTCACTTCTGATAAGAAGAATTTTTGTTCAAACCATCATCTTCAAGAATGATTTTTCAAAAATCCCTTGAAATAGGGCAAGAAACGGCTGTCAAAACTGAGTTGCCATCTTAAACTGTAGAGGAAATATTTAGACTGGATTTTCAAAGCTGAACTCTGTATGCTTTGGGTACTTGGGATATTTTGAGGCCAAGAAGGAGTATCTTCTGCGTGAATCCTTGCAATTGACCGCCTTGAGATTTGTTCATATACGTACGCATACTCTGGCCTGCGTATTTTCAAATATGCGGAGAGTCATAGATCTGTAAATGTGGATGAGCGTAAAATCATGAGTTTGTAGCCTCTCGAGCATAAAAGCTACTGAGCATAAGAGCATCCGGGCGTAGAAACCGTAGATTTGTAGCCTCTGAAAAGGAAATCTTTTGAGCGTGAAGTTGTGGATTTGTTGCCTCTGAGTGTAAAAAGCCACCGAGCGTGAAATCATAGATTTGTAGCGTCTGAGCCTGAAGTCGTAGGTTTGTAGCCTCTCGAGCATAAAAGCTAACGAGCATAAAAGCATCCGGGAGTAAAACTATAGACTTATAGCCTATTAGCGTAAAACTGTAGATTTGTAGCTGCCGAGCGTAGAATGCTTCTTGGCGTAAAACCACGAATCTGCTTTGCACGAAAACTTTTCGAATTCGCTGACTGTTTACCTTCTCTGAGTAATAGGCTGACGTAGTCCCCAATCATAACTGAATATTAAATATCGAATTTGGTTAGGGATTCAATGAGTCCATCGGAACTCTATATATATCCCAAGGCCTTCAGAGAGAAAACTCTTCACCCGTCTTTTGCAAAAGAAAGCTTTCGTCTTTTCGAGTTCTCTCCTTCGTTTCCTCTGAGCAACCTGAGTCTTCAGAAATGGCCCCGAAACCAATCTCTTCCTCTAAGGGAAAGAAGATTGACTCTTCTTCTCGCTCCTCTGCCCAAGCAAGAGTGACTTCCGTCGGGCAAGGCAATCTTCATTCTGAACGAAGTATCCCACCGACGATCTGTGGACCAAGTGATAAAGGTAAAGCTTTTGGGATGACAAGAACGAAGAAAATCCTTCGCACACGTTGTACGTGAACGCGCTAGGTCATCTTCTGTGCTGATAGCCTCTTCGAGGAAGATGATGCAAAGGGATGTTTCATCTTTTACGCCCACATTTCTAATGTGTCAGCGTAAAAACTCCATATTTTCGCAGTCTGGCGTAAAAGCTTTGACTGTCGAAACTTGGCATATACTATAAAATTTGAGTGTTACGCTTCTGGATGAAAATTCTGACGTAATAACTCTAATTTTGGCAGTCTGGCGTAAAACACAGATTGTTAGGTTTTTTGTGTAAACTGCCAGTCTTGAACTTTACGCCTTGGAATAAGATTCCAGCGTAAAAGCTAAAGTTTTTATAGTCTTGGCGTAAAGCATAGATTGTTGCCTCTTGTCATATGCTGCAAGATTGTAATGTCTAGTATAGAAACTGACGTGTTTTTCTTGCACTTTGTAGTTAACTTGCATATGTCTCCGCTGGCCGAGGTGATGGGTTCTGCTACCGGGATGCTGCATTCCAACTACCTGGAGGATTTGTCCCACGTGACATTTTCTATCTCCGGACCCCAGTATCCTGGAGTAAGGGGAATCTTGATATCGTCTCAAGGCGAGCGAATGCTGTTGAACATGATCAACGGAGAGCCCCTGACGTACATAGACGGGCCCTAATATATAAAGTCGGCTTTTCTCTTCGGTGACATGATTGACAAACAGTCCCAAACGAAGCCGAAGAAAGAACTCTGGGTTTTCCCTGCCGGTGGCTTGGTCATGTATCTGCCCAAGATGCTGATAAACTACCCTATCTCGGCATTCTTCCATGCCACATATCCCAGGAGGATGTCGTGGACTCTGACTCCCGATCTTCACGGCCAGCCGGGGAAGATATTTTACCAGAAAGGATCTGACTAGGGGTCATTTGTCAACCACCCTTCCGGCTATGTGATGCCGTTCAGGGGATTGTATCCGGGCAGTGTCCCGAGTTAAGACACTTTACTGCTCCAACCGGTGCAACTACCGACCTTCTGCAATGACTTCATTGGGCATGGAGGAGTATACCCCAAGGTTAACCCTCGGACAAGTGGGTGGGTTACCCCTACAAATCTTCGATGGGCTCGTTTAGCTGACTGGGCCATGAAGCATTTTCAGACTAAGCTGGAGAGCATTGGTCTGTACGCAGTCGTGAGTGCTACCAGTGTTGGATTACCTCTCAACCCTAGCCTATTTCTGGCTTTGATGGAGCAATATATCTCGCTCACCCGGACTTTCGTCACTCCACTGGGGGAGTTGGGATTGGCCCTCCACGAAATGGCAGAGATTTCGAGACTGCCAATGGGGGATACTCCTTATGAAGAGTATGTTCCCACAAACCGGGAGATGGGGGATTCATATCCTCGGGTAGTTGCAGTGTACCAGGAGCTGATGTGCCACTACCTTGCTTGCACCGCCTTTTATAATGAGTCCTCTGATTTGGCTTATATCAATAAGTGGGCATCCTACCTCTTCTTTCACCGGGCCAGGGCTGCTAAGCCAGAGAAGGTCTTGGATAGCAGGGATCAGCCTCTGAGCTTTCTGAGCGTGCTTAGTGCTCAGGTAGTCGATGATCTTATGGAAGACGCTGGGGCTCCAGATCAGATTCTCGACGAAGGGGTACTAAGGCCTACAGTTATCTGAGGCATTGCCGCAGGCCTCTGTCCAAGGAAGCTCAACTGGCGGGCTTCCTCTCCATATGGCTACGCCGATTGGTAGTAACCGACATTGCATCTGCGGATCGCATTCACTACAATACCTTGTGGCCTGCAGTGCGTCTGGTGTTCGGGGCTAGACTGGGTTTGCTCCCTGCCATGGTGTGCCGCATACAAGCTGGCCTAAGGGCCATTACTGATGGGCTGCTTGCCAATGAAACTCGACGTGATAGCTTTCCTAGGGTAGAATTACCGTACCTGTATTTTATGGGATGGTTAATTCTCTATAACCCCAGGGTGATGTCTCCCGGCTCTGCCAGTAGTTCGGGAAGTAATTTCTTGCTGAATTATAAGAATTCCTCCTGGAACGTGACCACATTTTAGACTGTCGGCGGGCGCTGAACTTCAGTCACAGCTGGAAGCTCTTCTGCACTGTCCCCTCTTTACATATCAATCAATAGAGGCGCAGGCTTCAGGACTTAGGCGACGGGAAGACCATTTTTTCTCCTGAAGCTTTTAATTGGTTGGTCTGCATTAGACCTTCCCATTTACTATACAGAAGTGAAGACCAATACTTCTTGGAACCCTATCTACCTAGTCGGTTTGCCAGGCAGTTTAGGTATGACCAATTTTCTATGGGCAATGTCGTCACCAGCTTTAAGTCCAGGGGTGGACTTATTGATGGAGCGAGAGGGTGGCGATACTTTATCATGGGTTGCACTGAAGCAACTTTTACTGTGCCGACGACTTCACTCTCCATGGAGCTGTGCATCCTCCACTCGTATACCCAGTTTTATATGGCAACCAACACCTTCCATCACAATTTTGATATACGTGTAACTTTTAGGATGCCCTCCTCCAAGTCCGCGGGAAGAGACGATATCCCCTCAGTTTCCTCCGATGAGGGTGAAGATTTTGTCCATCCAGATGAACCTTTGTTGGCAGTACCTAGGGGTGAAATACCTCCGCCTGCAGCGCCTCTGGTCATCTCTGGTAAGCGAAGGGCTCATGTTCTGAAGGAGACTTTCCCTTGCAAGAAGAAGAAGAAGACGGTTAGTCGTCCTGTCAGGACTTCCCACCCTGAGTTTCCTAGGAGTGAACCTGCTGTTTCCCCTGTCGGGGAAGATTCTTTGATTGGAGGTTCCTCGCCTTTTATAGAGGGAACCTCTACAGTTTCGGCTGGCGGTGCCAGAGTGTCTCTGCTTGAGGCTGCTGTCGCTGCTACCACTTCGGGTAGTGGTACGAGATTGCCTTCGTGGCCGAGCCGAATAAGGATATCTTTATCCATACCAGCAACGGAAGAAACTACTGCCGTGTCTGTAAGTGCACCCGGCGAGATTCCACCTGATGAACCTCGATTGGATCTGGGTGAAGACTCGGAAGAATACCTGTCGATCAGTTAGCACACCCCCTTCTCTAGGTATGACAGCCTGCTTAGCATCATTAAGAAAAGACTTAGCTGTACTGGCCGCAGACGCGACATATATACCATCGGCCATGGGTAAATGTCTTCTTTACGCCTCTTTTAGGAAAATTAACATCATGTTGATATTAATTTTCTTTTGTCTTCTTTTTAGGGGAAGACATCTACGGGGATGGCAGTGTTGACGCGCCTTTTGGCACTGTTTCAGCTCCTGGCGATGACATGGAGGTGCCCGACTTCGAAGAGGAAATATTTTCGGGTGTCGGGTCGCCCGAAACGGTTTCGATATCTCGAGAGGAGGGTGAGCCTGTCATTGCGACAATGCCTCCTTTGAGTACGTCGGTCACTTCGTCCGTTGCTGGCGTATCCTCTTTCGTCGCACCGTTTGTTGAGGCGATGACTGTGGCAACATCGTCTGCAGTTATTCCTGGAGGGATATTTGCCAATATTGCCGCCACTCCCAGCGTCCATTCGGATCTAGCCATGCTGACTGAGCAGTATACTGGTATCTTCTACACCACTTTGAAAATGCTGATATCAATGGTGTTGGAGAAGAACCTAGGCTTCCAGGCGCTGAGGAGGTCCTCTCAGTTTGCAATAGTGCCGATCAGAGGTTTCAACGACTCTGAGAGGGCTGACACGCTGGAGCAGATAGTTAATGGTTTGGAGCAACCCATTAACGAATACTTGCAGCTATCTCGAGGAAACATCGACGGTCTCGTTCAAGCTAGGTATGACTCCATGAATGCAGAGCTTGCTGGGCAAATGGAAGCTCTGGACAAATCCGTCTAGGAACAGCGCTGGAGATGGATCAGGTGTAGAAGCATAAAAAATATGCTGGATAGCTCTACGCAGCATGTTAATACAGGGCAGCGTAAATAGAGGACCTCGGAGCCATCAAACGTGCAACAAAGCTTTTTCGCTGAGCACAGTATAAAATATTGGCTCAAGGACCATCCGCGTAATGCAGTATGTCCAGGCTGCTTCAGCGTAAAAAGGGTGCTACATCGCCTTTATGGTGTAAAATTCAGCCGCTTTTAAATACAGCATTGAAGTGTACGAGGAACGCTTCGTATTCTTCGAAATGAACCTGTCAGATCATGCAATGAACCTGACGTCTAGGCTCCTGACAAAGAGTACTGCATGACAATCCAAGCGACGGCTATAATGATGGCGCAGTACTGCAACCCAGGCTGTCATTTACGCATGCAAAGGAATATGCCGCCTAGTTTTACATAGGCAGATGTGAGCTGTTTACGCTCCGCAGAAGACAAACAGCCTGCCACGTCAAAAGCTGTTCTTCGTATAGGGCTCGAGGCACGTCTCTGCATTTAATGCGCAGAGCGGTGACAGGTTCTCAAGGCACGTCTCTGCATTTAAGGCACCGAATACTGACAGATGCCCAAGGCACGTCTCTGCATTTTATGCGCAGAAGAGTGGCAGGCCTTCAAAACATGCCTCTGCATTTAATACACAGGATAATGGCTGATCTCTGCATTTAATGCAGGAGATTTGATTAAATATCACCAAACCGTCGTCTAGTGGCATTCCCTTTACGTAAACTGCTCTTACGTATACAAGGGATACGCTGCCCAGTTTTACACTGGCAGACGTGACCTTCTTACGCTCCGCAGAAGGCCAACAGACCGCCACATCAGCAGTTACTCTTCATACAGAATTCGAGGCGCGTATATGCATTTAATGTATAGAATGATGGCAAATCTTAAAGAAAAGCCTCTGCATTTAATGCGCAGGATGGGGGCAGATCTCTTTATTTAATGCAAGAGATTTAATTATATCTCCAAGAGCCGTAATTCCGGCTAAAACGTCCACATCATCTCGGCTTCTATGCCTGCTCGGCTTCAATGCCACTCGACTTCTACGCCTGCTCGGCTTTTATGCCCACTCGGCTTCTATGCCCACCCGGCCTCTATGACCACTCAGCTTCTACGCCTGCTCGGCCTCTATGACCACTCGGCTTCTACGCCTACTCGGCCTCTATGACCACTCGGCTTCTACGCCTACTCGGCTTCTATGCCTACTTGGCTTCTAAGCCATGGTGACAGTCATTGGCTTCTATGCCAACATCTTCTACACAAGGGATAACTACTTACGTGGCTTCTACGCCATGATCTTTACAGCAGATATACGTATTTGTCCCTTAGTTGGACACGCGTCACATGCTCACTCAAAAGGTCATCTATACGCAGGCATTGGTTATTTTAAATCGTCGTATAAAAGGGTGCTGTACTTTCCACTACTCGATTTCTATGCCGACTGTATGGTCACTGTCACTAAAAACTCTATAAATAGAGACCTCTATCAACAGAGGAACAGGTCGAAGGTCGAAGAAACTGGTCAAAAAACTAAAGGTCGAACGATCGGAAATTGGTCAAGGAGTCCAGTATCAGATCCAAGGTCGACAATCGGGAGGAGAGAAAATGGTCGAGAGAGAGAGAGAGAAGAATCCAGAGCTCAGGCAAAGAGAAGGGATCGACGACTTTGGCATCTGGCATCCACCCTCTTTAGCAACCTTCGAAGCTGCTTTCTGTCCTCCACGACACTTCTTCATCATCGTGTGGTCCAAGGGCTAAAGTGATCGACTGCAGATCAGACACCTATAGCAATATTTACCTAGATTAAATAAATTGTACTTCGACATTCCTCGTATAGGATCGAAATTGTACAATCTTGTTTGTAAACACCGACGAAGAAGAGCGGGGTTTTTCTTTAAAATAAAAAACCTTGTCATTTCTCGTATTTTTTACTTTCGTTTATTTTATCCGAAACAAGATGGCGACTGGCGACTCTGCTGGGACATCTTTCTCTTCTGACGATGAAGCAATTGCTCAACACGATGCGGTATCCGTGGGATCCGTGAAGAAGACACTGGTCGTCCAGTTCGACCAATCTGCCTACGAAGACATGCTTCAAACAGGGGGTAGCTCTCACACTCTCTCAGTCCAAGACAATAGGAAGCTGCGTAAGGTCTGGATGCCCAAGACATCCTCTACCATTCCTGTGGACTCTCCGACCTCTCCGATTTCTCCAACCAACGAGGTTGTAGCATTGCTCCCTCCGCGCCTTGTACGTAAAATTCAGTCGCCTGTCTCTGGCAGGGCAGACAAAACTTCTGGCAATGCCACAGCGCTAACCCAGAAGTATCCACCGCGCTCTGCGCATAAAATTTAGTCTCCCGTCCCTGGCAGAAAAGACAAAAATTTGGACAATGCCTCAGCGCTAGTCCAGAAGCCTACATCGCGCTCTGCGCGTAGAAATCAGTCTCCCGTCCCTGGCGGAACAGACAAAATTTCTGACAAGGCCTTAGCGCCAAATCAGAAGTTCCAAACGCGCTTCGCGAGGAAAAATGCAACTGCCTTCCGCGGAAAAGCAGATGACTCCTGTAATCTACGCAAGGGAAAGCAAGCGGCGGACTACCCAACTTCTCGGCCTTTACGCCAGCAAAGGAAGAATCTGCCAGCCCTCCGGATTACGCGAGAGGCTGACGGCCGACTGAGGACACCCTCAGCTTTACGCCAACCGGAGCAGAGCTCTAAATTATGCCAGAAGAAGCCCCTCAGCGTAAAGAAGGCTCAATTTATGGAAAGACACCCTCCTCGGGGATTATCCGCCACCCACTTGGCCAACCTGTTGTATACAGGAGGCACAGAGAAAACTAGGGCTCCCAACATCCGCATGCCCACTGTTATGAACAGAAGAAACAAGCCATCTTCTTCTTCTGTAACTCCTCCTGACCTGCGCAAGTACCTGATCCAGAAACGCAAGGATAGGGGATCTTCCAGCATGCCTATTATGCCTCCTAACGAGCACTCTTGTAATAGTCATAGGATTGTAATTAATTATTGTTATTCTGAAGCAAAATGGTCGATTTTCGACCGGTTGAGCTACTCTCCATCTTTCCAGGAAGAAGAGACCACACATGCATCGGTGAACATGGCTTCACACATACCTAGAGGAAGATCGAGCTCGAGACGTCATCCCTCTAGAGCTCCGAGCCGAAGGAGATTCAACCAGCTCCTTAGGAACACTGAAGCTGGGGTGTTCCGAAACACCCGTTCGAGGTCGCGACAATCGACTTCGTACTCTTCTGATTCCGAAGCTGGGGGTCGCTAGTCTCCCGAATCATATACTAAAAGTATAGGGTCAACTTCTATAGAGACCTATACTAATCTTTCAATGACACCTAGGGAGATGGGAGTTTATGCCATTGGAGATGAACGCGAGGAAGCTTCCCCGTCCGGGAGCGCTGAGCAGCACATTACTATACTGGAGACATCTCTAAAAGAATGCAATCCATGATGGAGAACATGCACCAGATGATGCTGACTCAACACACAACTGCTATGGTTCAAGTGTCGGTCCCTCCAACTCAGATACGTGTGGGGGCGGACTTACCGCCATCCAAAGCAATCCAAGAGCCTGCTCTAGATCAGGAGTCAGCAGTTCCTCCACTTTCTCACTCGGAGATTGTATTGCCTCCCGTCGGAGTCGCGATGCAATCGATTCCTCATCACTCCGTGGTCCCGCTACCGGCTGAAGATACGATGCAGGCAGTACGGGAGTTGAAAGCCTAATTTGATACCCTGAAGCACAAAGATCAGCTCAAGAAATTGGGAATCAACCAACCTTACCCAGCTATCTGGGAGGATGTCCCTTTCCCTCCTAGATACAAACCACAGACTATGGCTTTGTTCGAAGGAAAAATATCACCGAGTCAGTACATGAACTACTTCAGTATAATGATAGTGTTATTACAAGGGAACGATGCCCTCCTAACTCGGGTGTTCAAAGGCCGTCTCTCGGGGGTAGCTTATAAGTGGTACCGAAGTCTGGCGGACAACTACATTACTTCCTTTGAAGACTTCAAGGCGTTATTCTTCACGTGCTTCTACGAAGGAGGGATGGACATGTCTATGTCCTCTCTCATCGAAGTCAAGCAGAAGAAAAAAGAAAATGTTTGCACTTTCATCGAACGTTTTCGTCAAGCCACTTTGCAAATGCCTCCAGGAGTTCCAGACTCGGCATTGGTGGACATCTGCAGGAAGAACCTTCTCCCCATGATCTCGGTGTTCACAGGACCATATCAGTTCCATGATTGGCCCTAGTTTATCATCTCAGCGGTAGCCGCGGAGGACAATAGTCAGAAGGCGCGCGATAATGGCATCAAGATCTCAGCCTCTGATAAAGGCAAGAGGTCATCCTGCAACATCGACCAACCTCGGGGTACCAAGGGTAAAGAAGCTCTGGCGATCAACACGTCCAGGCAAAAGACGGTGGCTACCACGCAGACGAAACCTGGGACTTACAGGCCCATTGAAGTGTACTCTTTCGACGTCGACGATATTCCGAGCATATTCGAATGTCTCGTCAAAAGTAGCAAGATACCCTACCTGAGGTGAGACGGCCCAATGAGGCCGGCAGTACCAACAACCCCAAGTACTGTATCTTCCATAAGTACATACACCACCCCACAAAGGCGTGTTATATACTGAAAAGGAAGATCCAGGAGCTGATCGATGCTAAGGCCATCACTCTGCGCAACAGCGAGAAGACGGTCACAGCCAACATGATCTCTCTGTAATTTGGCGATCTGCCTCCCCATGAAATCCCGGACGGTGTTACACCTATTTCCCGGACGACGATGAACATCGTTAATCTCCCTCCAACTAGAGGTCAAAATCATGACCTGGTACCACTAACTACCCAGCGAGACGAGATTATGTGGGTTTATCCAGATTTGGTGCCCGGGATCGAGAAAGAGACTCAAGCTGCTAAGGCTAAGTCTAAGAAGAACTCAAAGCGTAAACCATGTCACATGGTTGCGGCAGACTCGGCGTCAGAAGACGAGGTCTTGGCCACTGGAACCCGTTCAGGGAGGGCTTACCTCAAGGACCATGAAGCAAGTCAGGAAGATGCACCGGCAGACGCTTCAGCTACCAAGCCGTCTGAACCAGAGCCCGCCATACTAGGGGCCGGTCCTTCGAGACCAACTACGGCAGACAAAGGGAAGCAAAAGGAAGTACGTTTCGATAAACCTGTGAAAAATATTCAAAATAAAGGTTTAGAGAAGCCGTACAACTTTGACATCCTGGCCCAATTGGCTAATACACCAGCCAGGTTGTCTATCTTCGAACTACTCAGGCTCTCTCAAGATACTCGTCAAGCCCTGAGCGAAGCACTGATGCTGGCGGATGTATACTTGACCCAGCTCAAGTCCCCTGACGAAGAACCAGTGGCGTGTCCTCAATGCCACAATGTGATGGAGGTGGTCCCGAATATCACTTTCACTCAAGATGATATGTTGTTAAAACATAACAGGCATGACAGGCCCCTCTATCACACCGGGTACGTCGGTTCCATGGAGGTCGACCGGATTCATATTGATCCGGGATCATCAATCAGCATCATTCCCCATAGTCTGCTCAGACCGCTGAGGATTCCTACCAGCGAGTTGGCTTACACCACCACTACGATCATGGGTTTCAACGCCAGAAAGAGTAAGCCGTTGGGGAAAATTCGCCTGAGGATCCAGATCGGCAACCTCAGATCAGTGGCCACATGTTATGTCATTGATTCAGAGGTGTCCTACAACATTCTGCTGGGCAGACCTTGGATCCACGACCACAACATCATTCCTTCGACTCTACATTAATGCTTTAAATATGTAGACGCCCAAGGAACAGTACAAACGGAGTTTGCTGACCTGAACCCGTTTAGAGGAGTAGAATCCTACTACTCCGATGCCGTGTTGTACTCTCAAGACTACACGGAAGAGGTGATAGCCGAAGCAGAGAAGGAATCCCACCGGGAGCCAGAAGAACCCTCTGACGAACACCCGCTGTCAATCAAGGTGAAAGGACGGATTACTCAACCAAAAGCCATGGAGCCTATAGCGATCCACCTGAACAAAACCAGGTCAGGAAAATGGGATGATCCTCTAGTGATCACTTTGAACCAGAAGCCTCCATCCTTGGTCATCAACCTTCGGCGCAGCAGGCAGCCGACCGATGTAAATGCAACCGGGAACGAAGTTTCAGATGATAATAAACATCCTTTCCAGTATATTAATGCTCAAATTCCGAACCAGGAATCCTCTCCCCATGACGATATAGAACCTATAGCGCACAAATTCTTGCCAGCTATAGATTCCTATCATCCGTATATGTGGGAAGTGGCGTCATCATCCAATGTCACCACGACATATGGACCGCATGAGGATTCTATCTTCATTGTCCCGCCCACTTGCAGCAGTCAATATTCAATAGTCTTCGGTCGCATGCACAATAAATCGACTGTGCAAGAAGATTCTTCCGATGACGATGCCGGTAAAATGAAGGTTCATAGATACAGCCCGCAAGCTTTGAAGATTATGCAAATTATGGGTTATAACTTGAAGCTAGAACCAGGGCTCAACTTCGGGAAAGGCAGACGAATGCCGCTACACGGCAATCCCTACTATCAACAAATTTGTTTCGGATTAGGGTATACCACCTCCCTTGCAACTTCTGAGTTAAATAAGGATATCTTTTCCTCCACGCCCTCTGACTCATCTCATGCTCTCGAACGAACATTATCAGTAAATATGGTAGTGACAGATCCCTTCGAAGCAGACAAACAAGAATCTGAACTGTTTGAGAATGACGCTTGGGCTCAGCAAATGGATACATAATGGGAGTTCTACTTCGAGCAGAGAGAACCTTCTACTGAAGATAAAGTTATCCAGATTGACGTTGGGGATGAACTTTCGCCAAAGCCGATATTTATCAGCAATAATCTTTCCGAAGCAGAAAAGGAAGAAGTTATTCAGCTGATAAAAGAATATATCAACGTCTTTGCGTAGAATTACGAGGATATGCCAGGTCTTGATCCAAAGGTGGCTACTCATAAGCTCAATATATTGCCCGATTCAAAGCCTGTCAAGCAACACCAACGCCGGTTCCGTCCGGATATGATGGACGCCATCGAAGCTGAAGTCAAGAAGTTGATAGCCTGCGGCTTTATCCGAGAAGAACAACATCCCGACTGGGTCGCCAATGTTGTCCCGGTCATGAAAAAAAATAGGAAAGTACGTGTCTGCATCGATCACCGAGATCTGAATGCAGCCTGCCCCAAGGATGAGTTTCCTCTTTCCATCACACACGTCATGATTGACAATACATGCGGTTTCGAACGTATGTCTTTCATGGACGGATTTTCAGGATACAACCAAATCAAGATGCATCCTGAGAACGAGAAGCACACTGCCTTCCGGACACCATTGGGGGTATATTGCTATACGGTCATGCCCTTCGGATTGAAGAACGCCAGGGCTACATACCAACGGGCTATGAGTAATATATTCCATGAGCATTTGCGCAAGACAGTGGAGTGTTACATGGACGATGTAGCTGTCAAAAGCTGCCTCAAGGACAATCACATCCAAGACTTTAAGACAGTATTTGAATTAATGCGCCAACATCAACTCAAAATAAATCCTACAAAGTCCTTCCTGGGGGTATCTAGTGGCAAATTCCTGGGATTTGTCATTACCGCCAAAGGCATTCAAGTGGACCCTGATAAAGTCAAGGCCATCTTAGAAATACGACCGCCCCATAATCTGAGAGAACTCAGGGGATATCAAGGTCGTCTGGCTTATATCCGGAGATTCATATCCAACCTCTCTAGGAGATGTCAGCCCTTTTCTCGTCTCATGAAGAAAGGTGTATCCTTCATACGGGACGAAGCCTGTCAGCAAGCGTTCGGTGACATCAAACGCTACCTCACTAGCCTGCCAGTTCTGGTGCCTCCAGTCATAGGAAGACCATTCGTGTTGTATGTTCGAGCAATGGATCATTCTCTGGGAGCTCTTCTCATGCAAAAGAACGATATGGGCCAGGAGCAGGCTATCTACTACCTCAGCAGGATGATGGTCAGAGCCGAACACCGGTACAACCCAGTAGAGAAAGAATGCTTGGCTCTGATGTTCGTTATCCAGAAAATGCGGCATTATGTCACAGGCCAAACCATTCACATCATCTCCAGGGTCAATCCTTTGCGGGTACTGATGAACAAGCCAAGCGTTCTTAATTCCTGACTTGCGACTTGGGCGATGTTATTAACATCATATGACATGGTGTACATCCCTCAGAAGTCCGTCAAAGGTCAAGTATTGGCTGATTTCCTAGCTGCTCATCCGATTCTGGAGGCCTCCAAGCTGTACGAGGACATTCTCGACGAAGTTGCAGAGTGTAATTCCGCAATGGAAGGCGATGCATGGCAACTATTCTTCGATGGTGCCTCCAGAACTGGTCCCAGGGGAAACGTGGTTTTGGGAGTAGGGATTGTCCTGGTTACTCCTGATAAGCTCGTCATCTACCGAGCATATTCTCTTAGCGAGCCATGTTCTAACAATGTGGCAGAGTATAACGCTCTACTAATCGGGCTCCAAGTCACTAAAGAATTAGGCGTCGAATCTCTGGAAGCTTTCGGTGACTCTCTGCTGATCGTCAATCAAGTCAGTGGAATATATGAAGTCCGGAATCCAGGCCTCATCCCCTATCACCGAGCAGCGGTCGAGATAGCTATGACATTCAAAGGATTCTTCCTGGAGCATGTGCCCCAATCTCATAATCTGGAAGCTGATGCCCTAGCCAGTCTAGATGCAGATTTAGCTATTCCTTTAAGAAGGCATAATTCGGTAATCCTTCTTAGCAGAGATTTATTCTGTGTGAAAAACAACTTTACATAGAATGCAGCTATGTTGTGAACACAGATCCTCCCAGGAGAGACTGGAAAAGTCCCTTTAAAGATTTTGTAGCATACAGAATCTTGCCGGAGGACCCTAAGGAAGCAGTATCCGTCAAAAGACGATCATTACGCTTCTATTTCAAGGCATCCTCATAGTGTCTATATCGCCGAACCTACGACGGACTGCTATTGAGATGTCTTCCAGATGATGAGGCACAGGGGATCATCCGTGAAGCTCACGACGGCGTATGCGGAGCGCACCAACCCGGGCCTAAGCTACAGGATCGCATCAGGAGAATGGGCCATTACTGTCTACTATGATCACAGATGCAATAAAGTACGCAAGACAGTGCAGAGCCTGTCAGGTCCATGCAGACTTTATCTATCAACCTCCTGAACATCTACATCCTACTGTTGCGTCCTGGCCTTTCGAAGCATGGGGTAAGGATATCATTGGTCCTATTCACCGGTCTTCTTGCAGAGGTCACTGGTTCATACTGGCCATCACGGATTATTTCTCCAAATGGGCAGAGGCGATCCCTCTTGCTGAGGTGAAGGCATCTAATCTGATCAGCTTCATCAAGCATCACGTCATTTATCGCTTCGGGATACCTCGGAGAATAATTTATGACAATGGGCCTCAATTCATCCGCCAAGCGTTTCATTGATTTTGCGATAAAAATCGGATACAAAATATGTCCTCTACGGCATATAATCCTGCTGCTAATGGTTTGGTGGAAGCTTTCAACAAAACCATTATTAAGCTCTTGAAAAAGTTTGTCTCTTTGAACAAGAGGGATTGGAATGAGAAGCTGGGAGAATGTCTCTGGGCATACCGTACGACGGTACGAGCACCGACAGGTTGTACCCCATTCCCACTGGCTTACGGGAGTGAAGCAGTTCTCCCCATGGAGATCCATATTCCGTCACTCAGGATAGCCGTGGCTAATGAGCTGACTCAAGAAAAGAACGATCTTTTAAGGCTTCAAGAGCTAGAAGGATTAGACGAGAAACACCTCCAAGCTCAACAGCGCATCGCGTTCTACCAAGCATGCATTTCCAGAGCTTTTAATCAAAAAGTAAAGGAAAGAGTGTTCAAAGTCGGCAAGCTAGTCTTAGCTGTAAAAAGGCCGATGATACTTACTCACAGGAGTAAGGGCAAATTCCAGCCCAAATGGGAAGGCCCTTATGTGATCGAGACGACGTTCTCAAACGGCGCTTATAGGTTAGCCAAGCCTAATGGAGACCTGTTAATGGCTCCTATCAATGGCAAATTCCTGGAAAGGTACTATGCTTAACCTACTTTGCTCAAGTGGAATATAGGCGAAAACCTCATTCTGACAAAACTACTTCCAAAATGAAACTAGTGGGATCGTATTCTATCATGTTCATATTACCTCTGAATAGATGCGTCCTGCTAAAACTTACCGAGAGTATATCACGTCCATATTACCTCTGATATCACTTTCACCCAAACCTGTCATTTATATTCCAAAATGATGGGTCCACAAAGTAAGATGAAAGCCTCTTTATTATTCCTAAAAAAGAGCGAAAGTACATTGAAAAGCAAAAAAAAAGTACATCATTTGGGGGGAGCGGTTAGGTCGCGAATCTGTTGCACCAGAGCAACCATTCTCTCATCCCGGGAGTTCAATACGTCGGCACGAGCCCTCTCCAACCATGCTGCATCGTTGTCCAAAGCAGCTAGCTCAGACCGAGCCTGCACAAAATCAGCATAGATAACACCCACATGCGTCAGATTCTGCTGAACAGTCGCCCGTCGCTCCTTCAGCACATCTCGGGCTACCGACAAAGAGAGAGCCTTCGCCTCTACTCGAACGAGCTCATCCTTAAATATGCGGGCATGCGCTGCCGCTTCCTCATATTCGGCTTCGCACCGGGTCAACTCGGGGACGACATACCCCAATTGGACACGTTCTTCGTCCATCTCCTGCTGCTGAGCCTCGATGGACTTATTCATAGATGCCATCTGTTCAGCAAGCTGGGCAGTCAGGGAGTCATACCTAGTTTGAACGAGACCGTCAATGTTGCCTCGAGCTAGCTGCAAGTATTCGTTAATGGGTTGCTCCAAACCATTAACTATCTCCTCCAGCGCGTCAGCTACCCCAGTGTCGTTGAATTCTCGGATCGGCACTATGGAGGCCCGGGAGGCCCTCCTCAGCGACGCAAAGCCCAAATTCTTCTCCAACACCATTGATATTAACATTTTCAAGGTGGCATAGAAGATACCAGTGTACTGCTCGGTCAGCGCAGCTAGCTCTGAATGGATACTGGGAGTGGCCGTGATAGTGGCGAGTCCCCCTCCAAGAACAACCGCAGATGATGTTGCCACGGCCGTCGCCTCAACAAGAGGTGCGACAAAAGAAGAAGCGCCAACACCGGACGAAGTAACAGGCGTACTCAAAGGAGGCATTGTCGCAATGACAGGCTCATCCTCCTCTTGAGATATCGGAATCTCTTCGACAGGTGAGCCGGCACCCGAAGATATCTCCTCTTCAAAATCAGGAACCTTCGTGTCGCCGTCAGGACCTGACACAGAGCCAAAGGGCGCATCTACACTGCCCTCCCCGAAGATGTCTTTCCCTGAAAAGAAGACAAAAGGAAGTTAACATCAGCATAATGTTAATTTCCTAAAAAAAGAGGCATAAAAGACGACATTTACCCATGGCCAATGGTGTATATGACGCGTCCGCGGCCAGTACAGCTAAATCATTTCTTAGTGATGCTAGGCAAGTTGTTATACCTGGAGAAGGGGGTGCTCTTCCGAATATCGGCGAATGCTCTTCCAGGTCCTCGCCAAATTCTAACCGAGGTTCATCGGCTGGAATCTCGCTGGATGCACCGACAGACACGGCAGGGGTCTCTCCCGATGCTGACCTGGGTAAAGATATCCTCATTCGGCTCGGCCCCGAAGGCGATCTCGTTCCACTACCTGAAGCGGTAGCAGCGACAGCAGCTCCAGCAGAAATTCTCCGGCACCGCCAGCCGGGACTGTCGAGGTTCCCTCTCTAAAAGGCGAGGAACCTCCAATCAAAGAATTATCCCCGATATGGGGAGAGGCAGGCTCATTTCTAGGAGCCTCAATACCAGGAATCCGGAGAGGACGAGTAACCGTCTTCTTCTTTCTCTTGTGAGGGGAAGTCTCCTTCGGAGCAGGAGCCTTTTGCTTCCCAGAGATTACCAAAGGCCCTGCAGGCAGAGGTACTTCACCCATCGATACCGCCAATAGAGGCTCATCTTGATTGACGGACTCCTCACCCTCGTCAGAAGAAGCTGAGGGGACTTCGACTCTTCCCCCAGACTTGGAAGAAGGTACCCTAAAACTTCCATGCATATCAAAATCGCGATGAAAGGTGTTGGTTGCCACATAGAACTGGGCATACGAGTGGAGAATACGCAGCTCCGTAAAGAGTAAAATGACGGGTACGGTAAAAGTTGCCTCAGTGCAACCCATGATAAAATATCGCCATCCTCTGGCTCCATCAATGAGTCCACCCCTGGACCTGAAGCTGGTAATGGCATTGCCCACGTGCAACTGGTCGTACCCGAATTACCTGGTAAACCGACTAGGTAGGTAGGGCTCGAAGAAGCAATGGTCTTCACTCCGGTACAGTAGGTGGGAAGGTCTAATGTAGACCAACCAATTAAAAGACTCGGGAGAAAGAACGGTCTTCCCGTCGCCTACGTCCTGAAGTCTGATCCCCTGCTGATTGAGATGTACAGGGGAACAGTACAGAAGAGCTTCCAACTGTGACTAAGATTCAGCGCCCGCCGACAGTCTATAACTGTGGTCACGTTCCAGGAGGATTTCTGGTAGTTCAACAAGAAACTAGCCCCCGAACTACTGCCAGAGCCGGGAGACATAACCCTGGGTTTATAAAGAATTAACTATCCCATCAGATACAGGTATGGTAATTCTACCCTAGGAAAGCTATCATGTCGAGTTTCATCGGCGAGCAGCCCGTCAGTCATGGCCCTCAGGCCAGCTTGAATGCGGCACACCATGCCAGGGAGCAAGCCCAGTCTTCCCCCGAACACCAGACGCACTGCAGGCCATAGCGTGTTGCGGTGAATGCGCTCCGTAGATGCGACGCCGGGTACCACTAGTCGGCGCAGCCATATGGAGAGGAAGCCAGCCAGTTAAGCTTCCCTGGACAGAGGCCTGCGGCAGTGCCTCAAATAACTATAGGCCTTAGTGCCTACGGGATACTTTCCTATCCCCTCATCGAGGATCAAGTCCGGAGCCCCAGCGTCTTCCATGAGATCGTTAACTACATGAGCATTAAGCACGCTTAGAGGATTCAAAGGCAGATCCTTGCCTTCCAATACCTTCTCCGGCTTAGCGGTTCTGGACCGGTAAAAGAAGCGGTAGGACATCCATTTACTGACATGAGCCAAATCTGAAGGCTCGTCATAAAAAGTGGTACAAGCGAGATAGTGGCACATCAGCTCTTGGTACACTTCCACTACCCGAGGGTCTGAATCCCCCAGCTCCCGGTTCGTGGTAACATACTCCTCATATGGAGTATCCCCCATCGGCAGTCTCTAGATATCTGCCATCTCGTTGAGGGCCAATCCCAACTCCCCCAGTAGAGTGGCGAAAGTCCCGGTGAGCGAGATATATCGCTCCATCAATGCCAAAAATAGGTTGGGGTTGAGAGACAACCCAACACTGGTGGCACTCACAGCTGCAAGCAGACCAATGCTCTCCAGCTCGATCTGAAAATGCTTCAGGGCCCAATCAGCTAAGCGAGCCCATCGAAGATTTGTGGGGGTGATCCACCCGCCTGTCCGAGGGTTCACCTTAGTGTATACTCCCCCGTGCCCTATGAAATTATTGCAGAAAGTCAGTAATTGGACTAGCTGGATCACTAAACTGTCTTCACTCGGGACACTGCCCGGGTACAGTCCCCTGAACATCATCATATTACCGGTAGGGCGGCTGACGAACGACCCCTGGTCAGCTCCTTTCAGATGAAATATCTTTTTCGGCCTGTTGTGAAGATCAGGAAGTCAGTGTCCATGATATTCTCCTGGGATGTGTAGCATGGAAGAATGCCGAGATGGGATAGTCCCTCGGCATCTTGGGCAGATACAAAACCAAGCTCCCGGCAGGGAAAACCCAGAGTTCTTTCTTGAGCTTGGTCTCGGACTGCTTGTCAATCATGTCCCCGAAGAGGAAAGCCGGCTTTATGTATTGGTCCCCATCTATGTACGTCAGGGGCTCTCCGTTCATCATGCTCAGCAGCATCCGCTCTCCCTGAGCCGATATCAGGATTTCCCTTCCTTCAGGATACTGGGGCCCGGAGATAGAAAATGTCACGTGCGACAGATCCTCCAGATAGTTGGAGTGCAGCATCCCGGCAGCAGAACCCATCACATCGGCTAGCGGAGACGCGTGCAAGTTAACTGCAAAATGCGAGAAAGACAAGTCAGTTTCTATAATCTTGCAGCATATGCAAAAAAGTTAACAGTCTGTGCTTTACGCCAAGACTGTAAAAACTTGATCATTACGCTGGAATCCCATTCCAAAGCGTAAAAATCAAGACTGGCGGTATACGCAAAGTTTTTAATAGTCTGTGCTTTACGCCAGACTGCCAAAATTTAAATTATTATGCCGGAATGTCTATCCCTGCGTGGCACTCAAATTATATAGTATACGCCAACTTTTGACAATCAAAGCTTTTACGCCAGACTGCGAAAATATGGAGTTTTTGCGCTGACACATTAGAAATGTGGGCGTAAAAAATGAAACATCTCTGTGCATCATCTTCCTCGAAGAGGCTATCAGTACAGAAGATGACCTAGCGCGTTCACGTACAATGTGTGCAAAGGATTTTCAGTCGTTCTTTTTCATCCCAAAAGCTATACCTTTAAGGCCGGGTGCACTACTAGTCGGCGGGATACTCCGTTCAGAATGAAGCTCGTCGTGCCCGACGGAAGTCGCCCCCGCTTGAGCAGAAGAATGAGAAGAAGAAGCAACCTTCTTTCCCTTAGAGAAGGAGACTTGTTTCGAGGCCATTACTGGAAACTTTGAAGACTCGGAGAAGAAACGAAGAAGAACTCGAACAGGCAAATGCTTTCTTTCGCAGAAGACGGATAAAAAGTTTTTCTCTCAGAAACTTGGGGTATATATAGAATTCGGATGGACTCCTCGAATCCTAAACCAAATCTCACATTTAATATTTGGTTATGATTGGGGACTACGTCAGCATATTACTCAGAGAAGGCGGACAGTCAGAGAATTCAAAAAGTTTTTGTGCGAAGAAGATTCGCGGTTTTTACGCTAAGGAGCTTTCTACGCTCGACAGCTACGGATCTACGGTTTTTCGCTCACAGGCTACAAGTCTATGGTTTTACGCCCGGATGCTCTCATGCTCGGTAGCTTTTACGCTCGAGAGGCTACGAACCTATGACTTCACACTCAGCAGCTACGAATCTACGATCTCACGCTCGGTGGCTTTTTACGCTCAGAGGCAACGGATCCACGACTTCATGCTCGGAAGATTTTTTTTTTTAGAAGCTACAAATCTACAGTTTTTTTGCTAAGGAGCTTTCTACGCTCGATAGCTACTGATCTATGGTTTTACGCTCACAGGCTACTAGTCTATGGTTTTACGCCCGGATGCTCTCATGCTCGGTAGTTTTACGCTCGAGAGGCTACGAACCTACGACTTCACGCTCAGCAGCTACGAATCTATGATCTCACGCTCGGTGGCTTTTTACGCTAGACGCAACAAACTTATGATTTCACGCTCCACGACTTTTCGTATATCTGAAAAATGCGCAGGCCAGTACAGTACATCTGAACAATTCTCAATATGGTCAATTGCAGGAGTTCACATAGAAGATACTCCTCCTTGACCTCAAAATATCCCAAGTACCCAAGGCATACAAAGTTCAAATATTGAAAGCTACTCTTCTTCATGGGTCGATTCGAAGTTCATCCAGAATCTAGTCTGAATATTTCGTCTAACAGTTCAAGATGGCGACTCAGTTTTTGACAGCCATTTCTCGCCCTATTCCAAGGGATTTTCGAGAAATCATTCTTGAAGATGACGGTCAGAAAAAAAAATTTGTTTATCAGAAGTAAAAATAGTTCAGAATTCTACGCGGTTCCTCATTACTAACAGCAGGACAGTTCGAACACTCGACTGCTAAAGCGGCTTTCTGCGCATCCTTAGTTATACGTAAAAGACAGGACAGGACCTAGCACTCTTTCTAAACAGAGTCGGCATAAATTATCAGACGTGTCAAAGCTACACATATTCAGACTTTACAGCAAAGTATGGCAAGATGATCATATGCAAAGAAGAAGACGATTTTATTAAAATTAAAAGCATAATTACATATGAGGAAAATCCAATCTACAAGGGTTTTTCTTTATTTTTATGATTACATATAAGGGAAATCCCGTCTAAAAAGGACTTCCTCATCGTCGTCTGAAGATCTCGCCCAGAATCTGTTCTGCCAGGTTCTCGCATGGGCAAAATTCTTCATCCATCTTCTCCAGCAGCCAGTCGGTGACCGAGAACCGACTGACATATGATCAACGACGGGAGGATACAAACTATGCCTAGAACCATCCTCCAATATGAGGAAGCAGGGTAAATATGCTTTCCTACATCCAGCGCCGTGACAGATTGAGTTGAGATATTTTACCCAACTCAATCTCGGACAGCAGCTAGTTTGTCTGCTCTCATCCGCAGGTAAAGGAAGAAGGTACCGCTTGCAACCCTTCCTCTCTCCCGAAGAACCGCCATACAAAGTTGCTGATTATCCCGAGCAAAGGAGGCTATGATATCCTTCCATGATCTATCGTATCAGAGGACATTTGCTCGAAGACGCCTTTTTTTTGGCTCCTTACATGCTGGAAGAACATGGTCTCCTTCTTCCTCAAGTCGACCCGATGAACTCCGGCCATCATCTCTGTGTGGTGAAGGAAATGTAGAAAAAACAGGTTAACTCCTCAACCATTTTATAGGCGAAAGAGATCACATCGATCCCCAATAACTCCGCCATAAAGTCAGCCTTGAAAGAACGTGTCAGACTTGACCGGTTCATGCTTCATTCAAAGCGTTTCAAATTTCGAGGAACGGTTCATGCTTCATTCAAAGCGTTTCAAATTACGAGGAATTTAAAAGCTTTGAAGGGGGTCTTGTAGAAGCATGAAAAATACGCTGGATAGCTCTACGCAGCACGTTAATGCAGGGCAGCGTAAACAGAGGACCTCGGAGCCATCAAACGTGCAACAGAGCTTTTCCACTGAGCACAGCGTAAAATATAGGCTCAAGGACCATCTGCGTAATGCAGTATATCCAGGCTGCTTCAGTGTAAAAAGGGTGCTACATCGCCTTTATGGCGTAAAACTCACCTGCTTTCAAATGTAGCATTGAAGTGTACTAGGAACACTTCGTATTCTTTGAAATAAACCTGTCAGATCATGCAATGAACCTGACGTCTGGGCTCCTGACAAAGAGTACTGCACGACTACCCAAGCGACGGCTATAATGATGGCGCGGTACTGCAACCCAGGCTGTCATTTACTGCCATTTCCTTGGCGTAAACCACTTTTACGCATACAAAGGAATACGTCGCCTAGTTTTACATAGGCAGATGTGAGCTGTTTATGCTCCGCAGAAGACAAACAGCCTGCCACGTCAAAAGATGCTCTTCGTATAGGGCTCGAGGCACGTCTCTGCATTTAATGCACAGAGCGGTGACAGGTTCTCAAGGCACGTCTCTGCATTTAAGGTGCCGAATACTGACAGATGCCCAAGGCACGTCTCTGCATTTTATGCGCAGAAGAGTGGCAGGCCTTCAAAATACGCCTCTGTATTTAATGCACAAGATAATGGCGGATCTCTGTATTTAATGCAGGAGATTTGATTAAATATCACCAAACCGTCGTCTAGTGACATTCCCTTTGCGTAAACTGCTCTTACACATACAAGGGATACGCTGCCCAGTTTTACACTGGCAGATGTGAGCTTCTTACGCTCCGCAGAAGGCCAACAAACTGCTACATCAGCAGTTACTCTTCGTACAGAATTTGAGGCGCGTATCTGCATTTAATGCGCAGAATGATGGCAAATCTTAAAGACAAGCCTCTGTATTTAATATGCAGGATGGGGGCAGATCTCTGCATTTAATGCAAGAGATTTGATTATATCTCCAAGAGCCGTAATTCCAGCTAAAACGTCCACATCATCTCAGCTTCTACGCCTGCTCGGCTTCTATGTCCACTCGGCTTCTATGCCCATTCGGCCTCTATGACCACTCGGCTTCTACACCTGCTCGGCCTCTATGACCACTCAGCTTCTACGCCTACTCGGCTTCTTTGCCTACTTGGCTTCTACGCCTACTCGGCTTCTATGCCTACTTGGCTTCTACGCCATGGTGACAATCATTGGCTTCTACGCCAACCTCTTCTACACAAGGGATAACTACCTACGTGGCTTCTATGTCGTGATCTTCGCAGCAGATATACGCGTTTGTCCCTTAATTGGACACGTGTCACATGCTCACTCAAAAGGTCATCTATACGCAGGCATTGGTTATTTTAAATCGTCGTGTAAAAGGGTGCTGTACTTTCCACTACTCGGTTTCTACGTCGACTATGTGGTCACTGTCACTAAAAACTCTATAAATAGAGACCTCTATCAACAGAGGAGCAGGTCGAAGGTCGAAGAAACTGGTCAAAAAACTTAAGGTCGAACGATCAAAAATTGGTCAAGGAGTCCAGTATCAGATCCAAGGTCGACAATCGGGAGGAGAGAAAACGGTCGAGAGAGAGAGAGAGAAGAATCCAGAGCTCAGGCAAAGAGAAGGGATCGACGACTTTAGCATCGGGCATCCACACTCTTTAGCAACCTTCGAAGCTGCTTTCTGTCTTCCACGACACTTCTTCATCATCGTGTGGTCCAAGGGCTAAAGTGATCGACTGCAGATCAGACACCTATAGCAATATTTACCCAGATAAAATAAGTTGTACTTTGATATTCCTCGTATAGGATCGAAATTGTACAATCTTGTTTGTAAACACCGACGAAGAAGAGCGAGGTTTTTCTTTAAAATAAAGAACCTTGTCATTTCTCGTATTTTTTACTTTCGTTTATTTTATCCGAAACAAGATGGCGACTGGCTTCTCTGCTGGGGACATCTTTCTCTTCTGACGAGGAAGCATTTGCTCAACACGATGCGGTATCCGTGGGATCCGTGAAGAAGACACTGGTCGTCCAGTTCGACCAATCTGCCTACGAAGACATGCTTCAAACAGGCCAAAGAATGACGCATGTGGGTGTCATCCACGCAGATTTTGTACATACTCGGTCCGAGTTATCCGCTTTGAACAATGATGCGGCAAGGTTGGAGCGGGCTCGTGCCAACATCTTGAACTCCAGGGATGAGAGAATGGTTGCTCTGGCACAGCAGATTAGCGACCTGACCGCTCCCCCCAAATGATGTACTTTTTTGCTTTTCAATATAGTTTTGCTCTTTCTGGGAATAATAAAGAGGCTTTTATCTACTTTGTGGACCCATTATTTTGGAATATAAATGACAGGTTTGGGTGAAAGTGATATCAGAGGTAATATGGACGTGATATACTCTCGATAAGCTTTAGTAGGACATATCTATTCAGAGGTTATATGGACATGATAGATTATGCTCTAACTAAAATTTGTAGACAAAATACTATCAGAGGTAATATGGACGTGATAGGTCTTGAAGTTCTAAATCAGTTAAACATATCTATTCAGAGGTTATATGGACATGATAGGATATGATCCAACAAGTTTCATTTTGGTAGTAGTATTGTCAGAATGAGATCTTCGCCATACTCTATTTGACCAAAGGAGGTTAAGCATAGTACCTCTTCAGGAATTTGTCGTTGATAGGAGTCATTAACAAGTCTCCATTAGGCTTAGCTAACCTGTAAGCGCCATTTGATAACGTCGTCTCGATCACATAAGGGCCTTCCCATTTGGGTTGGAATTTACCCTTACTCTTGTGAGTAATAATCATTGGCCTTCTCATAGCTAAAACTAGCTCGCCAACTTTGAACACTCTTTCCTTCACTTTCTGATTAAAAGCTTTGGAAATGCGTGCCTGGTAGAGCGCGATGAGCTGTTGAGCTTGTAGGCGTTTCTCGTCTAATCCTTCTAGCTCTTGAAGCCTTAATAGGTCATTCTTTTCTTGAGTCAACTCATTAGCCACTGCTATCCTGAGTGACGGAATCTGGACTTCGATGGGGAGAACTGCTTCGCTCCCGTAGACCAATGAGAATGGGGTACAACCTGTCGGTGCTTGTACCGTTGTGCGGTATGCCCAGAGACATTCTCCTAGCTTCTCATTCCAATCTTTTTTGTTTGAAGAGACGAACTTCTTCAAGAGTTTGATAATGGTTTTGTTGAAAGCTTCCGCCAAACCATTAGTATCAGGATTATATGCCGTAGAGGCCATATTTTGTATCCAATTTTTATCGCAAAATCGATGAAACGCTTGGCTGATGAACTGAGGCCCATTGTCATGAATTATCCTCCGGGGGATCCCAAAGTGATAAATGACATGATGCTTGATGAAGCTGATCATATTAGATGTCTTCACCTCAGAAAGAGGGATCGCCTCTGCCCATTTGGAGAAATAATTCGTGATGGCCAGGATGAACCGGTGACCTCCATAAGAAGACGGGTGAATATGACCAATGATATCCATACCCCATGCTTTGAAAGGCCAGGATGCAACCGTAGGATGTAGATGTTCAGAAGGTTAATGTATAAAGTCTGCATGAACCTGATAGACTTTGCATTGACTTGCATATTTTATTGCATCTGTGATCATGGTAGGCCAGTAATAGCCCATTCTCCTGATAGGATCCTGTAGCTTAGGACCGGGTTGATGCGCTCCGCATACGCCATCGTAGGCTTCACGGATAATACACTGTACCTCGTTATCGGAGAGACATCTCAATAGCAGTCCATCGTAGGTCCGGCGATATAGACACTGTGAAGACGCATCAAAATAGAAGCGTAATGATCGTCTTTTGACGGATACCGCTTCTTTAGGGTCCTCCGGCAAGACTCCGTATGCTACGAAATCTACAAAGGGACTTCTCCAGTCTTTCTTGGGATGATCTGTATTCACAGCGTAGCTGCATTCTATGTGAAAGTTATTTTTCACACAGAATAAATCTCTGTTAAAAGGATCACCGAATTTTGCCTTCTTATAGGAATGGCTAAATCTGCAGCTAGACTGGCTAGGGCATCAGCTTCCAGATTCTGAGATTGAGGCACATGTTCTAGGAAGAATCCTTCGATTGTTATGGCTATCTCGACCGTCGCTCGGTGATAGGGGATGAGGTCTGGATTCCGGACTTCATATATTCCTCTGACTTGATTGACGATCAGCAGAGAATCACCGAAAGCTTCCAGAGATTCGACGCCCAATTCTTTAGCGACCTGGAGCCTGATTAGTAGAGCGTTATACTTCGCCACATTATTAGAACAGGTCTCGCTAAGAGAATAGACTCGATAGATGATGAGTTTATCAGGAGTAACCAGGATAATTCCTACTCCTGAAACCACGTTTCCCTTGGGACCAGTCCTGGAGGCACCATCGAAGAAGAGTTGCCATGCATCACTTTCCATTACGGAATTACATCTGCAACTTCGTCGCGAATATCCTCGTATAGTTTGGAGGTCTCCGGGATCGGGTGAGCATCTAGAAAATCAGCCAATGCTTGGCCTTTGATGGACTTCTGAGGGACATACACCATGTCATACGGTGTTAATAACATCGCCCAAGTCGCAAGTCGGGAATTAAGAACACTTGGCTTGTTCATCAATACCCGAAGGGGATTGATCCTGGAGATGATATGAATAGTCTGGCTCGTGATGTAGTATCGCATCTTCTGGATAGCGAACATCAGAGCCAAGCATTCTTTCTCCACTGGATTGTACCAGTGTTCAGCTCCGACCATCATCCTGCTTAGGTAGTAGATAGCCTGTTCATGACCCATATCGTTCTTCTGTGCGAGAAGAGCTCCCAAAGAATGATCCATTACTCGAACATACAGCAAGAATGGTCTTCCTAAGACGGGAGGCACCAGAACTGGAGGATTAGTGAGGTAGCATTTGATGTCATTAAACGCTTGCTGACAGGCTTCATCCCATACGAAGGATACACCTTTCTTCATGAGACGAGAAAAAGGCTGAGATTTCCTAGAGAGGTTGGATATGAATCTCCAGATGTAAGCCATATGACCTTGAAATCCCCTGAGTTCCCTCAGATTACGGGGTGGTCGCATTTCCAGGATGGCCTTGACTTTATCAGGGTCCACTTAATGCCTTTTGCGGTGATGACAAATCCCAGGAATTTACTACTGGATACACCAAGAAAAGACTTTGTAGGATTCATTTTGAGCTGATGTTGGCGCATCAACTCAAATACTGTCTTCAAGTCTTGGATGTGATTATCCTTGAGACGACTTTTGACAGCTATATCATCTACGTAACATTCCACTGTTTTGCGTAAATGCTCGTAGAATATGTTACTCATAGCCCGTTGGTACGTAGCCCCGGCATTCTTCAATTCGAAGGGCATGACTGTATAGCAATATACCCCCAATGGTGTCCGGAAGGCAGTATGCTTCTCGTCTTCAGGATGCATCTTGATTTGATTGTATCCTGAAAATTCGTCCATGAAAGACATGTGTTCAAAACCGCATGTATTATCAATCATGACGTCTTTGATGGAAAGAGGAAACTCATCCTTGGGGCAGGCTGCATCAGATCTCGGTAATCGATGCAGACACGTACTTTCCTATTTTTTTCATAACCGGGATAACATTGGCGACCCAGTCGGGATGTTGTTCTTCCCGGATGAAGCCGCAGGCTATCAACTTCTTGACTTCAGCTTCAATGGCGTCCATCATATCCGGGAGGAACCAGCGTTGGTGCTGCTTCACAGGCTTCGAATCGGGCAATATATTGAGTTTATGAGTAGCCACCTTTGGATCAAGACCTGGCATATCCTCATAATTCCACGCAAAAACGTCGATATATTCTTTTATCAGCTGGATAACTTCATCCCTTTCTTCTTCGAAAAGATTGTTACTGATAAATATCGGCTTTGGCGAAAGTTCATCCCCAACATCGATCTGGATAACTTCATCTTCAGTGGGAGGTTCTCTCTGCTCGAACTGGAGTTCCCATTGTGTATCCATTTGTTGAGCCCAAGAGTCATTCTCAAACAGTTCAGATTCTTGTTCATCTGCTTTGAAGGAATCCGCCAATACCGTATTTACTGATAATGTTCATTCGAGAGCATCAGATGAGCCGGAGGGTGATGAGCCATTTTTAGAAGAGGAAAAGATATCCTCGTTTGACTTAGAAGTTGCAAGGGAGGTGGTGTACCCTAACCCAAAATGAGTTCGTTGACAGTAGGGATCCCCGTGCAGCGGCATTCGTCTGCCTTTTCCGTAGTTGAGGACTGGTTCCAGCTTCAAGTCATAACCCATACTTTGCATAATCTTCAAAGCTTACGGGCTGTATCTTTGAACTTGCATTTTACCAGCATCATCATCGAGATAATCTTCTTGTACAGTCGATTCATTGTGCATACGGCCGAAGACTATCGAACGCTGACTGCTGCAACTAGGCGGGACAATGAAGATAGAATCCTCATGTGGTCCATATATCGTGATGATGTTGGATGATGACGTTACTTCCCACATATACGGATGATAGAAATCCATAGCTTCCAAGAACTTTTGTGCTATAAGTTCTATATCTTCATGGGAAGAGAATTCCTGATTTGTAATTTGAGCGTCAATATATTGGGAAAGGAGATCTTTATTATCATCCAAAACTACGTTCCCGGTTGTATTTACATCAATCGCCTGCTTGCTGTGCCGAAGGTTGATGACCAAGGGTGGAGGCTTCTGGTTTAAAGTGATTACTAGAGGATCACCTCCTTTTCCTGACCTGGTTTTGTTCAGGTGGATAGCCATAGGCTCCATGGCTTTCGGACGAGTAGTACGCCCTTTCACCTTGATTGACAGAGGTTGCTTGGCAGAGGGTTCTTTTGGCTCCCGGTGGGATTCCTTCTCTGCTTCGCCTGACACCTCGTCCATGTAGTCTTGAGTGTACAATATGGCATCAGAGTAGTAGGATTCTACTCCTTTAAACGGGTTCAGGTCAGCAAACTCCGTTTGTACTATTCCTTGGGCATCCACATATTTAAAGCATTGATGTAGAGTCGAAGGAACGATGTTGTGGTCGTGGATCCAAGGTCTACCCAGCAGAATATTGTAGGACACCTCTAAATCAATGACATAACATGTAGCCACTGATCTGAGGTCGCCAATCTGGATCCTCAGACGAATTTTCCCCAACGGCTTACTTTTCCTGGCGTTGAAACCCACGATTGTAGTGGTGGTGTATGCCAATTTTCCCCAATCGCTTGACCCATCTGGGCGTGATGCCGCACGTGCGTAAGCTGCGCCCGTGCAAAGCCGTAGTTCATGCTGGCGGTAAGAGGTCTAAGCCACAGAGTCACATAGATTGTCCGAGTGCAGCAGAATTATAAATACATAGGCGATTGGTAACAAGTTTACTGAGTCGTCAATAGCGGAAGCATTGAATAACACACTTATAGAAGTAAAGCAAACTCATTATTGATATTGAAACAATGTGTTACAGGCGGCGTATAGCCAGATTACAAGTCGCTTAAGCCTCTTTCTGAAACAGTAAAAGCATGCCAAGTGGCTACATTTGTGGGATGATGTATTGGCGATATTCCAACATTATGTCTTGTATATGTGCTTCAGTTCTGGACGCAACGCTCCAAGGCTCCAGAGTGAACTCCACGCCTTAGCACGCACGAAGGGGCACCCACACCAAACGAGGTTCTCCCGCACCCTACAAACAATCTGGTAGGTTATCAGTACATGAATGCACTGGTGGGAAGGCTACTCGTCCGCTCGATAATCCAAACACGTAATATAGGTTTCGTGCACCATCTATTTACTTATCTTTCTAACCTTGTCTTAGGATCAGTTTTATGAAAATATTGAATAGCCAAACTCGTGTGGCAACACGGCTGTGCGATATAAGAGGAAACATGGCAAGACTTACCAACTTACCATTTGTCCTTCCCTTTCCAAGACAAACACAGTTATTTTAAGCACGAGCAGCATATATAATAAAATTCAGGGGCAAATATCATATGCAACGCAAGTATTTCAATACGAGATTATATTTTGGGTGCACGAGCGTATAGGTTATCCAAAATTATTGTAGAGGATGTTCAAGTATTTTAGTTTATTGACTACGATGCAGTGACTCACACGTAGATAGCCATTAAGCAAGGATGACTTATCTATATGAACAAGTGGTCGCTGGCATAGACATAAAGGATACTAGTCGTCGGCGAGGATGGTATGCAACGAAAGAACAAGGTGCCCTACAAGCAATCTCGACCAGTACAATGGACTATACAATAAAGTTTCATCCAGAACGGATCAGCCCCGGTGCCCCGGAGACCGCCCGTGGAACTGAGATCCGAAGATCACCTTTTTTAAGTTTTTTGCGACATGCAGGTCTAGGGTCTTCCAAATTCCCATCTTGACAAGACAATCCACGATTTGTGTTCTGAACGAGTAGTGCTCCATGAGCTGTGATACTTGACTTGCTTGACAGGATTCTCGTTCAGAGGTAAACTTGATATGATTATCATCAAGATGTAAACTTGACATGATTCTTGATCAGTGTTCCACTTACCTTGATGCATTCCCCTGATGCGGGGACTACCTTAGCGACCTATCGGTCTCGGATACTTGCAAGTTCATATTGCATAGAAGAGCTATTTGATAGTCTCCTGGCTAACTAGATGCTTGCACGATACGCAATAATGATACCTGATTGTGGCATAAGTTTCATTGTGGCAAGCATTAAATCGAGACAACATTACAAGTTAACATATAAGCAGTAAAGCATTGCATTCATACAAAAACTCAAGCATTTATGTCGGATCGGGCCCGAGGGTAAGTCGAGGAGTAAAACCGTAAAAGGACTTACCGAGCGACATAATCTAGGGTCATGTAGTGTAGCAAGTAAAGCAGTGCACTATGAAGAGTATAATGTTCATATCGTTTTACTTGAGGCGTAGCGGTGTCTAGTTGCACAAGGCAAAGGTAGCATGCGAGGGTCTGTATATAAGCAATATTTTATTTCCATGTTCTACCACAAGCAATACAAGTTTGGATTATTCCCTTAGCTAGGTGCGTTGTATTCTTATTAGCGTGCAGGGGATGATTCACCTAGCGACTAGCATGTATTGTTCCATATTTTAAGTGTGCTGGCTAAGCAAAGACAAGTTCATCGTAGCCACCCACCTTAGCGATGATTCACCTCGATCGAGCGATACTCCGAGCGAGCCTCTGAAAGCCTAAGCCGGAACTCCTGTAGAGCCAAGTCTGGAAATTCTTTTGCCTCAAATGAGTATTCTCGCTGAGCAAAGCGGTTCAGGATGTTGCACTTTTATCGTTTGAATCGGCAGTCCGCTTCACCGGAACGGGTCATCACATTATACACCACTCAAAAAAAGTCTCGTACTCGAGACTTCCCGAGCGCAGGCCGTTCTATCACACTATTGAATCTATCCCAAGCAAAGCAATCAGTACCACTAGATTTGATTTTTGTTCACAATCTCCTACTCGCTCCTTACGCCGTGTCGCTTGTGTGTTGAGTCAGTCTCATTTGCGCCTTAGCGCGAGATATATTGCTTAACGCGGAGTCCGTTATGATCTATCTTGAAAGATGATCTAAGGCTGAGGCAAAACTTATGCTAGTCGTTATACTTGTTCGTGTGGATATTCACTTGCACTAGCATTTGAGATCAGCATATCGCGAGTCTGGATCGTGCACATATTCGAAGTGCCCCTCAAATATATGCATGTCAACTAACTCAGCAATAGTGAAATATGTGCACTCGAGTTCCATATCTCATTGAGTCTTGGAATGTGCACACGTTCAAGGTGTCCCTCAAACATATGCATTCAACCAAACTTAGAGATAGTGAAATCGGACAATCTACTTTGTAAAAATCTCAAGGGTTCTTATTTTATGAATCATAAGGATACTTCCGATAGGGTCAATCAAATCCATATTATTTTCCATTATGACTCAAAATTAAGTATTTGCACTACCGTTAAGCACGATCTATTCGGTTTACCGACTAGCGTTCATCCGTTCGGGTCGAACATAGCACACGCTTACCATTCCCAAGTCTAATTCTAAGTCTTGCTGCCCCAGTTCTATAGTTTGTTTAGACAATGTGCTAAAGTCGGTCACATGATTCTTTCATTCGGTACAGGGTTGTCAACCTAATTGCTAGGTCAGCTCATAAGGTCATAGGTACAGGTTCAGCAAACAAGTCATCGTACAAATTCATTACACGATCCTCGCCCCAATTCCTAGGGTCAAACCATTGTTCATTTGTACGAGGTATTCTACCCAAGCTCGTTTTACTTAGATTTCTAAAAATCGAGCACGGATTATCCTACTCTCATAGCACGTTCGTTTGTACAGGGTTCAAGTTCGTTCAGTAAAATCTAAGATATATCCAAGTTGCAGGACAAGCCTAGTGATTTACATAGTCTATCACTCCAAAAATGTTTGATAGAATTCCTATCCATTCCAAGTCTAGACCACCAAGCCAAGATTCAATTCTAAACCTTTTATTTATACTCCAAGTCGTCCAACCTGATTTATGTTCCGTCCACGAAACCATCAAGCGTGATTTATTCCAGGTTCTAGGCTTAACTTATCCTCGAAATATTTTTGATTCACTTGCATTCCAAATTCGTCTTATCGTGTCGAACCAAAAGTCAAGACGATCTATTAGTTGTCACTCTCGGGTCTCCTGCAAGTTCAATTACCCTCGTTGGACGTGAGATCAACACGTCAACGCTCCCGCTGGATAATCGTCCAAATCTGGGCGTGACGTATACACAGGCATAGAGTTATGCTCGCACAAGACAAGAATTTTTGAATGTTATGGTTATCTTCAACACGATCAAGACACCTTATTTTTTCTCTTTTGATCTGTCCAAGTTATATATAATATCCATCGAGTCAAGTCCGTTCATGCAGAGATTATAATTCGTCCAGTAAAATCATCCAACTTCAATGTTACCGTTCGTTAATTCCATAGTCTTACTTCTATCCTTCCTCAAGCAGCTAGGTTCAAATATTCAAGACTAAGTCTATTGCATCTTGATACATTCTATTCTTCGAGTTCGTTTGGAATAATTACCGAACATGTTCACGTGAGCTCGATTATCCCCACCGTACGTGAAATTACTACGTCGGTGCTCCCACAGGATAATCATTCTCGTTGGGACTGATTTCGAAGGTTATCGTTTTGAACTTGATTTCATGATCTTTCTTCCAAACTTCAAGCAAAAATTTATTATCACTTATCTCTTTCATCGAACCAAGATATTCATTTCCGGGCTAATTTCTATTCGAGTGATATCGTATTCAAGTTTATTTCATTTGTTTCTATCCGAAATCGCTCGCACGATACTCAAAGTTTCCAACAAGTTTCATTAACCAAGATATCGATTTCTATTTTCGTGAATCCCAATTTGATATAAGCCTTATCATTTATTTAAGACATTTTTTAATCGCTCAATCCGACTATTACGAGACTATATATCCATTTGGATATTTCTAAATGATCCATACACCACTCGAAATTGAGTCATCCAATCAAATCCATAATCGATTTGTATCTTCCGACACGAAGTACCGTTCGAGCTATTTTCCAAAATCTAAGCACGATTCTCTGTATTCGCCTAAGCGATAAATATAAAATGTTTCTATCGGTTGGCATTCTAAGTCCAACTTGTCTTATTCCTGAACGATATCCTTTTCTCATTTGCAACTTTGCTAGCACCAAAGGGTCTTGGCGCACGATACTCAACACAACTTAGCCAAAAAGTCTATGTGCATAGCGAACCATTTAAGCAATATTCTATTTCATACACTAACCAGTTGGGTAATCCAGTATAGGCATTTCAGATATGCACATAAGTCACGATTCTAGCACGAGTCTATTCCCAAAGGGTCTAGCACAGGTCAGCACAAAGGCCATCGTAACACAATTTCGTACAAGTAATCACATCATTTATATGCACTTTTAGAAAGTATTTAGACTTATTATTTTGTATATTCCATCGGGATATTGAGAGAGAGTGTGCACATAACCCATGAACGACCTTTCAAAATAGAGAAAATCGAAACGAAGTACAAAGGCGTAAAGCCAAGCTCTAATACCAATCTGTCACGTCCCAATCTCTCGTAGGATAATCGGCCATTCCCGCTAGGCAAGAATGACCGAGCCAGCGCTCCCGCGGGATGATTGCTTGACCTATCTGGGCGTGATGTCACATGTGCGTAAGTCGCGGCCGTGCAAGGCCATGGTTCAAGCTGGCAGTAAAAGGTCTAAGCCACAGAGTCGCATAGATTGTCCGAGTGCATCAAAATTATAAACGCATAGGCGATTGGTAACAAGTTCACTGAGTCGTCAATAGTGGAATCTTTGAATAACACACTTATAGAAGTAAAGCAAACTCTTTATTGATATTGAAACAATATGTTACAAGTAGCGTATGGCCGATATTATAAGTCGCTCAAGCCTCTTTCTGAAACAGTAAAAGCGTGCCAAGTGGTTACATTTATGGAATAATGTATACATGATATTCCAACATTATATTTTGTATATGTGCTTCAGTTCCGGACGCAACACTCCAAGGCTCCAGAGTGAACTCCACGTCTTAGCACGCACGAAGGGGGCATCCACACCGAACAAGTTTCTTACATACCCTACAAACAATTTGGTGGGTTATCAGTACATGAATGCATTGGTGGAGAGGCTACTCGTCCGCTCGACAATCCAAACACGTAATATAGATTTTGTGCACCATCTATTTAGTTATTTTTCTAATCTTGCCTTAGGATCAGTTTTATGGCAATATTGAATAGCCTAACTCGTGTGGCAGTGCGCCTGTGCGATATAAGAGAAAACACAGCAAGACTTACCAACTTACCATTTGTCCTTCCCTGTCCAAGGCGAACACAGTTATTTCAAGGACGAGCAGCATATATAATGAAATTCAGGGGCAAATAGCATATGCAATGCAAGTGTTTCAGTGCAAGATTATATTTTGGGTGCACGAGCTTACAGGTTATCCAGAAGTGTTGTAGAGGATGTTCAAGTATTTTAGTTTATTGACTGCGATACAATAACTCACACGCGGATAGCCACTAAGCGAGGATGACTTATCTATATGAACAAGAGGTCGCTGGTATAGCCAAAAAGGATACTAGTCACCGGCGAGGATGGTATGCAACGAAAGAACAAGGTGCGCTACAAGCCATCTTGACTAGTACAATGGACTATATAATAGAGTTCCATCTGGATCGGATCGGCCCCGGTGCCCTGGAGACCGCCCGTGGAACTGAGATCCGAAGATCACCATTTTCAAGTTGTCCGCGACATACAGATCTAAGGTCTTCCAAATTCCCATCTTGACAAGATAATCCATGATTTGTGTTCTGAACGTGTAAACCCCCTCATCCAAAATTAGGTCTACTTGGCATAGATAGAGAAACTAGGGCTATTTTGTATCCAATTGGAAATAGGACACGATATTTATTTAATTTGTAATAATTATATCACTTAGTGCACCTTACCGTTGCTTCGATAATTAGAGCACTACATCAGCTTTTACCTTCCAACAAATTTTACAACATTGTCCTAGACGTGCCCGCCTACCATTCTGACCTTTGTGTAACTTATAATTATGCTCTCTTGTATCCTAGTATGTTCCAATCGTTTTACCTTCCAACGTTCCAATTCTTACCGTTGCTTCGATAATTTTAGTCGCACAACTTTCATCGCAGACGATTATATTTAATTCTAAATAATTCTAACTTTGTATCGTTGTACGTTCCAATCAAAATTGGAGACACAATTTTGACCCATTTCGTACAACCCAAATTATGACAATATTCTACTCTGAGCCCTCTACGTCCATGACACTTGTGTCCCACCCAATTTTAATCCCATGTGCTTCCAGTTAATTAAAGAACACCTAGCACATTAATTTTAATTAAATTAATGTAATGACCCAACCTGACCCAAAACTAGACCCAACTCCAACCCAAACCCACACCCATACCCTCAAGACTCATACTAAATACCACACAACATTTTAGTCCAATACTTAACACCAAACAAAGTATTTTGCCACATCCAATCCCAAATCCTATTTATTGTGCAATTTTCCAATTGTTCAGGGACTTTTATGCAAATAAGCCATGAGGTGTCCCCCTCTTATTGGTCCAACCACATGAAGAACACAACCCCCTCCCATGATCGGTCCACACCCATTCCTCACTCATTTGGTTGTACTTGGTACAACTTTCCCCAACTCCATCACCATCCTCTATTTCAAACCCCTTCAATGCTAGCCCTCCCCTCATCATGATGAAGCCTCCCTCACCCCTAGGAAAACTACCCCAGCCGGCCCTAATCCCAAGGAGAGCCCCCTTTCTCTCTCCTATATAAATACACTTCTCTCTCTCTTTTTAAACCCTAGAAAACTAAACCCTAGAGAATAATAAACCAATACCACCACCCTCACCATTACCCCTAACCCGACTCCTCCCTCAGCCAACCACCGCCACCACTGCCTCCGGCCACCCCTGACCCCACTCCCCCTCCGACCTCCCTCATCGACATCACCCCCTGCTGCCACCACCCGCCGCTGCTCCGCCGCCAGCAGCCACCACCCGCCGCTGCTCCGCTGCCAGCAGCCACCATCACCAACAACACCTCCACCACTCGAGTTCCCCCGACCCGACCCCCGACTCCCCCAGCCTCTCCACCACCGTCCTCGCCATTTCCGTCACCCCCCGGCCGCTCTCATCGACACCCCCATCAGCCATACCCCCAACACCACCATCAACAACACCACCACCAACACCCGACCACACCCCTGACCCGACTCCCGTCCGCTCACCCCCCCCCCCCACCTCAGCCACCCTCAGCCACCGCCACCATCACCCCTGACCACCCATGACCCCTCCCCCTCTGTCGTGCCCTGTGCACGTTTCCTCCACTGGAGCTCCGCCCCCCCACGCCGGCGACGACTCGTACGGCGGACACAACCCCCCTGGACACGACACAGAGGTACACTCTCACCTCGTATTATATGAGTATATATATGTATATCAATATATAAATGTATAATTAGTTATATTTATATATAGTATGTATATGTTATATATTATATGTATACGTTATTAATGTATATACGATTTTAATTTATTATGTGTATATACTATATAATGTATTATGTATAAATATTTGTACTATATTGTGTTTATGTATATATATATACATATGTATATTTAAAACGTATATTTTATGTATATACATATTTATGTATATAGTTATGTATATATGTTGTTATTTTATGTCTTATATGTATATGTATATGTATATGTATATGTGTTATATTATTATGTATATATATATATATATATATATATATATATATATATATATATATATATATACTTATTTTATTTATGTATTTTTGATTATTATGTATTTATGTACATATATATGTATATATGTTATATATGTATATGTGTATTTTATTTGATTAGGTACTTAGGTATATATGTATATATATGTACTATGTTATACTAGTCAATTAAACAATAAAGGTGAATTACGTATTCTTATGTATTAAATGCTATTTTAAGGTATTCTCATAACATGTTAGGAACTGTGTTTGGTGTACAGGAAACTCGAGGAAACAACACGGGACCTATCAGATTATTCTGCGAGACTTCAGGAGCAGGCTATTGGTACTACGCAGCTTTCTTGCCAGGCAAGTATATCTTGCCTTATTGTACTGTTTAAATTCAGTTATTATTTAGTTACAGGTTTATTTTTTGTATTATTATATAACTGTGTGCGTACGAGAGAGACTCGGGTGCAGTCAACAAAGTCGTTGACGTTAGGACTCGTGTCTGACCTAGTGTCTAGTAGACCTACCTAAAGTTTTGGAGTTATCGGTATGACTCCCCAGGCCTTGGCACGTATCATTTCATGTCATAGAGTGAGTTCATGTAGGGAAGCGTGCCTCATACTCGAGTGGCCATCGGTGTGAGCAACACGTGTGACGGTATTTCACTTAGTTTTTTATTTCTTTAGAGGCTTGCATTATAGTACGTGATGTCCACGTCGTATTCGCGACTTATACATTTGTATTGGGCGGGGAGGACGACTAGTAGGCATATGGGACACCCATCTCCTTTGTACAGATACTGCATTCTTTGGAGTGATACGGACGTATATATATTACATATACCTCATTCTTCAGAATGATGGACGTTACAGATACCACGTTCCTTAGAGGGTTAGACGTTACTTGGTGATTTTATAGATACCACACCCTAGAGAATGTTGGACGTTATGCCTACGCCTACCTATACGTTCCAAAGTTGTCCTCACATTGCATTACCTTAGATGGTTAGCACACCCCTTTATTTATTCAGTATTTACTTTATGGCATGCTTCTATGTATCTTGTTATGTCTCTCTGAGGACATGGTCCCTTTCCAGGTATAGATGTTCATGAGTATCCGCAGGAGCGCAGATCCGGACTGGTTACTTATATTCCGAGGAGGCCTTCTCTTCGAACCCCGTGATTATTAGTTGTTGTACATTATTTTGTTTATATTATATCTTATTTTGGCAGTAGATTTGTTTCCACCCGACTATCATCCTTAGATAGTTCATATTGAGATTTTAGTTACTTGGTTATTGATTATTTATTAATATTGATTTTCTGTGGATGAGATTTAGTTATGCCCTGTGACTTGTGATAAATATATACCACTTATGAATTATTGTTCATGAAACAGCGTACGCATGTGTTATGGTTTCCATATATTGGAGTTGCCATGTACATGCGGCTAGCATGCTTACGTGTCCTAGTCCTACGTATTTTGGGACTGGGGCATGACATATTTTTAGTGGTGGCCCATGCAGGTCAAAGCATATTGTCTCGGTTACGTTACTGTACCGAGCAAGCCTGCACCTAGGAATAGAGTATAGGATCTCATCTATATTTGACTATGACTCATCTTTTCTTCCAGTCTGTTCTATTTAAATAATTATATCCTGCTTGATTCATGTACTTCCTAATAGTTCCTTGAGTACAGCCCCCTCCTAGAATATAGAAATCCCTGTTGTTAGGATAATAATTAGGGTAACATTCCTAAGAAAACACAACTAGAGTATTGACACATCACTAAGTTTAGAATACTTAATGAACCCTAGACTTCCTTACTACCTAATGAACCATAGCGTCCCTTACCTATAGATTAATTTACCATTATCCCTTGATGTGTTTATGTATGACTTGAGAGTGGTATAAACACTACTAGGATTAGTTGGAATTTTAACAATATTGTTTGACCGTAGTATTGAGTAACCAGTAGAAATCCAAGTTGGACATTAGGACTGAACCTAGCTTTTTATAGTGAGATAGTAATAGAGAACTACAACTTTAGCTCCTTGTCTTATAGTAGCCGAACAATACCTTAGGAAGCCAAGAGGAATGGGTAGAATATTCCCTTGATCATACCTCGAAAGCATACCACATTTCCCTTAGAAAATCGTGATATTATCTAGAGTCCTTCAATTTAATTTCACATCTTGTTCCTCTGAGACCGTAGCGCTCGCTATTTATGCGTCGACTAATTCTGTTTTTCTTTTCATTATCTTCAACTCTTGTCACCTAATCCTTCTGACTGTAGGCCAAATGAATTCTCTTATGTTAAGGATATATAGTTGCTAGGGTTATAGTTATAATCTTGAACTTTGAAATTAGGTGCTTGGTAGCTAGATCTTGATGTTTTGAGTTGTTCCTTTAGATTGTGATCTGATTATTCTTAGTTTAAATCACGTAACATGTACCCCACCTCAATAAAGGTTATATCCTCTTTCACTTGAGAGCCAGCAATTTTTCCATTCATACTACTGACACTTGTTCTATAAGCACTATGACTAAGACTTAAGATGACCATTACATATATAATGCAATAGGATACCATAATCCGTACCAAGACCTTTTCCCTCGTATACCCTAATAATAGTTTCTACTTCATTTACAAGGACCAAGTTATTTTGTAGAATCTCCTTTAAGGCAGTTGAAGTATTAGTTTATTAATTTAAGTTGGGTAGTATGCCTCACAACCTAGTATCATATAGTCCTCGGGACCCATTAATGAAGAATAACTGAATGACATTAACTGTAGACTTGCATACAAAGATAATGGTTATTCAGACTGTAGAACTTAGAGGCCCATACCCCTATTTGGTCGACTAGCGACTTAGACAAGGAGTTAGTATGACAAATGTAGAGACTGTAGAGTCTCACTTTCTTTGTAAACTTGAATTATTATGTACCTTCTTTCATCATGATCCAGCATAATTATATTTTATTTACTACCTTGACTGACGCCGCTATTATAGCCAAGTTTTGCGAGCTTATTATTTTATCAAGCTTGTTCATGACATATGTATTATTGGATGCATACACTAATATATTTCAGAATCAGTGTATTACGGTCTGATCAACCATAGTGCGCTTGGTTCGCCTTCGCATAACTACTTTACATGGATTGAGATATATAGTGATTAGTAGACGAATGTACTTGCCCTCTAGATATGTTTGAGCATATCGTATCAGCTACATAATTATACTGATACGAGCATGTGAGTAGGAATTACCAAAATAGGATTTTAATCCACAACTGCCTTGACAATTTCTATTTGAACTCTTTAAACACCTTGATCCCCACCCTTCTATTCTATTACCTCCCCCTTGAACTCTTTATTATTATTTTGCGTCTTCCCTTATTTCGGAAAGACGAAACCTCGTGCTCAGTATAAGTTTGATATACAGAGAGTACTAGATATACCCCATAGGCCAATCACATTACTAAACGACTATCTTTTATAACTGATTAAGGGTATATCATATATGATATATTTGATGTTAAAATTTTTGAGGATTGAGTAACATGATTAAGTAAATTTGAGGAATAAGTTTTCTTAAATGTAAGAGCCTTATGTGACAGATGGGTAAATTCTAAGTTGGGTAAAAGTTGCATTGTCAACTTGAGAGAAATTTCTTTTAGATTGTGATCGAGTAAAATTAGATTGAGAGGTTCAAGTCATTTTAATTTTGAGAATTTTAGAAGAATGATTAAGATGATGAGGATTAATAAATTTAAAAAAAACCGTGATATGGTGAACCAAATAATTATACTTGAGCATATGATTTGAATTTTGAATATTGAAGGTTGAATCACCGATTTAAACTTTGAGGATAAATATAGAAATCTAGACTTGAACAATTGGTGAATTAGATTTTAAATTTCATAATTTGAGGCCTTAAATTAAAAGTTAGATGTTGATTGTGGGATTACCTATTTGAAATATTGAGGATGTAAATTGAATTTAAATTTGAAGAGTACAAAAATTCATAAGTTGAAGGTAGGAATAATATTTAATTAGAATTGTTTTCTAAAGGAGATTATGATAGTTGGAAATAGTGGTGTAAAATTTATATGCGTTATTTAATTCTTCAAGATGTTATATGGATTTAATTTAAATTTGGATGTTGATGATTTGAAAAAGTGAGAAGATATTACGATAGGTTGAATTTTGACTTGAACAGTGATTATCTTAATTTTGAAGTGATTACGAAGGATTTGATTAGAATTTTAATTATCGCAAAGAGATTGTGATTGACTTGCCTTATGTACGTGAAGGATTAACAAATTATGCCTTATTTTAATTTCGAGGACGAAATTATTTTAAGTTGGGTAGATTGTAAACCCCCTCACCCAAAATTAGGTCTACTTGACATAGATAGAGAAACTAGGGCTATTTTGTATCCAATTGGAAATAGGACACGAAATTTATTTAATTTGCAATAATTATATCACTTAGTGCACCTTACCGTTGCTTTGATAATTAGAGCACTACATCAGCTTTTACCTTCCAACAAATTTTACAACATTGTCCTAGACGTGCTCGCCTACCATTCTGACCATTATGTAACTTATAATTATGCTCTCTTGTGCTACATTTTAGTCGCACAACTTTTGTCGCAGACGATTATATTTATTTCTAAATAATTCTAACTTTGTATCCTTATGCGTTCCAATCAAAATTGGAGACACAATCTTGACCCATTTCGTGCAACCCAATTATGACAATATTCTACTCTGAGCCCTCTACGTCCATGACACTTGTGTCCCACCCAATTTTAATCCCATGTGCTTCCAATTAATTAAAGAATACCTAGCGTATTAATTTTAATTAAATTAATGTAATGATCCAACCTCACCGAAAACTAGACCCAACTCCAACCCAAACCTACACCCACACCCTCAAGACACACACTAAACACCATACACCATTTTAGTCCAATACATAACACCAAATATAGTGTTTTGCCACATCCAATCCCAAATCCTATTTATTGTGCAATTTCCCAATTGTTCAGGGACTTTTATGCAAATAAGCCATGAGGTGTCCCCCTCTCATTGGTCCAACCATATGAAGAACACAACCCCCTCCCTTGACCGGTCCACACCCTTAACCATATGATGCTAGCTACTGAGAAGACAGTGAAATAAATGCAATAGCAATTAAAGAGAGACAGGCAATGTAAAGAGACAGGCAATAGGCAATATGATACAGTCAGTGCATGTATGAAAATGAAAAGAACAAGGAACAGTATCATATACGGGTGATGTAGTATATGATTTAAATAGAGAACTGTAATCTATTCTAAGTGTTTGAAATAGTAGTTTCAAAATGTGATCGGCTTGGGAACATGTACGATAGCTATAGGGCCAGGCTAATCATGGGTGAAGAGCATGATTAACACTTACATTGTTCTATACTGAATAAAGGGTATGATAAAATTTCTTACTAACTACTTCCCCGCCCCCAACTAGTACTGTGGATCCAACCATGACACGTCACGATACACGAGCAAGTCCAATCTATCATGTACGATGTCTAATATACATGTCGTGTACAATGTCAAACGATAATCAAGGTAACATCTCATGACTGCAGATCCAAGCTATACTAGTCCGTGTAGCACAGTGTCAAGGATTCAGATGTAACATTTCATGATTATTGAACTTATAAAAATTATCAAGGAATTAGAAATTATCAGAGAATGTACTTGCCTTGGGTCCTTAGCTGGTAATTATTGATGTCCTGTTCCAGAGTATCCCCTGGGTAAACCAACAGTCCTAGAAACATATCACAAAGCAAAGACACATTTGCATCAGATGCTACACTAACACAGTCTAAAAATGATGAGTTCGGGACTTCTCTAGGTATGATACTGGTCACCTAGGATCACCTAGCAGATAGATATATAAGACACATTACCTGTTTTTAATCATTAATACCTACCATATATATATAATTAAAATACAAATATGTATATACCAAATTGAATTTATACTATATATGTATATACATAATATATATACAGATATACCAATAAAATACAATACTACCATATATGAGGAATACATAATACTAATATATGAATTTAGTTTGTACTAGTATATGCTTTTTATTAACTAGATATCTCATATATATAAAATAACCAATATATATATATATATATATATACAATATATATATATATATATATATCAATTTAATCATACATACTAGAATACGTATATATATATATATATAAATCATATTAAATATATACATGTACATATATATATACATATCATCATTAATTATACACATTAATTACATTAATTTCATCATTAATTATACACATTAATTACATTAATTTATTAATACATTACATTAACCATACTAATACATTAATTACATTAACATACTAATGCATTAATTCATTAACATACTAATACATTATATATATATACTATACATTATGTGTTTAAATATTAATTAAATAAATGCTATACATATTCATGTATTTAAAACATTAATTAGATAACTATTATACATATACATATATTAGTATATACATAAACGTATATACGTATGTATATATATTCATATATATATATATATATATATATATATATATATATATATATATATATATATATACAAGAAGAAGGAAGAGGGAGAAGAAGAAGAAACTCACTGTGGGCTGTCGGGGTGGCTGGCCGGAGTACTTCCGGAGGCCGCCGGAGGGAGTCAGCCGAAGTCTCACCGAAGGGAGGGCTGGAGTGGAGGATGCAGGTCGTAGAGCAACCGGAGCAATGGCTGACCGGAGCAGCAGCGGCCGGGTCTGGCCGGTTGATGGCTGGACTGGAGGGAGAATGCAGCCGTCGCCGGAGGTGTAGAGGCCCGTCGGTGCACAGCGGGGAATGGTCGAGGGAGTCGAGCAAGGTGGTGGAGAGGTGTTAGATGTAGGTGGTGGAGTTGAATGGCCGTCGGGGGAGGAGCTCGTGAGGGGGCTGCAGGCCGGAGTCTGGCCGGAAGTGGTCGGCTAAGGGAGGAGGAGCAGAGGTGTCGATGGGGGTGGTGATGGATTGATGGTGGTGATCGAGGAGATAGAGGGAGCCAGGGAGGAAAGATGGGTGGCTGGGTGGCTCGCCGGGAAGGAGCAGGGAGCGGGAATCGATGGTCGCCGGAGTAGGTGTCGGTTGGAGCTCGCCGCCGGAGCTCACAGCAGGGAGTCGGGGGCAGTCGGCTGCAGTCGCAGTGGGGAGTTGGGAAGAATGGAGGGGGAGTCGGAGGCTGGCTGATGGGGGTCGACGGCCGCACGGGCCGGAGGGAGCTGGCCGCCGGACGCGTCGAGGCAGCGCCGGCCGGGTCGGGCTCAGTAGCCGGTCGGGTGCAGAGGGGAATGAACAGTGTTCCCCCCCCCCCAACTATCTCTTTGAATTTTAAATTCAAATGAAAGAAGAAAGAAAAACAATAAAGAAGAAGAAGGAAGGAGAAGAAGAAAAGAAGTTTTAGAATGAAGGAGGCTACGGTTTGGTGTTGAGGGAGATGGGGGCTTGTGAGTAGGTGGGGAAACCTAGGTTTTCTAGGGATTAGGGTTGATATTACTTTAAATAGGAAGAGGGTGTAGAATAAAGGGTGGTGATTGACCCCCTTTAAATGAGTGGTCTAGATGGGTCATGAGGAATTTCATTTGGGAATGAGGGTGAGGTTTAGTAAAATATTAGGGATTCCTCATTGGTTTTAACAAATGGGTGTTGACACCAAAAATGCCAATTTGCAAATTAACCCCCTTAAATTTGGGTATTTGCACAGACGCATAAAATGACAAAAATTTGGCGGGCGATTCGGTGTCCGGTGTTTTGTAGGGTCAGGGGGTGCTGTAGGTTTGGTATGGGCTCAATTAGCAGGGCGCTGGAATTAAATTGGGATTTCAGAATCGGTTAAAATAGTATCCTCAATTTAATTAGAAAAAATATAAGTTGTGTTCTAAAATTAATTAGGAGTACATGGGGCCAAAATCAGGTCAGGTCATCAATACCAATAATGAAGTAGACTCAGAACAGGATATTACCCTAATTTGGGCGGCACAAAAAATAGGTCAAGATTGCCTCCAATTTCAATTGGAACGCACAACGATACAAAATAGGGATTTATTAAATAACGTCCGCGACGATTTTTGTGCGGCTAGAAATAATGCACAGAGAGCATAATTATGAGTTGCAAAAATAGCAGAATGGAAGGCGGGCATGTCTAGGGCAAGATTGTGAAATTTATTGGAAGGCAAAAGTCAGGGTAGCGCTCCAAATGTCGAAGCAAAGGCAACGCGCAATAATTAAATTAAAATACGGTAATCAATTACAATCTCCAATAAATAAACTCTAGATAAAACAATTAAATACATAATTTCATAATTCGGACAGGTGGTCATCTACTGGGCTTCTAGGTCAAGTCTACTAGCTTAAAAATAAATGAATACTGTATATAATATTATATTTAATTACACATCTCACATATTTATTTAAATTAAATATACTATCATGCAATTATTTAATTGTAACTACAATAATATTAAATATTATAAAAAGTCAAAAATATCCCTATTTTCGGAACGTGGTAGTGACAAGTCTACCCTCCTTAAAAGAATTTCGTCCTCGAAATTTAAAATCCTCATAGTAGCGTTTAATCATACACATTTTTGTTTCCCTCAAATTTAAATTCATCACTCACGAAATCAGTTAATAATCCACAATGTCCTCTCACAATTTTTCAAAAATTCTGAATTAATTGCGTTCCTGAAAAATCCTCGAAATAGAATCAAAGTCCATTTTTTATCAAAAATTTCCCCAAAATTTTAGTTAATAATTCAATACTCGAAATTTAATATCCACTCCTCTAATTTGATTTTTTTTATCAATGCACAAATATAAAATGTAATCTCGTCCCACAAGGTTTGAATTCAAACATTAGTCCATCAATAATTTTATTCCTCGATTTCCTCTTTCCTTAAAATACTCAACAATGCGATACTTAAGGATTCTCCAAATGCAACATCCAAATATAACATTTTAAAAATTCATAACTTGCAACCAAATAAATATAATGATAGTCTCCCAAAATTTCCAAATTTTAATAACCAATTTAACCACATCATAATCTTCCTGGAATTAATAAACCACCAATTAGGAAATGTTAATTTCTTAACCCTCTATTTAATCAATGGTTATCCTCGAATTTAATCATCTTGTCTCTCTTGTCAAGTCATAACTCCTTCACGAATCTTCGTCATGGTTAAACCCCGATAATCATGGTCCAAGAAAAATCTTTCCTACAATCATACAACATGCAACCTAAGGGGAATATGTACAATCATAGTGTCTTTTGTCATGGTATTGCAGTCTCTGTATCAGGGGTACTACTAACTACATTATAATAAGAAATCATGCATGCAAGCTACGGTACTAAGGTATCAGTTAATCAATCAAATAGATAGGAACAGAAGGAAGGAAAGAACAGAGCCTGCTAACACATTACCTGTAGTATCGGTCTCCTCGACCGTCATCGCAAATGCCCCGCCCTGCTGGGGTGGTTCCCTTCGCGGGCGCTGAGCAATATACGGTTCCACAGGTAGCCTAACTGGATCTCTAAAATCTGAAGCTGCGCGCTGGCCGGGAAGATAAGGGGCTAGAAGACAATCCCTTACTCGATGTCCCGCAGCGCCGCAGTGCAAACAAAGTCCTAGTCTCATTCTACAGCTCTCCCAAAGGTGACCTGACTTCTTACAGAAATGACAAGTCTGCTGTGTCTCTCTCGGAGGCTGTTGCTGATTCTGCTGAACACGGACTGGTGCCTGGTACTGTTGTTGATACTGGTACGCCCATGGATGTTGCTGGATAGGAACTGGTGCTAGGTACTGCAGTGGATGCTGAAATATCCTTGGTTGTTGCTGAATATGAAATGGTACTTGGTACTGCTGTTGGTGCTGAATACGGGAATGCTTGGCCGGTCCTGCACTACCATTCGTATCTCCAAAAGTATTGTGACTCCTCTTAGGCCTGAGGTCCAGATCCTCTTCTGCAATCTGAGCATCCATCAAGATAGCCTCAAAGGTAGCGGTACGATGACCAGAAGTGCGCGACCTAATCTCTCTCGTCAGTCCCTTTCTGAATTTTCGGGCTCGATCACCTGGGTCCCGAATCATAGACGATGCAAAACGGCTCAATCTATAAAATTCTGCAGCGTACTCGTCGACCGACATGTTTCCTTGAACCAAGTCATGAAACTGACTTTCCAAGGTTCCCAATGCCACGTCGGGAAAGAACTTCTCCTTGAAGAGTTCCTTGAAGGTCTCCCAAGTAAGTCCTTGTGCAGTAATTCTCGGCTCCGTGCGATACCACGTGAGTGCGATATCGAACATCTGACTGCCAGCGGCTTCTATCTGCAAGTTCTCCGGAATCTGGGTCAATCGCAGGCTCCTCTCTATATCCTCTAGCCAGTCGTCAGCGTAGAGTATCCCTTCGGTGCCTTTAAACTCTCGAGACATCATCCTCTTGAAATCCACTATAGTGCCTGATCTCTGCTGCTGCTGGCCAGGAAACTGCTGGTACTGTGCTACTCTCTCCAAAGCTTGGAGAGTCACCTGATGAGCATTCTCCATGCTTTCTCTCATCAGCTCGGTTTGTGCCTGGTGCGCTTCTGCTTGCACCCTCTGAGCCTCAGCTTGAACTCGCTGAGCGTCTGCCGTCACTCTCTGGGCATCTACCATGCCCTGGATCAAGGTAAACATCTGCGTCCCGTCAATGGGCAAACCTCCGGGAATCGGAGTCGGTGGAGGTGGGAGGTTGTCCGTCATGGCTGTGGCAATCTTCTGAACAGGTGGGGGAGGAGGATCCCCAAAAAGTGCAGACACTCCTACATGCGTCGGAGATGTAGGAGGAACTACAGTTTGTCCCTCAAGTGGAGAGGTGGAAGACCCCTCTAAAGCTGATGTTCTCGCTCTCATAGACCGTGTCTGCGGCGACATCCTGAAGACAAATCCCAAAGAATCAATTAAGGTAAAAATGCGATATCATCAAGGAAGGACAGTATAGTTCTAAAGAAGCAACATTTAAGGTAAAAGATTGGAAATAAATATTCCTAGTTGTGATTGCACAGGTCAAAGATGCATCCATGGTCTGATACCTCCATCCCTCTAAGTACCACAGTTCTACTATAAGCACACTCACTGCTAGCTTTCTTACCTACTGCAATCGCTGATACTAGTTATCCTTATCACTCAAGTGCATATCAAATATAACACATCATACTAAGTACTGCTCTCTCTCCAATAAAATCCTAGATGAACACCTAAGCCAGTTGGCAGTGAAATCTCAATCATGCTCAAGCCAACATATCCTTACATATGCACCTTATCTATTATATACTAATATATCTCTCTCACTATAAGATTTTATCCTCCAAACAAAGCCTCGAAACTAACTCCTCGAAAAATTTAAAGTATAATGCATATACCTTCCTCAAGATCAATTATTTAAATACTGAAATAAAAACTTAATCACTTAAAAATCCTTACAGCTTGTCTAGGTTCATTGAATCGAATCTGAATCCTCAAAAATAAAATTTTAATAACATAATATCTCAACTTCTCAAAATTTAAAAATGCAATTCATTTTCAATCTTCAAATTATAATTTAAATCCATATCTAGTAGTCCAATAGCTCTAATGTTAATCATTTACACTGTCCACATCGACATGCATCATCAGATAATACCATAAATTAGTCTGCAAAATCATCTTAATATGAAATCAACTATATGATGAAACCAAGATCCTAATTTAATACCTGATCAACAATCAACAAGTGAGAATGGACGGAACAAGGGAATGATTTTAAATTGAAAGTTTTAGCAAGATTCTCAGGGGTCATCCCAGGAATCTCTCAAGGAATTGTGATTGAGTATTCGCTCTCGTCCTAGTATTCTATGTCCTAGATCCTATCGCAGGCACGCAGTAGTGTAACAAGGATGCCACACTACTACGACATCGCACAACTCGCGAAGTCTGACCTGCATGGGCCACCACTAAAAACGTGTCACGACCAGCACCCAGTTTAGGGGCACGAGTGCGTGGGTACGTCCAGCCTACGCCGCAGTATCGGCGGTAGAACGCTGTTAAGGTCTTGATACTATCTAGCCAACCTCACACAAGCATCCAATCTCCATAAGGAGGCACGGATGACACAATTAAAATGAACACATACTCAATCACAGGATTACAGCACGATAAGATAGCGAACAAAAATTAAATACAACACAAGTCAAAATATAATCTAACTCAACAATATCCAAGTCATCATAAATGCCGGAGACAAATCCGGTACCAAAAAGTCTGCTAAAAGAACTAACTAGAAGATTAGTGATTCCGGCTAAACCTCCCGGAATCATAACTAACCATCAAGCCCAAGTGCAGCTACTCACCATATGGTCCATAAAGTGTCGGACAGCGGTCCTCTAAGGCATAGTCTGGAAAAATATTTCCAGTCAGGAAGGAGCAAAGTACAATCTCAAATAACAGTTCCATTAAATTGATAAGGACTATAAAGCAATAAACATGTGATGCTAGCTACTGAGAAGACAGTAAAATAAATGCAATAGCAATTAAAGAGAGACAGGCAATATAAAGAGACAGGCAATAGGAAATATGATACAGTCAGTGCATGTATGAAAATGAAAAGAACAAGGAACAGTATCATATACGGGTGATGTAGTATATGATTTAAATAGAGAACTGTAATCTATTCTAAGTGTTTGAAATAGTAGTTTCAAAATGTGATCGGATTGGGAACATGTACGATAGCTATAGGGCCTGGCTAATCATGGGTGAAGAGCATGATTAACACTTACATTGTTCTATACTGAATAAAAGGTATGATCACATTTCTTACTAACTACTTCCCCGCCCCCAACTAGTACTGTGGATCCAACCATGACACGTCATGATACACGAGCAAGTCCAATCTATCATGTACGATGTCTAATATACATGTCGTGTACAATGTCAAACGATAAACAAGGTAACATCTCATAACTGCAGATCCAAGCTATACTAGTCCGTGTAGCACAGTGTCAAGGATTCAGATGTAACATTTCATGATTATTGAACTTATAGAAATTATCAAGGAATTGGAAATTATAAGAGAATGTACTTGCCTTGGGTCCTTAGCTGGTAATTATTGATGTCCTGTTCCAGAGTATCCCCTGGGTAAACCAACAGTCCTAGAAACATATCACAAAGCAAAGCCACATTTGCATTAGATGCTACACTAACACAGTCTAAAAATGCTGAGTTCGGGACTTCTCTAGGTATGATACTGGTCACCTAGGATCACCTAGCAGATAGATATATAAGACACATTACCTGTTTTTAATCATTAATACCTACCATATATATATAATTGAAATACAAATATGTATATACCAAATTGAATTTATACTATATATATATATATACATAATATATATACAGATGTACCAATAAAATACAATACTACCATATATGAGGAATACATAATACTAATATATAAATTTATTTTGTACTAGTATATGCTTTTTATTAACTAGATATCTCATATATATAAAATAACCAATATATATATATATACAGTATATATATATATATATATATCAATTTAATCATACATACTAGAATACGTATATATATATATATAAATCATATTAAATATATACATGTACATATATATATACATATCATCATTAATTATACACATTAATTACATTAATTTATCAATACATTACATTAACCATACTAATACATTAATTACATTAACATACTAATGCATTAATTCATTAACATACTAATACATTATATATATATACTATACATTATGTGTTTAAATATTAATTAAATAAATGCTATACATATTCATGTATTTAAAACATTAATTAGATAACTATTATACATATACATATATTAGTATATACATAAACGTATATACGTATGTATATATATTCATATATATATATATATATATATATATATATATATATATATATATACAAGAAGAAGGAAAAGGGAGAAGAAGAAGAAACTCACTGTGGGCTGTCGGGGTGCTGGCCGGAGTACTGCCGGAGGCCGCCGGAGGGAGTCAGCCGAAGTCTCACCGAAGGGAGGGCGGGAGTGGAGGATGCAGGTGGTGGAGCAACCGGAGCAATGGCTGACCGGAGCAGCAGCGGTCGGGTCTGGCCGGTTGATGGCTGGACTGGAGGGAGAATGCAGCCGTCGCCGGAGGTGTAGAGGCCCGCCGGTGCACAGCAGGGAATGGTCGGGGGAGTCGAGCAAGGTGGTGGAGAGGTTTTAGTTGTAGGTGGTGGAGTTGAATGGCCGCCGGGGGAGGAGCTCGTGAGGGGGCTGCAGGCCGGAGTCTGGCCGGAAGAGGTCGGCTAAGGGAGGAGGAGCAGAGGTGTCGATGGGGGTGGTGACGGATTGATGGTGGTGATCGAGGAGATAGAGGGAGCCGGGGAGGAAAGATGGGTTGCTGGGTGGCTCGCCGGGAAGAAGCAGGGAGCTGGAATCGATGGCCGCCGGAGTAGGTGTCGGGTGGAGCTCGCCGCCGGAGCTCACAGCAGGGAGTCGGGGGCAGTCGGCTGCAGTCGTAGTGGGGAGTTGGGAAGAATGGAGGGGGAGTCGGAGGCTGGCTGATGGGGGTCGACGGCCGCACGGGCCGGAGGGAGCTGGCCGCCGGACGCGTCGAGGCAGCGCCGGCCGGGTCGGGCTCAGTAGCCGGTCGGGTGCAGAGGGGAATGAACAGTGTTCCCCCCCCCCCCAACTATCTCTTTGAATTTTAAATTCAAATGAAAAAAGAAAGAAAAACAATAAAGAAGAAGAAGGAAGGAGAAGAAGAAAAGAAGTTTTAGAATGAAGGAGGCTATGGTTTGGTGTTGAGGGAGATGGGGGCTTGTGAGTATGTGGGGAAACCTAGGTTTTCTAGGGATTAGGGTTGATGTTACTTTAAATAGGAAGAGGGTGTGGAATAAAGGGTGGTGATTGACCCCCTTTAAATGAGTGGTCTAGATGGGTCATGAGGAATTTCATTTGGGAATGAGGGTGAGGTTTAGTAAAATATTAGGGATTCCTCATTGGTTTTAACAAATGGGTGTTGACACCAAAAATGCCAATTTGCAAATTAACCCCCTTAAATTTGGGTATTTGCACAGACGCATAAAATGACAAAAATTTGGCGGGCGATTCGTTGTCCGGTGTTTTGTAGGGTCAGGGGGCGCTGTAGGTTTGGTACGGGCTCAATTAGCAGGACGCTGGAATTAAATTGGGATTTCAGAATCGGTTAAAATAGTATCCTCAATTTAATTAGAAATAAATGTAAGTTGTGTTCTAAAATTAATTAGGAGTACATGGGGCCAAAATCAGGTCAGGTCATCAATACCAATAATGAAGTAGACTCAGAACAGGATATTACCCTAATTTGGGCCGCACGAAAAATAGGTCAAAATTGCCTCCAATTTCAATTGGAATGCACAACGATACAAAATAGGGATTTATTAAATAACGTCCGCGACAATTTTTGTGCGGCTAGAAATAATGCACAGAGAGCATAATTATGAGTTGCAAAAATAGCAGAATGGAAGGCGGGCATGTCTAGGGCAAGATTGTGAAATTTGTTGGAAGGCAAAAGTCAGGGTAGCGCTCCAAATGTCGAAGCAAAGGCAACGCGCAATAATTAAATTAAAATACGGTAATCAATTACAATCTCCAATAAATAAACTCTAGATAAAATAATTAAATACATAATTCCATAATTCGGACAGGTGGTCATCTACTGGGCTTCTAGGTCAAGTCTACTAGCTTAAAAATAAATAAACACTGTATATAATATTATATTTAATTACACATCTCACATATTTATTTAAATTAAATATACTATCATGCAATTATTTAATTGTAACTACAATAATATTAAATATTTTAAAAAGTCAAAAATACCCCTGTTTTCGGAACGTGGTAGTGACAAGTCTACCCTCCTTAAAAGAATTTCGTCCTCGAAATTTAAAATCCTCATAGTAGCGTTTAATCATACACATTATTGTTTCCCTCAAATTTAAATTCATCACTCACGAAATCAGTTAATGGATTACAATGTCCTCTCACAATTTTTCAAAAATTCTGAATTAATTGCATTCCTGAAAAATCCTCGAAATAGAATCAAAGTCCATTTTTTATCAAAAATTTCCCCAAAATTTTAGTTAATAATTCAATACTCGGAATTTAATATCCACTCCTCTAATTTGATTTTTTTTTTATCAATGCACAAATATAAAATATAATCTCGTCCCACAAGGTTTGAATTCAAACATTAGTCCATCAATAATTTTATTCCTCGATTTCCTCTTTCCTCAAAATACTCAACAATGTGATACTTAAGGATTCTCCAAATGCAACATCCAAATATAACATTTTAAAAATTCATAACTTGCAACCAAATAAATATAATGATAGTCTCCCAAAATTTCCAAATTTTAATAACCAATTTAACCATATCATAATCTTCCTGGAATTAATAAACCACCAATTATGAAATGTTAATTTCTTAACCCTCTATTTAATCAATGGTTATCCTCGAATTTAATCATCTTGTCTCTCTTGTCAAGTCATAACTCCTTCATGAATCTTCGTTATGGTTAAACCCCGATAATCATGGTCCAAGAAAAATCTTTCCTACAATCATACAATATGCAACCTAAGGGGAATATGTACGGTCATAGTGTCTTTTGTCATGGTATTGCAGTCTCTGTATCAGGGGTACTACCAACTACATTATAACAAGAAATCATGCATGCAAGCTACGGTACTAAGGTATCAGTCAATCAATCAAATAGATAGGAACAGAAGGAAGGAAAGAACAGAGCCTGCTAAAACATTACCTGTAGTATCGGTCTCCTCGACCGTCATCGCAAATGCCCCGCCCTGCTGGGGTGGTTCCCTTCGCGGGCGCTGAGCAATATACGGTTCCACAGGTAGCCTAACTGGATCTCTAAAATCTGAAGCTGCGCGCTGGCCGGGAAGATAAGGGGCTAGAAGACAATCCCTTACTCGATGTCCCGCAGTGCCGCAGTGCAAACAAAGTCCTAGTCTCGTTCTACAGCTCTCCCAAAGGTGACCTGGCTTCTTACAGAAATGACAAGTCTGCTGTGTCTCTCTCGAAGGCTGTTGCTGATTCTGCTGAACACGGACTGGTGCCTGGTACTGTTGTTGATACTGATACGCCCATGGATGTTGCTGGATAGGAACTGGTGCTAGGTACTGCGGTGGATGCTGAAATGTCCATGGTTGTTGCTGAATATGAAATGGTACTTGGTACTGCTGTTGGTGCTGAATACGGGGATGCTTGGCCGGTCCTGCGCTACCATTCGTATCTCCAAAAGTATTGTGACTCCTCTTAGGCCTGAGGTCCAGATCCTCTTCTGCAATCTGAGCATCCATCAAGATAGCCTCAAAGGTAGCGGTACGACGACCAGAAGTGCGTGACCTAATCTCTCTCGTCAGTCCCTTTCTGAATTTCCGGGCTCGATCTCCTGGGTCCCGAATCATAGACAATGCAAAACGGCTCAATCTACAGAATTCTGCAGCGTACTCGTCGACCAACATGTTTCCTTGAACCAAGTCATGAAACTGACTTTCCAAGGTTTCCAATGCCACGTCGGGAAAGAACTTCTCCTTGAAGAGTTCCTTGAAGGTCTCCCAAGTAAGTCCTTGTGCAGTAATTCTCGGCTCTGTGCGATACCACGTAAGTGCAATATCGAACATCTGACTGCCAGCGGCTTATATCTGCAAGTTCTCCGGAATTTGGGTCAATCGCAGGCTCCTCTCTATATCCTCTAGCCAGTCGTCAGCGTAGAGTATCCCTTCGGTGCCTTTAAACTCTCGAGGCATCATCTTCTTGAAATCCACTATAGTGCCTGATCTCTGCTGCTGCTGGCCAGGAAACTGCTGGTACTGTGCTACTCTCTCCAAAGCTTGGAGAGTCACCTGATGAGCATTCTACATGCTTTCTTTCATCAGCTCGGCTTGTGCCTGGTGCGCTTCTGCTTGCACCCTCTGAGCCTCAGCTTGAACTCGCTGAGCGTCTGCCGTCACTCTCTGGGCATCTACCATGCCCTGGATCAAGGTAAACATCTGCGTCTCGTCAATGGGCAAACCTCCGGGAATCGGAGTCGGTGGAGGTGGGAGGTTGTCCGTCATAACTGTGGCAATCTTCTGAACAGGTGGGGGAGGAGGATCCCCGAAAAGTGCAGACACTCCTACATGCGTCGGAGATATAGGAGGAACTACGGTTTGTCCCTCAGGTGGAGAGGTGGCAGACCCCTCTAAAGCTGATGTTCCCGCTTTCATAGACCGTGTTTGGGGCGACATCCTGAAGACAAATCCCAAAGAATCAATTAAGGCAAAAATGCGATATCATCAAGGAAGGACAGTATAGTTCTAAAGAAGCAACATTTAAGGTAAAAGATTGGAAATAAATATTCCTAGTTGTGATTGCACAGGTCAAAGATGCATCCATGGTCTGATTCCTCTATCCCTCTAAGTACCACAGTTCTACTATAAGCACACTCACTGCTAGCTTTCTTACCTACTGCAATCGCTGATACTAGTTATCCTTATCACTCAAGTGCATATCAAATACAATATCATACTAAGTACTGCTCTCTCTCCAATAAAATCCTAGATGAACACCTAAGCCAGTTGGCAGTGAAATCTCAATCATGCTCAAGCCAACATATCCTTACATATGCACCTCATCTATTATATACTAATATATCTCTCTCACTATAAGATTTTATCCTCCAAACAAAGCCTCGAAACTAACTCCTCGAAAAATTTAAAGTATAATGCATATACCTTCCTCAAGATCAATTATTTAAATACTGAAATAAAAACTTAATCACTTAAAAATCCTTACAGCTTGTCTAGGTTCATTGAATCGAATCTGAATCCTCAAAAATAAAATTTTAATAACACAATATCTCAACTTCTCAAAATTCAAAAATGCAATTCATTTTCAATCTTCAAATTATAATTTAAATCCATATCTAGTAGTCCAATAGCTCTAATGTTAATCATTTACACTGTCCTCATCGACATGCGTTATCAGATAATACCATAAATTAGTCTGCAAAATCATCTTAATATGAAATCAACTATATGATGAAACCAAGATCCTAATTTAATACCTGATCAACAATCAACAAGTGAGAATGGACGGAACAAGGGAATGATTTTAAATTAAAAGTTTTAGCAAGATTCTCAGGGGTCATCCCAGTAATCTCTGAAGGAATTGTGATTGAGTATTCGCTCTCGTCCTAGTATCCTATGTCCTAGATCCTATCGCAGGCACGCAGTAGTGTAACAAGGATGCCACACTACTACGACATCGCACAACTCGCGAAGTCTGACCTGCATGGGCCACCACTAAAAACGTGTCACGACCCGCACCCGGTTTAGGGACACGAGTGCGTGGGTACGTCCAGCCTACGCCGCAGCATCGGCGGGAGAACGCTGTCAAGGTCTTGATACTATCTAGCCAACCTCACACAAGCATCCAATCTCCATAAGGAGGCACGGATGACACAATTAAAATGAACACATACTCAATCACAGGATTACAGCACGATAAGATAGCGAACAAAAATTAAATACAACACAAGTCAAAATATAATCTAACTCAACAATATCCAAGTCATCATAAATGCCGGAGACAAATCCGGTACCAAAAAGTCTGCTAAAAGAACTAACTAGAAGATTAGTGATTCCGGCTAGACCTCCCGGAATCACAACTAACCATCAAGCCCAAGTGCAGCTACTCTCCATATGGTCCATAAAGTGTCGGACATCGGTCCTCTAAGGCATAGTCTGGAAAAATGTTTCCAGTCAGGAAGGAGCAAAGTACAATCTCAAATAACAGTTCCATTAAATTGATAAGGACTATAAAGCAATAAGCATGTGATGCTAGCTACTGAGAAGACAGTGAAATAAATACAATAGCAATTAAAGAGAGACAGGCAATGTAAAGAGACAGGCAATAGGCAATATGATACAGTCAGTGCATGTATGAAAATGAAAAGAACAAGGAACAGTATCATATACGGGTGATGTAGTATATGATTTAAATAGAGAACTGTAATCTATTCTAAGTGTTTGAAATAGTAGTTTCAAAATATGATTGGCTTGGGAACATGTACGATAGCTATAGGGCCTGGCTAATCATGGGTGAAGAGCATGATTAACACTTATATTGTTCTATACTGAATAAAGGGTATGATCACATTTCTTACTAACTACTTCCCCGCCCCCAACTAGTACTGTGGATCCAACCATGACACGTCACGATACACGAGCAAGTCCAATCTATCATGTACGATGTCTAATATACATGTCGTGTACAATGTGAAATGATAATCAAGGTAACATCTCATGACTGCAGATCCAAGCTATACTAGTCCGTGTAGCACAGTGTCAAGGATTTAGATGTAACATTTCATGATTATTGAACTTATAAAAATTATCAAGGAATTGGAAATTATCAGAGAATGTACTTGCCTTGGGTCCTTAGATGGTAATTATTGATGTCCAGTTCCAGAGTATCCCCTGGGTAAACCAACAGTCCTAGAAATATATCACAAAGCAAAGCCACATTTGCATCAGATGCTACACTAACACAGTCTAAAAATGCTGAGTTCGGGACTTCTCTAGGTATGATACTGGTCACCTAGGATCACCTAGCAGATAGATTTATAAGACACATTACCTGTTTTTAATCATTAATACCTACCATATATATATAATTGAAATACAAATATGTATATACCAAATTGAATTTATACTATATATATATATATACATAATATATATACAGATATACCAATAAAATACAATACTACCATATATGAGGAATACATAATACTAATATATGAATTTAGTTTGTACTAGTATATGCTTTTTATTAACTAGATATCTCATATATATAAAATAACCAATATATATATATATATATACAATATATATATATATATATCATTTTAATCATACATACTAGAATACGTATATATATATATATATATATATATATATATATATATATATATATATATATATATATATATATATATATATATATATATATATAAATCATATTAAATATATACATGTACATATATATATACATATCATCATTAATTATACACATTAATTACATTAATTTATCAATACATTACATTAACCATACTAATACATTAATTACATTAACATACTAATGCATTAATTCATTAACATACTAATACATTATATATATATATACTATACATTATGTGTTTAAATATTAATTAAATAAATGCTATACATATTCATGTATTTAAAACATTAATTAGATAACTATTATACATATACATATATTAGTATATACATAAACATATATACGTATGTATATATATTCATATATATATATATATATATATATACATATATACAAGAAGAAGGAAGAGGGAGAAGAAGAAGAAACTCACTGTGGGCTGTCGGGGTGGCTGGCCGGAGTACTGCCGGAGGCCGCCGGAGGGAGTCAGCCGAAGTCTCACAGAAGGGAGGGCTGGAGTGGAGGATGCAGGTGGTGGAGCAACCGGAGCAATGGCTGATCGGAGCAGCAGCGGTCGGGTCTGGCCGGTTGATGGCTGGACTGGAGGGAGAATGCAGCCGTCGCCGGAGGTGTAGAGGCCCGCCGGTGCACAGCAGGGAATGGTCGGGGGAGTCGAGCAAGGTGGTGGAGAGGTGTTAGATGTAGGTTGTGGAGTTGAATGGCCGCCGGGGGAGGAGCTCGTGAGGGGGCTGCAGGCCGGAGTCTGGCCGGAAGAGGTCGGCTAAGGGAGGAGGAGCAGAGGTGTCGATGGGGGTGGTGATGGATTGATGGTGGTGATCGAGGAGATAGAGGGAGCCGGGGAGGAAAGATGGGTGGCTGGGTGGCTCGCCGGGAAGGAGCAGGGAGCGGGAATCGATGGCCGCCGGAGTAGGTGTCGGGTGGAGCTCGCCTCCGGAGCTCACAGCAAGGAGTCGGGGGCAGTCGGCTGCAGTCGTAGTGGGGAGTTGGGAAGAATGGAGGGGGAGTCGGAGGCTGGCTGATGGGGGTCGACGGCCGCACGGGCCGGAGGGAGCTGGCCGCCGGACGCGTCGAGGCAGCGCCGGCCGGGTCGGGCTCAGTAGCCGGTCGGGTGCAGAGGGGAATGAACAGTGTTCCCCCCCCAACTATCTCTTTGAATTTTAAATTCAAATGAAAGAAGAAAGAAAAACAATAAAGAAGAAGAAGGAAGGAGAAGAAGAAAAGAAGTTTTAGAATGAAGGAGGCTATGGTTTGGTGTTGAGGGAGATGGGGGCTTGTGAGTAGGTGGGGAAACCTAGGTTTTCTAGGGATTAGGGTTGATGTTACTTTAAATAGGAAGAGGGTGTGAAATAAAGGGTGGTGATTGACCCCCTTTAAATGAATGGTCTAGATGGGTCATGAGGAATTTCATTTGGGAATGAGGGTGAGGTTTAGTAAAATATTAGGGATTCCTCATTGGTTTTAACAAATGGGTGTTGACACCAAAAATGCCAATTTGCAAATTAACCCCCTTAAATTTGGGTATTTGCACAGACGCATAAAATGACGAAAATTTGGCGGGCGATTCGGTGTCCGGTATTTTGTAGGGTCAGGAGGCGCTGTAGGTATGGTATGGGCTCAATTAGCAGGGCGCTGAAATTAAATTAGGATTTTAGAATCGGTTAAAATAGTATCCTCAATTTAATTAGAAATAAATGTAAGTTGTGTTCTAAAATTAATTAGGAGTACATGGGGCCAAAATCAGGTCAGGTCATCAATACCAATAATGAAGTAGACTCAGAACAGGATATTACCCTAATTTAGGCCGCACGAAAAATAGGTCAAGATTGTCTCCAATTTCAATTGGAACGCACAACGATACAAAATAGGGATTTATTAAATAACGTCCGCGACGATTTTTGTGCTGCTAGAAATAATGCACAGAGAGCATAATTATGAGTTACAAAAATAGCAGAATGGAAGACGGGCATGTCTAGGACAAGATTGTGAAATTTATTGGAAGGCAAAAGTCAGGGTAGCGCTCCAAATGTCGAAGCAAAGACAATGCGCAATAATTAAATTAAAATACGGTAATCAATTACAATCTCCAATAAATAAACTCTAGATAAAACAATTAAATACATAATTCCATAATTCGGACAGGTGGTCATCTACTGGGCTTCTAGGTCAAGTCTACTAGCTTAAAAATAAATGAACACTGTATATAATATTATATTTAATTACACATCTCACATATTTACTATCATGCAATTATTTAATTGTAACTACAATAATATTAAATATTATAAAAAGTTAAAAATACCCCTATTTTCGGAACGTGGTAGTGACAACCGCCACCATCACCCAGACCACCCACGACCCCTCCCCCGCCGTCGACCACCCTTGGCCACCGCCACAGCCGCCGCTGCAACTGCTGCTGTCGTGCCCTGTACATATTTCCCTCGCCGGAGCTCCACCCCACCTCGCCGGCGACGACTAGTACGGCGGACACAACCCCTTGGACACGACACAGAGGTACACTCTCACCTCGTATTATACGAGTATATATATATATATATATATATATATATATATATATATATATATCAATGTATAATTAGTTATATTTATATATAGTATGTATATGTTATATATTATATGTATATGTTATTAATTATATTGTATGTATATGTTATTAATGTATATACGGTTTTAATTTATTATGTGTATATACTATATAATGTATTAAGTATAAATATATGTACTATATTGTGTTTATGTACATATATACATATGTATATTTAAAACGTATATTTTATGTATATACATATTTATGTATATAGTTATGTATATATGTTTTTATTTTATGTCTTATATGTATATGTATAGGTATATGTGTTATATTATTATGTATATATATATATATACGTATTTTATTTATGTATTTATGATTATTATGTATTTTTGTACATATATATGTATATATGTTATATATGTATATATGTATTTTATTTGATTAGGTACTTAGGTATATATGTATATATGTACTATGTTATCCTAGTCAATTAAATAATAAAGGTGAATTACGTATTCTTATGTATTAAATGCTATTTTAAGTTGTTCTCATAACATGTTAGGAACTGTGTTTGGTGTACATGAAACTCGAGGAAACGACACGGGACCTATCGGATTATTCTGCGAGACTTCAGGAGCAGGCTATTGGTACTACGCAGCTTTCTTGCCAGGCAAGTATACCTTGCCTTGTTGTACTGTTTAAATTTAGTTATTATTTAGTTGCAGGTTTATTTATTTTAATATTATATAATTGTGCGCGTACGAGAGAGACTCGGGTGCAGTCAACGAAGTCGTTGACGTTAGGACTCGTGTCTGACCTAGTGTCTAGTAGACCCACCAAAAGTTGTGGAGTTATCGGTATGACTCCCCAGGCCTTGAAACGTATCATTTTACATCACAGAGTGAGTTCATGTAGGGACGCGTGCCTTATACTCGACTGGCCATCGGTGTGAGCAACACGTGTGATGATATTCCTCTTAGTTGTTTATTTCTATAGAGACTTGCATTATAGTACATAATGTCCACGTCGTGTTCGCGACTTGTACCTTTGCTTTGGGTGGGAGGACGACTAGTAGGCGTATGGGACACCCACCTCCTTTATACAGATACCGCATTCTTCGGAGCGATACGGATGTATATATATTACAGATACCTCATTCTTTGGAATGATAGACGTTACAGATACCACGTTCCTTAGAGTGTTGGACGTTACTTGGTGATATTACAGATACCACACTCTAGAGAATGTTGGCATGCTTACCAAAGTTGTCCTCACATTTATTTATTTAGTAACCAAAGTTGTCCTCACATTGCATTCACTTAGATAGTTAGCACACCGCTTTATTTATTCAGTATTTACTTTATGGCATGCTTCTATGTATCTTGTTATGTCCCTCTGAGGACCTGGTCCCTTTCCAGGTATAGATGTTCATGAGTATTCGCAGGAGCGCAGATCCGGACTGGTTACTAATATTCCGTGGAGGTCTTCTCTTCGAGCCTCGTAATTATTAGTTGTTGTACATTGTTTTATTTATATTATATCCTAGTTTGGCAGTGGATTTGTTTCCTCCCGACTATCATCCTTAGATACTTTATATTGAGATTTTAGTTACTTGGTTATTGGTTATTTATTTCTGTTGATTTTATGTGGATGAGATTTAGTTATGCCCTGTGACTTGTGATAAATATATACCACTTATGAATTATTGTTCATGAAACAGCATACGCATGTGTTATAGTTTTCATATATTGGACTTGCCATGTACATGCAGCTGGCATGCTTACGTATCCTAGTCCTCCATATTTTTGGACTGGGGCGTGACAGAACGAGCATTGCTCTACGAGCTGTGATACTTAACTTGCTTGACAAGATTCTCTTTCAGAGGTAAACTTGATATGATTATCATCCAGATATAAACTTGACATGATTCTTGATCAGTGTTTCACTTGCCTTGATGCATTCCCCTGATGCAGGGACTGCCTTAGTGACCTATCGGTCCCAGATACTTGCAGTTTCACATTGCACAAAAGAGCTATTTGATAGTCTCCTGGCTAACTAGATGCATGCACGATACGCGCTAGTGATACTTTATTGTGGCATAAGTTTCATTGTGGCAAGCATTGAATCGAGGCTATATTATAAGTTAACTGTCACGCCCCAGTCCCAAAATACGTAGGACTAAGAATACGTAAGCATGCCAGCCGTATGTATATGGAAACTCCAATATATGAAAACCATAATACATACATACGCTGTATTATGAACAATAATTCACAAGTGGTATATAATTATCACAAGTCACAATGCATAACTAAATCTCATCCACAGAATCAAATATAAATGAATAACCAATCAACTATATAACTGAATCAAGTATAAAATGCTTGATAAGAACAAGTAGTTAGGTGGAGACAAATCCACTACCAAACTAGAATATAAGAGAAACAAAATAAGTAAATCTAATGAATAATAAGACTCGAAGAGAAGACCTCCTCGAAAGAGAACGAAGTAGCAAGTTCTGATCCGTGCTCCTGCAATAGTCATTATCGTCTACACCTGGAAAGGGACCAGGTCCTCAGAGGGAAGTAACAAGATACATAGAAGCATGCCAATAAAGTACTGAAAAATAAACATCCAAGGGTCGTTTAACCATCTATGTGAATGCACTTTGAGAATAACTTTCCAATACGTGGGATATTTGGCTAAAATAGGATTGGCATGATTCTCTCGGAGAATCGGGGGCCTACAAAGCATGACGTCTTTTGAACCTCAGAGGCCGCCAAGTAATATATAGGGTCATCATGACCACGCATCTCCGACGGAGCGTACGAGTTACACAAGGAAAGTGCAAAGGAGCCCAAACGCCTTACTCGTTGTCCTCCTCACTCCATGCTCTAAGCATGTCATATCCATGACACGATGATACCTCTAATAACTACCAAGTCTTCTAGCATGCAAATTCTATCAGCAGTTATTCGCTATCGCACGTCCCACACGTACTGATGATCAGTCAATACGTAAGTTTGTGATCTATATGAGACTCACAACTCGTGTAAGAAATATGTCACAGCCAAATTGAAAATATAAATGCCTCATGATCATGTGGTGGTCTCGTAAAACTAGGATGATGTCACGCCCCAGTCCCAAAATACGTAGGACTAGGAATACGTAACACGCCCAACCGTATGTATACGAACTCCAATATATCGAAAATATATACACACGTACGCTGTACATGAATATCCAAATCCACCAGTGGTAATATACTGTCACAACAAGTCACACATAATCTATATCTCATCCACAGCACAAATAATAAGTAGGAATAAAGAGCTGAATAATAACTGAATATCCCAGATGAGTATCAAGTCTGATAGTCGGGTGGAAACAAATCCACTACAAAACGACTATACTGAAGTAGCAACAAGGATCTCTAAACAACGGTAATAGAATCACAGATACTCCGAGGGTAAGACCTCCTCGGTCTGGTAAGTAGTGTCATACGTAGGTCCGTACTCCTACAGATACTCCTGCTCGTCCATATCTGGAAAGGGACCAGGTCCTTAGAGGGACGTAACAAGGTACATAATAACATGCCAATAAGTACTGAAATATAAACATCCAATGGTTTGGCCTAACCATCTAAGTGAATGTAGTTTGAGAACAACTTTCCGCCAAGTGGGCTATCTGGCCAAAAATATGGGATTGGCGTGACTCTCTCGGAGAATCAGGGGTCTCAAAGCATGTTGTCTTTTGAACGGCAGAGGCCGCCAATTGTAAATGGGGTCATTACCGCCCGTATCTCCAGTGGAGCTTCCAGGTTACAGAAGGAAAAAGTGCAAAGGAGCCCAAATGCCTTACTTGTTGTTCTCCCCACCCCATGCTCTAAACATGTCATATATATGACACGATAATACCTCTAGTAACTGCCAGGTCTACTAGTATGTAAAGTTTCTATTGGAAGTTATCCCTATCCGTCGCACGACCTATATGCACCAGTGGCCAGCCGAGTACGCAAGTCCGTGTCCTACATGTGACTCACACTCGTGTAAGAATAGTGTCATAGCCAATAAAACATAAAATACCTCATAATAATGGGGTGGTCTCATAAAGTAGGTCCAATGCATATACATAAATAAAAAACAGAATACGACGACGCCGTCGTTGCACCCAAGTTTCCTTGGACGCACAATTTATATAGCAGTTAAAATAAATAAACTAAATAAGCAGAAATAAATTATGCATGTATCATATGGAATGTAAATATTAGTACAATGGCAAGGTATACTTGTCGAGCAAAAGTTCTGTATAGTGCACATCCAAAATAGTGTTCAGTTTTAGTGAAAGAAGTGGGGTTAGGGTTTGGGAGAGTTGTAATATATATAGAGATCAAGAGGCGGTGGAGAAACTTAGTGGTCTCAAAGACTACTACTGCTGCTGTTTCTTTCTTTCATTGGTTTTGGTTTCGGTTGATCTTTCATTGGTTTTAGTTTCGGTTGAGGAGAATTTAGTAATAATAGAGATAAGAAGCGGTGGAATGAGAAGGCTCCCACGCGCGGAGAAAGGAAAGGAAAGTTGGTTTTTGCTACTGCTGCTGTTGATATTTCCTTCTCCTAATGGGTCCGGGTTCAAGCGGGTAGGGTAGAGGCTAAGGGGTTAATGGTTTTGGGTAGAGATTCAATAGGAATTATTTTCTATATATTTATATATATACATATATATACATAGAAAATTCTAGAAATTATATTGGTGCATACCATTAAGCTAGCAACTATCCAAAGGGTCTCCTACATGGAATAAATTAAAAAAAAATTATAATGGCTCCATAAATCCTCTAAATGCTCAAACACCTCAAATTAAAATCTAATAAAATCTATTCTCTCTATTTAGCTCATAACTATAGGTTAAAATAATTAATAAAAATAATTAATACGGTTTTCAGAATTAGTGGTTTTACATTCTACCCAACTTATAAAAATTTCGTCCTCGAAATTAAAATAGGGTAGGGTCTTTCTATCTAATCTCTCTTGATCACAATATAAAAGAATTCACCTTATGTTTAATAATGCAATTTCTACCCAACTTAGAATTTACCCATCTATCACTTAAGGCTATATATTTAAGAAAACTATTCCTCAAATCATGTTATTCAATCCTCAAAGTTTACATAAAATATATCACCTATGATATACCTTTAATTACGGGAAGCAATCATCAAATAATGTGTTTGGCCTATCTAGTACTATCTGCATATCAAACTTATACCAAGCACGAGGTTTCGTCTTTCCGAAGTAAAGGAAGACGGAGAGCAATAATAAAGAATTCCAGGTGAAGGTAATAGAATACAAGTACGAGGTTCAAGGAGTTTAGCGTAAAGGTTTTCAGAGTTATCTGCGTAAAGTAGAGCTTCAGAGTTGTCTGCGTAAAGCAGAGAAGCGTAAAGTAAAGCTTCAGAATTTTTCGCGTAAAGCAGAGAATCAAGGTAATTTTGACGTAAAACAGAGAAGCGTAAAGTAGAGAATCAAAAACTGTCGACGTAAAACAGAGATTCAAAAATGTTTGCGTAAAGTCTGCATAAAATCTGCCTGTATAAAGTCTGAGTAAAAAGTCTGCACGTAAAGCTGCGTAAAAGTTTTCGTGCAAAATCTGTCTGCGTAAAGTTTTTGTAAAAGGTCTGTGCGTAAAAGATTTCTGCGTAAAATCTAGCATACGTTGCAGCGTAATGTTGTACGAGAAACTCTTTGTATTTCCTCGGATGAATTTTTCAGTCAGATCTGGGATCATGTCATCTGACAAAAGTACTGCTTGATGATCGAGAGGACGGCTGTGATGATAATTTTGCATAGAGACCCAGGTTGTCGTTTAGTGATATATTTGATACACCAAAGGAAGAAAATTGAGTCTTCTGAATACGCTGCCTATTCTTCATTGATAGAAATGAGCTTTTACGCTCAAGATAAGACAAAAATCGACAAAGATGAGCTTTTACGCTCAAGATAAGTCAAAATCAGCCGCCATGTCAAAAGTTGTTTCTTGCACAGGGCTCGAGGCATATCTCTGCATTTAATGCACAAGATTTGTTCTTTGACTGGGAAAGTTAAAGCTGTGACAAATACGCTCACATCACCTATCCTTACATTTTACCCCTAATCAGGCTACTCTACGCTGGTTATCTATTATCAAGTTTATGTTAGGGTAGTTTCCTACATGGCTTGCATGACGTGTCATACGCAGATTTGAACGTGGGTAGCAGTTGTCATAACCGCAGCGTAAAGTAGGCAACCTTCTTCATAGTTTGGCCTTTTACGCCAACTAGGCAATCAACTGGCTTTTACGCCATCAATAGTCCTTTGACTTTTATGCCAACAAGGGTAAAGGGTCTGGTCACGGGATAAAGGGTGTTTGGCGTAAACTTTTATCCAAACACAGGATAGGTGAAAGGAAGAATGAGGTTTCAGTCAAGCATGGATGAGATCCTTATACTTTATTCCTATACGCAGGCTTGGTCGGTACAGTTACGTAACCGAGACAATATATTCTTGACCTGCATGGGCCACCACCAAAAATATGTCACGCCCCAGTCCCAAAATATATAGGACTAGAAATACGTAACACGCCAAGTTGTATGTATACGAACTCCAATATATGGAAACCATATACACGCGTACGCTGTACATGAATATCCAAATCCACCAGTGGTAATATACTGTCATAACAAGTCACACATAATCTATATCTTATCCACACCATAAATAATAAGTAGGAATAAAGAGCTGAATAATAACTGAATATCCCAGATGAGTATCAAGTCTGATAGTCGGGTGAAAATAAATCCACTACAAAATGACTATACAGAAGTAGCAACAAGGATCTCTAAACAGCGGTAATAGAATCACAGATACTCCGAGGGTAAGACCTCCTCAGGCTGGTAAGTAGTGTCATACGCAGGTCCGTACTCCTGCGGATACTCCTGCTCATCCATATCTGGAAAGGGACCAGGTCCTCAGAGGGACGTAACAAGATACATAATAACATGCCAATAAAAGTCAAAGCAACATCACCAACAATGATGGGAATGTTTTGTTGGCATAAAAGTCAAAGGACTATTGATGGGAATGTTGCTTTGACCCGAAATTATTGTTTTGCCCCTGTGTCCAAATTAGACGAAAGGGTAGACTTTTCTGACTATCTCGCTTATTCTGGGAATGTTGGTGATATTTATTTTAGCATCCGAAGACTTTCATTTGGAGGCCATAGTTTCTGATCCCTTGTGCTTGACACCTGGATGCTTACACTACGCAGCTTTCTTGCCATGCAAGTATACCTTGCCATTGTACTATAATTTACATTCCATATGACGCATGTATTTTATTTCTGTTATTTAGTTCATATATTTTAACTGCTGTATAAACTGCGCGTCCAAGAATAACTTGGGTGCAATGACGGTGATGTCGTATTTTATCTTTATTATATATTATGCATGTCGTCTGTAAAACCCTAATTCTGAAAACTGTATTAATTATTTTTATTATTTATTTTAACCTATAGTTATGAGCTAAATAGAGAGAATAGATTTTATTCAATTTTATTTTGAGGTGTTTGAGCATTTAGAGGATTTATGGAGCCATTATAATTTTTTTATAATTTATTCCATGTAGGAACCCTTTGGACAGTTACTAGCTTAATGGTATGCACCAATATAATTTCTAGAATTTTCTATGTATATATATGTATATATATAAATATATAGAAAAGAATTCCTATTTAATCTCTATCCAAAACTGTTAACCCCTTAGCGTCTACCGTACCTGCTTGAACCCGGACCCATTAGGAGAAGGAAATATCAACAACAGCAGTAGCAAAAACCAACTTCCCTTTCCCTTCTCCGCGCGTGTGAGCCTTCTCATTCCATCGCTTCTTATCTCTATTATTACTAAACTCTCCTCAACCGAAACCAAAACCAATGAAAGATCAACCGAAACCAAAACCAATGAAAGAAAGAAACAGCAGCAGCAATAGTCTTTGAGACCACTAAGTTTTCCCACCGCCTCTTGATCTCTATATATATTACAACTCTCCCAAACCCTAACCCCACTTCTTTCACTAAAACTGAACACTGTTTTGGACGTGCACTATACAGAACTCTTGCTCGACAAGTATACCTTGTCATTGTACTAATATTTACATTCCATATGATACAAGCATAATTTATTTCTGCTTCTTTAGTTCATTTATTTTAACTGCTATATAAATTGTGCGTCCAAGGAAACTTGGGTGCAACGACGGCGTTGTCGTATTCTATTTTTTATTTATGTATATGTATTAGACCTACTTCATAAGACTACCCCATTATTATGAGGCATTTTATGTTTCATTGGCCATGACACTATTTTTACACGAGTGTGAGTCACATGTTGGACACGGACTTGCTTACTCGGCTGGCCACTGGTATGTATAGGTCGGGCGACGGATAGGGATAACTGCCAATAGAAACTTTACATGCTAGTAGACCTTGCAGTTACTAGAGGTATTATCGTATCATATATATGACATGTTTAGGGCATGGGGTGGGGAGAACAACAAGTAAGGCATTTGGGCTCCTTTGTACTTTTTCCTTCTGTAACCCGGAAGCTCCACTAGAGATACGGGCGATGATGACCCCATTTACAATTGGCAGCCTCTGTCGTTCAAAAGACGACATGCTTTAAGACCCCTGATTCTTCGAGAGAGTCACGCCAATCCCATATTTTTAGCCAGATAGCCCACTTGGCGGAAAGTTGTTCTCAAACTACATTCACTTAGATGGTTAGGCAAACCATTGGATGTTTAATGTGGGCCACCTTGGACCGAAAAATGTGCCAGAGGTAAAGGTCTCTAAATGGGACAAATTATAGGTCAAACAAATTCTAAACGTCCATACGAACTCAACAGTATATCCAATTTTGGATTCCGGTGAGCCGAACACAAATTCGCCCTTAAAGTCAATCGTGGGGCCTACAATTAGGCGACTAAGTCAACTATCTCGGAATTGCGTGAAACTTGGGTCACAGGACCAATGTGATACCACGAATCCAATATCTCAAGTTTTGTCGTATTTCGATGAGCGTACACAAAATGGTATAATGTTTTACAAAAGTTGCGATACGGAGACTTTTTACGGATACGGGTTGATTCCGACGCGCACACACGTCCAAATCAGTTTTTGCGAAAGCGCACATGTCAGGATATACCATATGCACCTTTCGGTTTAATTGGTATGTGATGAGGCAGTCCCGTTTAGCGGGTCGCACTCTGTATCACAAAATTTTCATTTTAAAATAATAAGTGTTTGGTCGTTTTGGAGGTCGAATAATTTTACACATAGAACGATTTAATAAAAACTAAAAAAATAGAAAAATTCTCGATTTTATGGAGAATAAAATCCGTCAATTAGTTTTTGAAAATATTAAACAGGTTGATGGCAAATTAGGTACAAACATGAGAGTTTGGATTAAAGTTTCTGGATTGATTTTGGTTAGTTTTTCGGTCATTTTTCGGTCAAATTTTTGACCAATCTGGGACACGAAAACTTATCCCGCTTGAATTAAAATCCTAGAGGGTTAGGTTGTGAACGTGTACGAATAAACCGCTCGTCAAAATAATCAAAATTGAGGGAGATACATCACCTTGAAGAGGGGACAAAAACTGTGTTGTACACGTGGTGTGCGCACGCGGACGGAGTCGGCAGCTGCCGGTGCGGGGGCGGCGGACGGCTGCAGCGGCGCGGCGGTCAGTCGGCGGCGCGGGTTCACCGGAGGTCGGTGGTCATCGGAACTAGGGTTAGGGTTAGGGTTTAGAGTTGAGGTTTGGGATTAGTAATACACATGTATATATATATATATATATATATATATATATATATATATATATATATATATAGGTCGAGAGAGAGGGAGAGAGGATATGATGGGTTCATGGGAGGATTGGAATTAAGTTTTTAAGGGTGGTTTAGTTATAGGATTAGTTTCTTTTTCTTTTTCTTTTCATTTCTTTTCTTTTTCTTTTCTTTTCTTTTCTTTTCTTTACTTGTTTTTATTCTATTATTATTATTATTATTATTATTATTATTATCCTTTCCTCTTATTATTATTATCATTATTATTAGTATTATTATTATTACTAATATTATTATTATTAACCTTATATTTATTAACATATATTCACATATATAAATAAGAAAAAAACCAACAATAATATTGCAAACAAAATAAATTCTAGAAAATTACTTTGTAAAGCTTTTAATAAATTACTACACCAAAATATTTTATGAAATATTTTAAAATTAATAATTAGATATTTATTAAGTTATAATAAATTAAATAATTTTTTATCTAATTAACTAAGTAATTAATTAAATGGATATCCAACAAAATAGGTAATAGTAAATGATATCCAAATCTACAAAAAGAAAAATTGCCTAACTTGGCACGGAAAATTATGGGGTGCTAATTGTAGAAAGTTGGGGTTAAAAAATAACCACAAATAAATTATATATAAAATAGCTAATATTTAACACAGAATCTATGATCGTTACACTAATGTCATACTAATGCCAAGGGATCGAATTTCTGTGCCACTAAAAGATCCTACAAGTAGTGTCTCCTGTGTAGGCTACTTCCTATGAAGGGAGATACAGATTTTGGGGCCATCATATATTATTAATGTCCAAACCATGGTGACGTGTCCTAATAAAATCGTTGGATTTTATTTGATTAAAAAAATAATCTAAAACAAATACAAGAAATACAAATACATACAAAATACCTATTTTTGGGTGAGGGGGTTTACATTAACATATAAGCAGGCAAGCATTGCATTCATACAAAAAATCAAGCATTTACATCGGATCGAGCCTAAGGGTAAGCCGAGGAGTGAAAACGTAAAGGGACTTACCGAGCGACATAATCTAGGGTCGTATAGTGTACCAAGTAAAGCAGTGCACTACGAAGAGTATAATGTTAATATCGTTCTACTTGAGGCATAGCGGGGTCTAGTTGCACAAGGCAAAGGTAGCATGCGAGGGTCTGTTTATAAGCAACGTTTTATTTCCATGTTCTAGCACAAGCAATACAAGTTAGGATTATTCCCTTAGCTAGGTGTGTTGTATTCTTATTAACATGTAGGAGGTGATTCACCTAGCGACTAGCATGTATTATTCCATATTTTAAGTGTGCTGGCTAAGCAAAGACGCGTTCATCATAGCCACCCACCTTAGCGATGATTCGCCTCGGTCGAGCGATACTCCGAGCGAGCCTCTGAAAGCCTAAGCCGGAACTCCTGTAGAGCCAAGTCTGGAAATCCTTTTGCCTCAAACGAGTATTCTCGTTGAGCAAAGCGGGTCGGGACGATGCACTTTTACCGTTTGAATTGGCAGTCCGCTTGAGCGAAACGGGTGTTACATGATTCGTCTGGCGACTAGTATGTATCATCCATATTTTTAAGTGTGCAGGCTAAGCAAAGACAAGTTAATCGTAGCTACCTACCTTAGTGATAATTCATCTCGGTCGAGCGATACTCCGAGTGTGCCTTTAAAATTCTAAGTCTGAACTCCTGAAGGGCCAAGTTGAATCATTTGCCTCAAGCGAGTCTTCTCGTCGAGCAAGGCAGGTCGGGTCATCGCACTTGTGAAGTTTGAATCGGCTATCCACATTGAAGCACAGCGGGTCATTAAAAAATGGACACAAGCTCCTAGAATCTCCTCTCTAAGTAGTGCTCCTTGCAATCAAGCTCCTAGGCCTCCTTGATGATGAATATGAGTGGGAAATGAGATAAATTGAGTGAGATTTGGTGGGGGGTTGGTCTCAATTTAGGGAAGAACCAAATTAGGGATGAAAAGAAATAAAATAACAAGTGAGAAGGTCAATCCACCTCCCCCCCGGCCCTATATTAGGGCCGGCCCACTTCCCCCTCTCTAGTTCAATGCAAAAAGTCTAATATGCCCTCCGTTGGTTGTCATAAAGAGTCATTTATATATGGGAAGGGTTTAATTCCTAATGAGAAGGATATTATATTCATTAACTAAGGAAATGACTAATTAACTAGTCTAACCATGATTACTCTAATTAATTGAACCAATGGCCAAGTCAAGTCTAGTTGGGTCTACTTGGACTCACTAGCACTAAGTCTAATTAATATGCTAACCCACTAACCAACTAATCACATAGTTTATTCAAATTAGCTAGCACCCAACCAATACATATAATAATAAATATTATTATCACTAATATAATTATCAAGCAATTATTGAAATAAAAAATATCTTTCTCCCATAATTAGGTGGTTACGTTTATGATTCCAAAACACCTTTTGACACAGAAATTCATATATAGTTCTTTGATGCATCATTTTGAACACTATTTGTATTCAGCACCATATTTCAGGCAAATACATTCTCTGATAGTTTTTTTTATTTAATAATTACTATGATACATGTATTTAGTAATGTTATAACAGATTCTTGACACATTAGTACACGAATTGGCATATCGATTGGATCTTCAGTCATGAGATGTTACATTATTCATCGTATTGATATTAGACATTGTTCATCGTATTGTTATTGACATTAATTATTGTATCATAATGTGCCATGGTTTGATCCATCGTACTAGTTGGGGTGGGGAAGTTCTAGCTAAATATGTGATTAAGAACTATTGGCAAGTATTGTAAATCATCAGCTACTAGCTAATCATACACTTCACGTATGATTGAGCTCGCTTTTCCCTTAGTCTAAATCATAGAAAATATCCTAAGTCGAACACATATCTAACTAGTTTTTCAAAACACTTGGTATAGTTATAATTCTTTCTTGTTCAGTTCATATCTGATGATTATGTTGTCTTGCTCTTGTTACTTATTGTTCATTACCTTTCCTACCATGACTACAGTTTACTATAATCTATTTCACATTACTGTCATACCAAGATATTATTTTATTACTTTCTCATCATGTATTATATTTACTATTATTGTTTTATAGTCTTTGTCAAATAATTAGAACAATTATTGGGTTGTACTCGTTCCATCCTGATTGGATAATATTTTTAGGTGGTGATATTGAGAACTAGTCTTCTACCTACCATGGACCCCAGGAGGGTGTAGCAGCAACTTTGGACCATATAGCTTATGAGTGATTGTCGGAATGTCTAGCCGGAGTCACTAGTCATCTTAGTTTTCTTTATTAATATTTCAATACCGGATCTGTCTTTGGCAACTATTTGAGACTTGGATGTTATACTTGGTTTTTGGATTTGTGTTGTTGTCTAGACTTGTAGAACTTGTGATTTGGATTTCATCTCTTTGTTTCATATCATGCATTTTCTTACTTAGCATGTGATTGAGTATTATACTGTTATATAATTGTCTCCTTAGGGACTGGATATTATTGTGTGAGATTGTTAGTTATATAGTCATGACCTAGACAATGTTCTACCGTCGATGCTGCGGCATTGGCAGGATGTACCATATACCCGTGCCCCGATCATTCGGGTACGGGTCGTGACACATTTTTATGGTAACTCATACAGGTTAGGCTTCGCAACTAGTGCGATGTCATAGTAGTACGTAGGTTAGTCGTACTACTACGAGCCTGCGATAGGATATAAGATATTAGGATGTGAGAATACTGAATCCCAACTAAAAAATTTATACACTTATGTGGTTCTTGAATATTCTATTTCTTCCTTGCGATTTTGAATTCTACTCATTCCTTGAAACTTATTATCTTCTCATTTATATCCTTAAAAATGTCGACTTTCAAATGGCAGAAGGGGATGCAAGCAAGAAGGTTTACATGGTATGAGCCTCAGAGGATACGGTGCTTCCAACTTTGGATCATAGGGGACCAAATTTGGGTGAAGCAAGACTTATGGAAGAGTTGAAAGAACTTAGGAGAGTTCAAAGGGAGCAAGGCCAGAGGATCCAACATCTATTTGGCATGATTCATCACCAAGAGGGAGGACCTAGACTCAAGAGGACAATAGATGATATCTACCATGGGCCTTTGAAGCACCCTAATATAGAGCATATGCATCATGTCTCAGTCAGAGTTCCAGTGCAGTAGAAGCCAGTCAAGAGGACTCCTATTTGTTCATACTATAGAAAGTCAGGGCATACTTTGGGGGACTCCAGGAAGAGACTCGGAGCATGTTTGTACTGTGGATCTATAAAGAACTAGATGAGGACTGCCTCCTACTCCCATATAGTCCAGCTCATGGTGCAGCTCCAAATCATAGAGGTGGAGTTATGCCACCTGTGGCACAATAAATTGTCCAACACCCGCAAAGGGAGAAACTCTAGTAAGGCCGTACTTTTGTGATGACGGTCTAGGGTCCGATGTTACAAGTGATGGATTAGCAGGTTCTGTTTTGTTCTTTTATTTTTCTTTCCATCTATTGATCTGCTTGATTCCTTAGTACCTTATAGCTTGTGTTAGTAATTTTGTGCTATAGTATAGTTAGCAATAAATCCCATATAAAGACTACAATATTATGACAGATAGAGACCATAACCATTCATGCTTGATAGTAATGAATGATTTTTTTAATAGAACTGTATGTTTATATGATGTTAGATAGGACTTTCTTAGACCATGACTAGATGGAGATTGTGACCATAGAGAGGATGTGATGAATAGGTTATGACTATCTATGAGAAAGAAGAATAGATGTGTGAGAAATATCCTATCTCTTGATTGTTCTTGTTTTATTTTGTTTTATTTTGTTTTTTAATTTCGAGGATAAAATTATTTTAAGGGGAGTAGGATTATAACTACCTAATTATAGGAGTGGGATATTTTTGTCATTTCACTATTTGTTGATATTATATTTATATTTTATATAGTTATATTAAAATTGGTATTGGTTAGTGTGCTAGCTAATTATAATAGACTAAGTGTTAGTTATGGTTAGCTAGTGCAATTGATGTTAGCTCGTGACTTAGTTGACTAGAATTAATTAAGTGTTAGTTAGAAATAGTTGGCATTAATTATTATTGACTAGTGTTAGTTTGTGTTGGTTAGTGTTAATCATGACTTAGTCATATAGAATTAATTAAGTTAGTGCATGGATAGAATATTCTTCCTATTGATTAGTTAGATATTTTCTTAATTAATTAGATTTCATTCATGATAAATGAAGAGGGGCAAACTTGAAATTTTAGTATCAATCTTAACCCTACTATAAGAGACATGCTTTTATTAGGGTTAGTTCATGTATTTATTCATATTATTAGCCTCCATCTTTTCCAAAACCCTAAAATCCCTAAATTTATTCAATCTCTACCAATTTCCCCCAACCAAATCCACTATTTCCCTTTTATTTCAATTTCCATGGAGGCCTAAAAATTTTGTAGTGCAAGAGGTCACATTGGAGAGGAGCTAGCTTGGAGGGATTCTGTCCACTTCTTGCATTGTGTCCATTGGAAGAGTTTCATTGGGATTTCAAGTCCAAATAGATATAATTTCTCTTTATATCAATTTTATGGTTAGATTATCATATTGGACATTTAGGAACTTACCCATGGCTAAGGACAACCCAATAGGAGTTGGTTTAGGTAGTGGAGGCTTCTATTTTGCTAGATCTAGGTATTTTTGTGGCCAATTTGGGAGAAATTCAAATTATGTCCACCAAGTATTTGTGTCGTGTCCCCAATAGGATATTTAGTGTCTATTGGTGCTTTTGATAGTGTTTTGTGTCCACAAATGGATACATAGAGTCTGTATGATGATACGGTTTGGATTAGAGTACTCCTTATTTTGGTGTCCCAATATTGACATATACTTTATTTTATATTATATTTATTATTTATATTTACATTTATGCTATATATTATATTTGTGAGGTGAGTCATGGTGTATGAGAGGTGTATTATATGGTATCATGGTGTGGATTGGGGTTTTAGTATATCATGATACTAGTATGTCATAGTACATGCTAGGTGTTTTAGGAATTGCTAATATGGTTTTGTGTGTGTGTGTGTGTGTGTGTGTGTGTGTGTGTGTGTGTATGTATAGTGTTAGCTATGTATATATATTTCATATGTTAGGGTGATGCATTATAACTAAGCAGAGAGTATTATGGATTGTGTGTGTGTGTGTGTGCATATGGGTCTTTGTATGTGTGTGCCATGAGGGGCTTTGTGGGAAGTATTGTAGATGTGGTGTGGAGTATAGTAGTGATTATTCAGGAAGAGAGTGTGAGTATTTTGAGGAGAGTGGGCTATTTGGTGTCTCAGTACCAATTGTTGGTGTGTGAGTGATGTGTATCCTGATACACTTGGGTATCTAGCTTAAGTTGTGATATTTGAGTGTTCAGTGAGATGGAGGAGGATTTAGCATCAGCTTTGGGGTGTTTAATAGAAACCATGGCAGTTGCAACCAGTCTACAACTGTGAGGGTGCTTGGGTTCACAGTGTGTTGTGGTGCACCTGTGTGTGGGGGGGTGATAGCTCGAGTAGGGGACGGGGTCTGTTTCAGTTAGGCCTGCATAGGTTAGACTATATTGTTTGTAGCCCGGGTAAGTGTGCAATAATGCACAAGAAGCCAGAACATATGAAGAAAAGAGATACCTGGGGAATAATTGTATACTGGAGAGTGAGATGGTGGGAACTTACTGTGGTTAGCATTCAGCAGCAATAGGTACTGCTAGGTATAGTAGCAAGTATCAGTAGTTCAAAAGGGGAGTGAGTGCAAGTGTTATAAGTATCTGGAAGGGGTTTTTAGTTTAGTAGCAATGATCAAGCAATATCAACTTAATGCATTGTTGTTGCATGCTATTTTTTTAACTGCAGTGGGGTGCTCAAGGGTATGTGTAGGTGTAGTTTAGGAGTATCAGTGGCTAAGTGTAAATGGGGGAAAGGGTACAGGTGCACCTGAGAATAGGTGCATGGATCTGTGTGTGTGTGTGAGTGATAATTTGGTAGTTGGAATAGTGTGATACATGTGTATTAATATAAGGGTAGGTGCCAGTATCCTGGGTATATTGACTCAGTGTAGCAGATTGTTTAGGTATGTAATTCATAGCTAATCAGTCCAGTATATGTGTTATTATGTGAACCATGGTGTGTGTGGCATAGTGTCTAGGTACAGGGGTACTCGAGATGGGGGGATTTTTGTGGGTATCAGTAGAAGGCAGTGCATTACTGCAGAAAATAGTAGGTTAGTGTGTGTAATTGAGGGTTGTGTCTTTGTGTTGAGAGAGTGCATTAAAGTGTGGAGTGTTAGTGATGTGTATGTGTTAGGGAGTGTATGGTGTAGTGTCAAGTGAGTGTATCTGGGTGTATATGTGAGTGTGTTATTAGTGACTGAAACCAAGTAGTGCCAGTAGCTACCTGAGAAGTGTGAGGTAAGTTGAGTGTGTCAGTGTTAGTGAATACATAGGTATTGATGTTAGATACTAGGACATGTATATTACCATGGTCATTTTGGTATGATTAGTTAAGGTTAGTGTCAAGTATAGGATAGGAGTGTCAAGATTAGGATACCAAGGTATTAGCCTATATACTAAGGTATTGTTAAGGATAAGGTAATCTAATTAAGGTATTGGACGTCTGGCATAAGGTATTAATGTTATGTTTTGGTAATGGGCTCGGTAAAGGGCTTAGACTAAGTTATTGTACACATTGGTATATATATATATATATATATATATTTATATAGTATTTATGATTCATAGTTTATTTTATTAGATAGTATAGCCTAGAAAACCTAGGTATAGCTTGGTATAGACTAGTGTCACTTGATAGGCCAACAAGATAGCTAAATTGAAACCCAAATTTAGGTAAACGACTACTTTAACCCAAATGACCTCGTGTTGACCTAAAAATCTAGTTTCAAGCTAATTAAGGTTATTTATGATTCCAAAACACATTTTGACATAGAAATTCATATATAGGTCTTCGAGGCACCATTTTGGACATTGTTTGATATTCAACATCGGATTTCAAGCAAATACATTATTTGATAGTTTTTTATTTAATAATTACTATGATACATGTATTTAGTAATGTTATACCTGATTCCTGATACATTGGTACACGGATTGGTATGTAGATTGGATCTTCAGTCATGATATGTTATATTATTCATCGTATTGATATTAGACATTGTTCATCGTATTGCTATTGACATTGATCATTTTATCATAACATGTCATGGTTGGATCCATCATACTAGTCGGGGTAGAGAAGTGCTAGCTAGATATGTGATTAAGAACTATTAGCAAGTAGTTTAAATCATCGGCTACTAGCTAATCATACACTTCACGTATGATTGAGCTAGCTTTTCCCTTAGGGTAAATCATCGAAAATATTCCAAGCCGATCACATATCTAACTAGTATTTCAAAATATTTAGTATAGTTACAATTCTTTCCGGTTTAGTCCATACCTGATAATTTTGCTATCTTGCTCCTGTTACTTGCTATTCATTACCTTCCCTACCTTGATGTAACAACCTAATTCTGGGAGAGAGATATTTTTGTCATTTCAAATAATTGTTTGAGAATTATATTTTTGATAATAATATTTATTATTACATGTATTGGTTGTGAGGTAGCTAGTTAGAATAAACTAGGTGAATTAGTGGTTAGTGGTTAGTGGTTAGTGGTTAGCCTATTGGTTATACTTAGTGCTAGTGAACCCAAGTAGACCCAACTAGACTTGACTTGACTCATTGGTTCAATTATTTAGTTTAGTCATGGTTTGACTCATTAGGATAAGAAGAATAAATAGAATATCCCTTTATTAGGATTTGAACCATTTCCCCATAATTAAATATATTGTCATGACAACCAAAAAGGGCACTTTGGACATTGCAACCAACCTAAACCTAGGGAGAAGGTAGCTGGCCCTATTAAGGTATATAAATACTCTCTTTAGTTCATTAATAGCCTCCATTACTTCCTAATTTGTTCATCCCCAAATTTCTCTTAAGTTTGAAAGCAAACCCTAACCAAATCTACACTCAAATCAATCCAAATTCCTCTTATTTTTATTCCCAAAGAGGCTAAAGAGCTTTGTGTTGCTAGAGGAAGCATTGGAGGGAAGCTTGGCTATGGAGTGTGTCCACATTTACATTTGTGCCCATTTGGTGGTGATATATTGGAAATCTATCTCCCAAAGTCATGCAAATTGGGATTTGGGTTTGGGGTTCCAAAAGCACTCAAACTAACTCCCAATCTCTCCAACTAACTAAAATAAAATATAATAATAATTCTAAACACAAAAATAGGTCTCACAAGGGTGTTGGTTGGGTCGGACATGGGTCCACTAGGGTCTGACATGGGTCTAGGCTAACCAAAACCCTAAAACAACCAATAAAAATAATACAACTATCAATTAAATATAAATATAATTAATTATAAATAATACACAATTAACCAAATTAAATAAAAATAAAAAAAATACCCGGCTCTGGAAATGGGGTAGTGACAAGCCTATCATCCTTTGAAAATTTTGTCCTCAAAATTTAAAGTAGATCGCACTTCTTCTAGGTAAAACCCCCAACAATCACAGTCAAAAAATTCTACCTAAACAACATGCAAGATCATGGTCCTACTGGTCGTGTTATCACAGTCTCAATCAGGGTCACTACACTATCTACCACAGCACAAAAGAAAAGTCTAACAAGTACTAATGAAGCACACCACAAGGAATGGAAAGGACAGGAAGAAGAACATAAAGACAAACCTGCTAACCTGACACCCGTAGCATCCGTCTCCTCGATCGTCAACCCATAAGCCCTGCCCTGCTGGGGTATATCCCTCTGCTGGTTCGGGGCATGATGCTGTGCCACAGGTGGCCTAGCTCCAACTTTCCAATCCAGTGCTCCACCAAATGGAGGTGCAGTGGGGCAATCTCGCATCTGGTGAGCAGCGGATCCACAAAACAAACACACCTTCAGCCTCCTCCTAGAAACATCTCAAGTGTGTCCTGCCTTACTGTAGTAGGCACAAGTGGGCACTCTCTGATCCTGACCCTGCTGCATTGTCTTCTGCCCATAGGGATGCTTAGTTGGTCCCGCACTACCACTCGCACTGCCTGAATCATCCCTGCCTCTGTTGGACTTGAGCTCCAAGTCATCCTCTGCTCTCTGAACGTCTCCTAATATCTGCTCGAAAGTCGCCTCGCGGTCGCTCATAGTCAAAGACTTGACCGCCATGACCAAGCCCTTACGAAACTTGCTCGCCTTTGCTGCCTCACTCAAGCCCTCTACAAATTTGCCCAGACTGCAGAACTCCGCTGCGTACTCGTCCACCATCATGATCCCCTGGACGAGTGCCTCGAACTAGCTCTCCAAAGCACTGAGCTCCACATCTAGGAAAAACTTCTTCTTAAAAAGCCTCTTGAAAGCCTCCCAAGTAAGCCCTGGTGCCACGATCCTCGTATCAGTGCGATACCACGTCAAAGCGAGGTCGAACATCTGACTGCCCGCTGCCTCTATCTGCATATTGTCTGGAATCTGTGCCAGCCTGAAGATCCCCTCAATCTGCTCTATCCAGTCATCCGCGTACAGGATCCCTTTTGTACCCCGGAACTCCTTGGGCCGCATCCTCTGGAAGTCAATGATGCTTCCCGGCCTCGGATGCTGAGTCTGATCTGCCTGTGGCTGGATCTGAGCCACTCTGTCTATTGCCGTCATGGCCACCTGGTGGGCGTTCTCAATGCCCAGCCTCATCACATCCACCTGACGGTGTTGCGCGTCCATCATCTCCGTGAAGAATGCAAACAATTGTGCGGCATCTACTGGTGCAGGAGGTGGTGGAGGAACCACCGGAATTACTGGGGTAGTCCTCGGATCGACAAGTGGAGGAGGATCCCCGAGAGAAATAGATGCTCCCTCAACCGCAAGAGTGGTGAGTGGAGCGGTAGCAGCTGCCTGAATACGAGCTGGACGAGAGGTAGCAGACCTCTCGGTGGCAACTACTGGAACGGTACGATGGGATCGTGTCTTCGGAGGCATCCTGAACACAGATCAAAAGAAGTCAATACGGCGCAAGATACGATATCATCAAGAAGGACAGTAATATTTCAAAGAAACAATTTCAGAATAATTAGATTGGAATTGTTCCTAGTCGTGATTGAGTACACTCTCATCCTAGATCCTATATCCTAGAGCAGGCTCGTAGCAGTACACCAAAATCGTTGTACTACCACGACATCGCACTAATTGTGAATCGAGACATGCATGGGGCCGCCACCAAAAACGTGTCACGACCTACACCCGAAAAATCGGACATGAATCGTGGGTACGTCCAGCCTACGCCGCAGCATCGACGGTAGAACGTTGTCTATGTCTACTATCTAGCTAACAATCTCACGCAATCAATATATAAACCTGTCAATATCTCAACTCCAAACGGAGGAGCAATATCATAATGATAACTCAAGTACTCAATCACGAATCTAAGCACGATAAGATAACACAGAAATCTAACAACTACAAAGTCTAAACAACTGCTACTAAAACAACCACAACATCAATAATAATAATACAACAATATCCAAAATTATATACAATACAAGGTCTCAATCTAAAACAGGAGACAAATCCGGTACCAAAGGCTAATAAATACAGCAACTGAGGTCTTAGTGATCCCGGCTACCAACCAGAAAATCACTCCTAAACTAGAGGGTCCCTGTCTGCACCATCGACAGCCTGAGGTCCATAAAACGTCGGACACCAATCCTCCGGATACTCTGGAAAAAATATATCCAGTCAGGACTGGAGCAAGTACACCTCTAACAGCAGTTCCAGTTAAATGATAAAACCTATAAAATAGTTGTAGCAAGTAGCAAGATGATGGAAATAAAGTATGAACAGGAAATATACATATCAGTGGTGCATAAAGGTAAAGATGCATGAATATCAGAAGCAAGATAGTAATAACTGCAAGATACAAGAAATCTAAACTAAGATCAAGTCTGTGCACAAGAACGTGTAGTGAGTCCAGCATGGGTACATGTAATGAGTCAAGTCCAGAAACTATAAGTAAGACCAGTCAAGAAATGCAAGTGAGTCCAGACTATAAAGAATGAACTCGTGTCTTTGAAATACCTGTTTCGAGATGTAAACGGCTAGGGGTAAGTACAGCTCACCCCGCACTGGGTGCGCGGCTGCTTTCATTCCAGATTAGACCAGAGGGGGGTGATTCCAGTGATTCCAGTTGGAAATGTTTACATGTCTACTCGAGTATTTCTCGGCCCTGACTAATACAAGTGAATCCAAGACCCGACACGTAAATCAAGTATGAGTCCAGCCAGAAACATGAGTGATGCCTGTAGTGATGCCTGTAGGTGATTCCAGAATAGAGGCCAGAAACATGAAATATACGTGTCGCAAGTAAATGAATCCAGAAATACCAGTCCGTGTCGTGCCATAAAATCAGATGATACTATACTAGAAGCTGAATCATAATAATCATCAGATAATGAAAACTATCAGAGAATGTACTCGCTTGACGTCCTGAGCAACTGGCGATCCGAACTGGTGTCGCAAGGACCTGTTGCGAAAAGCAAGGTTAAACAGGGTTCTAAAGAGTTAAATAGATATAAAATAACTAAAAATAGGCTTCTAGGGTCGTTCTAGGTCAAACGGGTCAAACCGATGAAATCTGGGTCAAAAAGTCAACTCTGGGTCAAAACTAGGTCAAAAGTTGACTTTGGCGGTCAACCAGGTCAACTATGGTCAACTCTAGGTCAAACTAGGGTACCCCTAAAATTCTAGGTCAAAACTAGGTCATTAAGCTAACAAACCCTCAAACTCGCCTCCTTGAGATACCGGGATACCCTCGGTATCCGATACCTCAACCTACACTATACGCCCCGTCTATACCCTCTAAAATATATACTAGCACGCATATATATATATATATATATATATATATATATATATAAACATCTTTAACCTCAATCCTAGGCTAAAATCCAATACCTTGTCCCGACGCTCAATACCTTGAGTATCTTACTCCAGGTATTGAGATACTCAAGCCTTACCCCTTACTAACACTAGCTAGCTAACTAACTATCTATAATATATACTACCATATACTAATATATATATATATATATAACATATATCTATAATATATATATATATATATATATATATATATATATATATATATATATACAACCTAGTGTATAGGTAAACACCTCAATACCCTTACCCCGATATCCAACTTATCTCAATACCATGGTATCTCAAGGTATTGAGATACCTTACCCGGATACCTTACCCTCTATCTATCTATCTATATATATATATATATATATATATATATATATATATATATATATATATATATATATATATATATATATATATATATATATATATATATAACCTAGTATTATGCTACATTAATATCTTACCTCTCTTACCTTACTACCCTCAATACCATGGGTATCTCAAGGTATTGAGATACCCAACTTTCCCCCTCTCTAACACTAACCATAGCTAACTATCTAGCATATATATATATATATATATATATATATATATATATATATATATATATATTCCTAGCTATATATCTAGGCTAACATATATATATATATAAACACATATGTATATATATATATATATATATATATATATCACACATACACATATACATATATATATATCCATCTCACTTATCATATATATATATATATATATATATATATATATATATATATATATATATATATATATATATTCACCTACATATACATGTATCTATACTAATATCTCTATGTATCTATCTATATATCTCTCTATATATATACATATACATATACCTATATAAACACAACACACACAACACACAACACAACACCCCACCAACGCACGCCCAACGACCCCTACACGCACAAACACATATATATATATATAAAATAACCCGAGAACTCTAGCACACACTTCCCGAATCTAACCCAACGCGCGCACAAGCCCGAAACCAAGAAACCAAGTCGAAATGGTCGTTCGGTCATTTCGACGAACACGTGGTGTACGGTTCGCAAAACCTCCTGAAACGCACACCAAACCTACTCGAAATCGGTCCAAAATTTACCCACGGGTTCTAAACGATGTTTAGATCCTAGAAAAAATACTAACAGGTCGATTCTAGGTCCGTGACAAAAACGCGCACGCACATAGAACCGGCGACGGCGAAAACTCCCAAATCGTCCGAAACGTCCATTTCTCCGCGACACGACTTCACGTGTCCGAACGGAGACACACACTAACCCTCAAGACATCCGACAACATCTACCTAGGTCCGTCTAACCTAGGGCATCACCCAAAATTGGGCCAATCTCGAATTTCACCCAAAATTGACACAAAATCTAATGTTAAAGTCTCCAAACACAACCAAACTAGTTCTAACTTCCTCCCACAGGTAGTCCTAAGATTTAGGAAGGTTCTAAACTACTAATTACACTATATAAGAGTAATTACAAGGGAAAAAATCTGGGTTTACCTCTTGGGAGTTGGAATCCCAAGCCAAAGTCTTCGAAAAGCTCCAAATCCACCACACTAAGCTTCCAAGCTTCCAACCCAAGCTCCAACACCAAATCTAAGCTCTACCCACCTAGGTTAGGAAAAATTAAATGGTTAGGGTTCACATCCATGAAGAATAGAAGAAGAAAGAGAAGAAATGGAGCACTTACTTGAAGTTGGAAGAAGGAAAGAAGAAGAAAAAGTGGAGAATGAAGAAGAAGAAGAAGAAGAAGAAGAAGAAGAAGAAGTGAAGAATAATAGGGGGGACTGCTGCTATGGTCGGGTCTGGGAATGAGGGGGGACCGGCCACAACATGTAGGAAGGGTTTACATAGCCAAAAGACCAAAAAGCCCTCTCCTAAAGTGATGCAAATTGGGATTTGGGTTTGGGGTTCCAAAATCACTCAAACTAACTCCCAATCTCTCCAACTAACTAAAATAAAATATAATAATAATTCTAAACCCAAAAATAGGTCTCATAAAGGTGTTGGTTAGGTCGGACATGGGTCCACTAGGGTCTGACATGGGTCCAGGCTAGCCAAAACCCTAAAACAACCAATAAAAATAATACAACCATCAATTAAATATAAATATAAATAATTATAAACAATACACAATTAACCAAATTAAAAATAAAATAAAAAAATATCCGTCTTTGGAAATGGGGTAGTAAAATTATCGTGCTGTAGTTATGTGATTGAGTATGTTGTTCATATTATATTGTGGTATCCGTGTCTCCTCATGGAGTCGGATGCTCGTGTGAGATTGTTTAGATAGCATGAAGACCTAGACAGCGTTCTATCGCCGATGCTGCGGCGTAGGCTGGACGTACCTACGTACTCGTGTCCCAATTCCGGGTGCGTGTCATCCTAGTTTTTAGTGGTGGCCCATGCAGGTCAAACTTCGCAAGTTGTGCGATATCGTGGTAGTGCGACGTCTTAGTTGTACTACTGCGTGCCTGCTATAGAATATAGGACATAGGATACTAGGATGAGAGAGAATACTCAATCACAAAATTCTTGAGAGATTCCTGGGACGACCATTGAGAATCTTATTACAATTTCCAATTTAAATCCTTCGCCCTTGTTTCCGTCCATCCTCACTCGTTGATATTGAGTTTGATTCTTGTTGACCAGTTGTTAAATTTAATTCTTGGTATCGTTGTTGAGTTGATTTCATATCGAGATAAATTTTATGGGCTAAAATTTACGGTATCATCTGATGGCATATATTGATGAGGACAGTGAGAAAGGTAAAACGTCTACTTTGGTTATGGGGCCTAGAGTTTATCGCAGCCACATTAGCTGTCGTGACGAGAACGTAGGAACCTGACTTGGATGTACATACTTTAGTTATGAACTTTAGAGTTTCTCGCAGCCATACCGGTTGGCGTGGCGAAGATTCTAGATGACATGATTATAGAGTTGCATTCCTTAGTTACGGAACCTGTCGTTCATCGCATCTATGCTTACTGGCGTGGCGAGGATTCTGAGTGTCATGATTTCTAACAGACGTGTATGATTATCAAGTTGTATCTTAAATTGGTTCATAAAGTATTATCTCAACACTTATCTATTTCTGTTATTACAGGACTTTGTTCCATCGCTTCTTTTGTTTGCTAGCAGTAGAAATACCTTCAGTCCTCAATCCAGTTCCTTTTTGAGATTCTATTCTTTAAGGATTCCTTGTTAAGTATGATAATTAGTGACTTGTAATTATGTCTGTGTCTTGTATTAGTGTTGACTGAGTGTGACTTGTGAGTTTGTAAGTGTTTCTTGGTTGGACATGTTAGCAGTAGGCATCAATCTAGAGTTAACCCATAGCGTAGTGCCTTGTAGCAATAGTTCTATGATAGGTGTGTTATAGTTAGTATTGGCACTATAGATAGAAGGAGAAAAGAGTATCAGTGATGGTTCCAAGAGTTAGTATCAGAGCCAGCGTACTCGTCTTGGCTAGTCATGAATTTATGTAATTGGATGATCTATGTAAATAATTAAGTATCAAGGAATTGTGTTAAAGATTAATGGAGCATGATGTTCAATTTGATGATTGATACTTTGGTGTGTTAAGAGTAAAGAAATGTATATGCATAAAGGGTTTTAATGATATGTCATGTGTAGAGAAATATCAGGATTGGTAATGGAAGTTGTGAAGTGTATCACAGATTAGTTTAACAGGCTGTAAAAGATTAAAGGAAAATACATATATATCAATCGAGATGAGGAACCATATACTTGCCCATGAGAGTAAAGTGAAACATGGGTGTTATCATACCAAGAGTACTAATGATTCTATATCGAGGATTAGTCGAGAATGATGCTAATAACAGTAAGCACTTTGTGTGATGATAATTAGATTGATATATCAGTTAATATAGATTGAAACTCGTTGGAGAAAATACGTGTGATGATAACTTTGATCATTTGGATGTAATAGTGCAAATAATTCGGGCAGTACAATTTTAGTACACAGTTGAGAGTTGTAGACAATGGGGGTATTTGAGTGCACCTTGAGTATTAGAGACCGTGAGAATTTATTTGTATACTTGTGGATTTAAAATTGAAGAGTGAAAATAAATTTTAATTTTTAAGAATTCTGAGGAGTTGAGATTCTATGTTATTAAATTTTGAGGATTCAAATTTGATTCAATAAACATAGTCAAAGCTATAAAGATTTTAGAAGTGATTAAAATTTTATTTCGATATTGAGTATTTGACCTTTGAGGAAGTATATGCATTTTATTTTAAATCGTTTGAGAAGTAAAATTTTGATGATTTTATTTGGAGGATTAAATTTTATGGTGGGTAAGAAATATATATTAGTATATGAGTGGATGAAGTGCATACGTAAGGATCTGTTGACTTGGGCATGATTGAGATGGCACTACAAACAGACTTGGGTGTCCATCTAGAGTTGTATTAGAGAGAACAGTACTTAGTATGGTGTGTTGCACTTAGTGTGCTCTTGAGTGATAAGAACAACTAGTATGAACAATTATAGTAGGAAAGAGAACTAGCAGTGGGTGTACTTGTAGTAGAACAGAGGTACCTAAAGGGATAAGAGTATCAAACTTTGAATGCATCATTGACCTATGATTGTGTTAGAGGTCATTGGTATCAGATTTTGGTATAAATAGACAGGTGTGTGCAATGAGGATGTATTCATGGATGTTGTGGACAAATAATTAGTTGATATGGGTACCAGTGTACAAGGATAGGAATTAGTAAGTGAATGTGCCAGAGTTAAGCGTATATTAGAGGATGAAGATATCCAAGTAATGGGTTAGAAGACTATGTTCTGTTCTTTCCTTCTGTTCCTTTTTCGTCTGTTGATTGATTGATTTATTCTTTAGTACCGTAACTTGTAACAAAGATCTTCTTGCTAGAATGTAGTTAGTAGTACACCCTGACAGAGACTGTAATACCATGACAAAAGGGACTATGACCATACGTGTTTCATCTAGATCGCATATTTTATCTAGATTGTGTGTTGTATTGCGTGTTGTATTACGTGTTGTATGACTATAGGTAGGATACTCTTAGACTTTGTTTGTTGAGGATTGACTGTAGTAAAGAATCAATGAAAAGGTCATGATTTGACAGAAAGAGACAATGTGCCTTAAAATTCGAGGATAAACATTAATTTAAATAAAGAGTTGATAACTTGATATAGCAGAATTGACAACTTGGTTAAATCATTGATTTTATAAAGATTATGAAATGATTGAATTTTTCATTAAATTTTGAGAAATTTAAGAAGATTATCATTGTATTTATTTGACTGCAAGATATAGATTTATTTTGAATATTACAATTGACGATTTTGCGAAAATTATATTATTTGAGTATTGTATGAAAAAAACAAGTCGAGGAATAAGATCACTAATGGAATAGTATTTTCGGATGAGATTTCCTAAATTTTATAAATATGCGTTGACTGGATTTCAATTAAAGGATTGGACAGTAAATTTTGTATTTAGTGATTTACTCAAAATTTGAGGAGTAAGATGATTAATGGGTTAGTGTTCGAATACAAACTTTTGGATGAGATTTTAAATTTTATAAGTGTGCATTGATTGAGTTTAAATTAGAGGGTTGGATATCAAATTTTGAGTATTTAGATATGAGCTTAAATTTTTGGAGGAGATTGTGATAAGAATTGAATTTGATTTTCTAAATTTGAGGATTTTCAGAAATATTATATTCATAGAATTTTGAGAATTTTGTGAAATGACAATATGGATTAATTTATGGTTATAGGTTTGATGAATTTAAATTTTGATGGAAATTAATATACGAGTAAATGCTACTATTAAGGATTTTAAATTTCGAGGACGAAATTCTTTTAAGGAGGGTAGACTTGTCACTACCACATTCTAAAAACAGGGGTATTTTTTGACTTTTGTATATTATTAAAATTGTGTGTATTTAATTTAAATAATTGTATGAGATGTGTATATATATATATTATATATATATAGTGTTCATTAATGTTGAGCTAGTAGACTTGACCTAGAAGCCCACTAGATGAACACCTGACCGAATTATAGGATTATGTATTAATTAGAATTTAATTATTTGGAAATGGGGTAGTGAAATTATCTTGCTGTAGTTATGTGATTGAGTATGTTGTTCATATTATATTGTAGTATCCGTGTCTCCTCATGGAGTCGGATGCTCGAGTAAGATTGTTTAGATAGCATCAAGACCTAGACAGCGTTCTACTGCCGATACTGCGTCGTAGGCTGGACGTACCCACGTACTCGTGCCCCAATTCCGGGTGCGGGTCGTGACACTCCATACTTAATATGTCAACATCCCGTCAGGATTGGAGTAAAGTAACACATAACCCAAACCACTCACAATATGATACAATAAATAAATAATAGGTGACAATCAGAAAATAGACAAGTGACTCAGAAATGTACCTGGACAATCATGCCACTATACTAAATGAATGAAATGCAATCTGACAGTGACCATAGCATGTAGGGGCAATGCGAGTAAGGCACTGATAGTGCTAGTAGTCAATCAATGTAAATAAGACACTAATTAGTACTATCAGTCAATCAATGTGAGTAAGGCACTAATTAGTGTTAGCAGTCAATCAATAATAGGACGTAAGGCACAACAAGTGTGCTAGCAGTTAATCGTTCGTCCGGCTAATAGTAAACCACATGCTATGATTCGTGTCCTCTCCTGACACAATCAATAGCAATCAATACACATCAATCAATGACAATCAATACACAATGACCATGTGCAATTAATATGAAATACAAAATCGTAAATGGAGAAAGAAAGCGTACTTGTCTCATGTCCAATTCGCAGAAGTTGCTCCAAATCCAATCCTTTTGAAATACAAGATTTTAGGTATTATGCTCCATACTACTCCTGAAATTCCTATTTGAGATCTAGAGATTGCCAAGGAATTTCTTAAAGAATCTTGTCTAAATTATAACTTAATCATTTCCCAAGTTTACCCATCCATTAAGAAAGTCCCTATGAGTCTTGGCCCAAGAAAGTCTAATGTTCCGATGGGATTATTAATCAAAATTCCATATGTAGTCATTTATATGACAAGGACCACCCATAAGCCATTTATTAACAGTTTTAATAAACTATTTTTATTAACCCTGAACTGGGTTGGGCCCAGCCCGTCCACTGTGCTGAATTAATTCCCTGAATTAATTCCTAAACTCCAAATGAGATGGCCTGTTATACTCTCTAAGGTAAAATGTATCCAATTTCCACGGACACCGACACAATGCTGGTATTTTCTAGGACACACAAAGAGTGTTGTTAACAGAGTTCACCCCCCCCCCCCCCCCCCCCCCCCCCCCCCCCCCCCCCGATTTTGACTCAGGCCATATACATCAAAGGAATCCTATGAATCAAACTCATAAAGGAAGGAACAGAATTAGAAACAATACCTACTTTGTATTTCTTTGATACGAAGTACAGCGTGTCCTAACTCCAAATTTGTGGACACGAGCAGTCGTCGTGTTCATCGAGTCTGCTTCTTAGAGGATCAGAGCAGTTCACACACAACTTGAATTGAGGAATGAAGAAATCAATATTCACAGGAGGTTACTCGAATTTGATACTTATTTATGTATCAGAAATTGAATACTTATCCAGTGTTCAAGGACTCACCGACACGACGAACTTGAACTAGACGACTGCAGCAGATTATCTCCTCAACGATAGTTTACTACCCGACAATGATCGGCCTACAGCACCCCAAGTTTTTGTCGAAAACTCCACTACGATATTTTCCCGAACACAGTATGGGCAATCCAAATAACACCGATAAGAAGTGATCGAGAGATTCCTTAGATCGAAATAACTGGAAAAGCGGTTACAGTTTCTTGAGGTGGGAAAAAGAATTGGTGAAGAGTGACTCTGCTCTCTTGATTTGTTTTTGTACGAGAGTTTTGGGTTTAGAATGGAAAGTTGGGTTTTGATTTGTAAATGAAAATTATTAAGGAAAGGCTCGATTTATAGTTCTTTGATGGAAGTACCTAGATACTAGGTAGTCAGGGACTTATTGAGGTAGTTACAAGTTATTTAGAAGGTGGTTAAAAGGACTTTCTAGAAATCTTTATTGAGCAAATGATTATTTATAAATATCTTCCTTAATTCTAAATAATTACCAATATATCATTTATAACTTACTCTTGACATTTAATATAAAGATAAATTTTTTTGATAAAATTTCTAGAAATTTCTAGAAAATTTACCTACTGAATTTTAAATTCAAAAAAAAATAAAAAATAGGATTCTCGGAAAGGTAGTTACAATTTCCGACATAACAAGAAGTATCAGGATTAAAACCAAGTGATCTTTTTACGATATGTGTATATGTCATCTAGAGAAGTGTCAAGGTAATTTAGTCAATACTTTTAAAGATATTATTATTAAATTATATAAATGATAAACAATTTATTAAGGGGTATCAGAGGCACGAAAAGATTTATCAAAAGGTGTCGGAGGCAAGTGTGTTTTCGCCAAAATTTAAAAGAATAAATAATGATTATGACTAAAAGATAGAAGGTATATCAAACAGCTACAAAAATAATATGTGTATATGTCAATAAAATAATAAAAATAATAAAAAATTCTTAAAAAGTTAATAAATTAATAAATAATATAAATATAAATATAAATAATTTCTATCATTAAATTATTAAGGAGTGTTGGAGGTATGGAAATACTTAGTAGATATAAATCGAGGGTTCCTAAAATTTCTTGGTGGAGTAGGTCTAAATTATATAGAGAGCACCAAGGGAGCGACTTGTTCCCCATTTCTTTGTAAATACCCTTCAATCATATTTATGAATCTAGGACATTAATCAATTACCAAGAGAGCAAGTTTGGACTCAATATATATATATATATATATATATATATATATATATATATATATATATATATATATATATATATATATATCACATAAATTTCTAAAAAGATAATGAAAGATTGTAAAATAATAGATTAGGTAATAAGTTAGCAAAATTTTAAAAATGATAACAAGTCCTCAATCAAGGTCGACCCTGAGTTCATGGGGGCCCTAGGCGAACTTTCATAATGGGGTCCCCATATATAATGTAAAAAAAAAATGAAAAAATAGTAAATTAAAAAAAAAAAGTGTTGCCACAAAGACTTGAACCTACGACCTCCAGTATGCAAGTCTAACATAATAATCACTACCCGACAATTATTTTATACTAAAAGAAGCCTATGGTACATATTATTTCTATTTTTGATACAAGATTATGAATATACATATGTTTAGACAATTTTTTGGGTCGTCCTGGTCCGTGGGCCCTGGGTGGTCGCCCTTGCTGCCCTACCCCAGGGTTGACCCTATCGCCATATCATGCCCCAGTACCGAAATACGGAGACGGACATGGCTAGCTCCCCTGTATAAGGTATAGAACGTCGTACAACGGTCATGGCTGTAACTAGACAAGAGAGTTCATACTACAAGCAAGTCACTTAGGGTCACAGAGAGTATCTATTGTCTCAATCAGTCAAATAAGAACAGTAAACATAGAACATATATGACAAGTAAGTAAGGCATCCCAAACGTCCTGCCACAACATTCAAAAAACCAGTGTGCAAAAATAAGAAGGCTGGATGAGTAACAAGAGTACATGACCATGATCAGCTGCAGTCTGATTAATTACAATCATGTAGGGAACTAAATATCCAAATTCACGGCTAACAAGTGCCAGATGCTAAACGCCCAAAATGAGTAAAATATGAAATAACGAGCAGGAAAGAAGAGACTCACTTGTTTTCCTTAGTGGCCATCCCCTTAGTGCGCGCCATTGTTCAGGGAGAAGTACTCTTGGTCCTCGGGTGCTGGCTCAAAATCTGGCCATGCAAAACTAGTGGGATTAGACCCCAAATAGCTAGTACCACAAAGGAAGCACGAATACAGAAATAAAACTAGGTTATGAAATAGATACACACACACACGCACACACACACACACACACACACACACACACACACACATTTATATATATATATATAGTTATGTGTAGTTTCGGTTCATAGCCTATCATGACATAACAATCTAACCCTACAACCAAACAAGAAAAAGGGTTAAACCATCGCACCATGATAGTCCATGTCCATAGACTATTTGACAACAGATACAATACACAAACACGCTTAGTTACATAATCGGCCAATCACTTGTAAGGCTTACTAGATGGAGTCTGGGTTATCCAAGAGGTATTATGTATATAGGAATCTTCAGATCAAACCAGGTACTAGCAGGGTTAACCGAGCCACAAATTACTGCATAGCACATAGTAGTATGCACCGGTCCCTCGTAAGGCCACCGTGCTAAAATCGCATAGAACATATCATATAATAGTCGAATATTGCCATCCACTAATGAGGATTTAAACAATATCCATGGGGACTAGCATGCACACCCCAATTAAGATGACTAAAGGTGTCTAGTTAGGCACGATCTCGAGATTTGATTCCTTCCCAATGCTATACTAGTTGCCTAGTTAACCCTAATGTTAACTGGAATCGCTTGGCGTGCTCACATGGTATTCCCCTTATATGACGTACCATAGAACGACCACACTAGATACGTATCCACTTTGTTACTTGATAGTTCAATTTGGATTTACCCCAGCGTAATGCAACAATCAACAGATCCTAGCCACGCTTTGTCATTGGCTAACCCTTATGTACATGTTGGAGATTGAGTCATATCACATGTCATGTAATACATATAAACATGTAATATAATCACGTAGGAACACTTAGCACATAGTAAGTGTACCAGCTCGGATACAAGTGGTCGGGTCATAACGCATAGATGGGTTTAATACTTTTGTGGTCATCAAAGTCATACATATAACTCATAAAGTCCAAAGGAACATTCAACTAAAACTAGTCTAATAAAACGTGTGCAAGGGGCCGCATGCGCGCTGAAGAATCAAGGCCGCATGAGAAGTCAGGCCGCATGACAATCCTGACCGCATGGAGTCATGCCGCATGGAGTCAGTGCAAAGTCTATACATCGAAATAAGTGATGAAGCGACGAAAAATAAATAAAGTGTCAGTGATATGACATAAAGTGTGTCAGGAAGAAAAGACAAAATCATAGAAAGTTGTGCCACGATTTCAGAGTCATACGTCCAAGGATGGTGGCCGCATACTCTGCTTGCCGCATAAGTGTCGGTATCGCATAGAGTATTTGGACTTAGCAAAATTCTCATTCGTTCAGTGAGTGAACACAAGTGTTCAAGGACACTTATGTGATGGCTGTCATGCGTCCAACAAGATGGACTCATGCTGGTCAATATGCGACAAGAGCTCTAGCCGCATAATCCTCTCGGGCCACATAGCACTCTTAACCGCATAGCTCGCTGGCCGCATGAAGACTTCGTTTTCTCCAACAGCAGGTTCGGCTATGGCAGAAAAGTTCCAAAATCTAAAACTTATTTTTTTTCATAAAAACTATATTTTAACTCCTAATTGAGTGAACCTAAAGCCAAAACATTCAAAATAAAATGCTACATCCTTCCCAAAAACTATTTTTGGAAAATAATATGTTTTAGTGGATGAAAACCACCAAAAAATTAAGGAACCCATGAAACCCTAAGTTAGAAAAGTAGATCTAAGCAAATATATCCATTAAAATCGAGAACTCCAAGTATTAAAAGCGGTCAGAATCATCATAAGCACATAATAGACATATAAAATGCAAGAAAAGAACAAAAAAGAAAATCAAAAGGTTTTTCCATGTAGTGCAAGGTGTACTTGCCTAGAAATGAAAGAAAGACGGGAAATAAAGAATAAGGGAGGAGAGAGAAACAAGTTAGCTTATATAGCTATGGTTTGAGGTTTAGATCATGGGTTCAAATTTATGAATAAACCAACCCACAAATAAACCATGAACCATGCAAAACCAAAGAATGGGTCTAGTCTCCATGCATGTAACCTAATAATCATGTGAGCAAGAATTACTCTAAGAAGAAATAAATACAGTAAAAAATAAATATATCCTAAAATACGTATTTTAGGAACGGGAAGTGACATCTCTACCCACCTTAAAAAAATATCCTCGAAAATCAAACCCAAGGCTAACTTGAGAAATCAGAACAAGCACTGTGCTAACTACAAGATCATGTAATCAAATTAAATCATATGAAGAAATAGTGTCACATAGCATGGATAAACGAATCACAAGATTCGAGATACGGAGGCATAAGAATGAATATACCTTTCGAGTCAGATAGGTGGGGATACCGATACCGGATATCATCATCGTGCTCCCACGTTGACTCTCCCAAATGGTAATAACCCTAATAGCAACTCGGATAAGATGAATAGTCTGATTCTTGAGCACCTTCTTCCTTTGGTCCAAAATAGATACGGGCTGCTCCTCATAAGACAAGTCGGTACCAACGACTAGCTCGTAATGGTCGAGAATTTGACTCGGATTGGGGTCATACCTACGCAACTGAGATATATGAAATACATCATGCACCTCACGAAGCATAGGCGGAAGGGCAAGACGATAAGCAACATCGCCTACCCGCTTGAGAATATCGAACGGACCGACGTATCGCGGACTAAGCTTCCCGCGAATCCCGAATCTAATGACTCCACGGGTTGGAGAAATCTGCAAGAACACGTGGTTGTCGACACAAAACTCTTATGGCCTATGATGTTGATCTTCCAATACCGATGCCTATCTTGTGCAACCTGAAGTCGCTCTCTGATTTGCTTGACAACTTCTACTGTCTGTGTGATCATTTTAGGGCCTAAACTCTTTCGCTCGCCAATGCCATCCTATGTCAATAGTGACCTATACTTTCTTTCATACAACGCTTCGAAGGGTGTCATCTGGATGTTGGCCTGATAACTATTATTGTACGAGAACTCGACGAGATATAGGTGATCTTTCCAAGACCCACCAAAGTCCAAGGTACAAGCTCGCAATATATCCTTTAATGTCTAGATGGTTCTCTCTGATTGCTCGTCTGTCTGAGGGTAGTAAGCGGTACTAAATCTCAACTTAGTGCCCAAACTCTGGTACAAACTCTTCCAAAAATTTAAAATGAACCGAGTGTCTCGATCTGATACTCACTGGGATGCCATGTTGTCTTACTATCTGTCGCATGTACATCTCCGCTAACTTCTCTGTAGATTGCCCCACTCGGAAGGGAAGAAAGTGAGCTAATTTTGTGAGACAATCTATTATTACCCAAACTGCATCATGACCAGTCGGGGATCTAGGTAAACCAGTCAAAAAGTACATCGTTATATATTCCAATTTCCACTCCGAAATAGAAAGCGGCTAAAATAATCCTGCTGGTCTCTGTTGGTCGGCCTTCACTTGCTGACATACCAAACACCGAGAAATAAATCGTACTATCTCCCTTTTTATCCCATTCCATCAGAAATGTTGTTTGATGTCTTGATACATATTGGTACCTCCTGGATGAATTGAATACTGAGAATTGTGCGCCTCGGTCATTACTTCTTGCCGGATATCTCCACTTGGTACACAGAGACGATTTATGAACCTAAGAGTTTCATCTTCATGAATAGACATTTCTTTCCTGAGACTAGATTCACATTCCTTCCGAAGCTTCTGGACTTTCGGATCCTCTGCCTGAGCTCCCTTAATCCTCTCTATAATGGTAGATTGCACCTGTAAACTAGCCAATACTCCTACGTCTTGTGGGAGTACTATCTCAATCCCTAATTTTCAAAGATCTTCGAAGATATGTCGTTGTGATGTCAACATAAATGTACTATCTCTCTTGCTAAGAGTATTCGCTACCATATTTGCCTTGCTGGATGGTACTGAAGGTCCATATCATAGTCCTTTATCAATTCTAGCCACCTCTAATTTCTCATGTTCAAGTCCTTCGGGGTGAATACATATTTTAAGCTCTTGTGATCTGTAAATATTTTCACCCATTCACCATACAAGTAATGACTCAATAGCTTAAGTGCAAATACTACCGCCGCCAACTCCAAATTGTGAGTCGAATAATTTTTATCGTGATCTCAAAGCTGCTACGATGCATAAGCAATCACTCTTCCGTATTGCATCAATATTGTCATGACCTGCACCCGAAATTCGGACATAAGCCGTGGATACGTCCAGCCTATGCCGCATCATTGACGGTAGAACACTGTCTAGGTCTCAAGTCTACTAAACATAACTCACAACATAACATGTCAATGATCACAACCCCATAAGGAGGACAATGAATATGTATAATGTAACACCCCGTTCCGCTCAAGCGGACTGCCGATTCAAACGACAAAAGTGTAATATCCCGATCCGCTTTGCTCAGGCGAGAATACTCATTTGAGAAAAAAGATATCCAGACTTGTCCCTTCAGGAGTTTGGCTTAGGCTTTTAGAGGCTCGCTCGGAGTATCGCTCGACTGAGGCAAATTATCGCTAAGGTTGGTGGCCACGGTGAACTTGTCTTTTCTTAGCCAGCACACTTAAAATATGGAACGATACATGCTAGTCGCTAGGTGAATCTTCCCCTGCATGCTGATAAGAATATAACGCACATAGCTAAGGGAATAATCCTAACTTGTATTGCTTGTGCTAGAACATGAAAATAAAATATTGCTTATATTCAGACCCTCACATGCTACCTTTGCCTTGTGCAACTGGACCCTGCTATGCCTCGAGTAGAACGATATGAACATTTCACACTTTGTTGTGCACTTCTTTACTACTAAACTGCACAACCCTAGACTATGTCGCTCGGTAAGACCCTTACGGTTTCACTTCTCGGCTTACCTTCGGGCCCGAGCCAACGTGAATGCTTAAGTTATCGTATGAATGCAGTGCTTGCCTATTTATATATTGTCTCGATTTAATGCTTGTCATATAATTATATGCCAATGTCTATTAAAATGTGATCTAGCCTTATTTTCATCCAAACTACCGAAAGGCTATCTAATAGTCGTTCGGAGCCAAGTATATGAACATTGAAAGTATTCAGGACCGTTGGGTCGCCAAGGCATTTCCCGAACTAGGGGACTGTATCAAGGACAGTCAAGCAATAACATCAAAATACTTCAGAAAAGTGATACTCGTCTTGTACTCAATCTAACGGCTCAGAAAGATTTTGCAAAGACAGATCATGCTATGTGATTGTCTCATGCTCGTATTACCTTAGATTGCATCAAAGTCAAGTAGAACACTGAACAAGAATTGTGTTAATTAAAGAAATGAATCATAGCTCGTGGAGCAATGGTCGTTCAGTAAATAAATAAGAATTATCGTTATGAAACTGGAATGACCCTAGACTTGCATGTTGCGAACAACTTGTGCACAAGGTATTGAATGTGTTCTTGCGGACGGTCGTCGGGGCACCGGGGTCGATCCGATCTGGACAGAACGTTTGTTAGTCTGTATGTCGGGCAAGAATGGTGTGTGGCACCTTGTCAACCTTTTTTACACTATCCTCGCTCTTAGACTAAACAATAATCGTAATGTTGGAGGAAGAAATGGTATGAAGTGGGGCTCACCACCGTGTTGCACACCATTTCCGTCCCGTGATTAAATCGTGTCCTTTATGGCTATGCCAGCGATAATTGTTCATATAGATAAGTCATCCTCGCTTAGCGGCTATCCCCGTACGAGTTATTATATCGCATCAAGAACATTTGAATAATTATGAGTATAACTCACTTATACATATGGAGCACTCGAACATCTTGTACAACATACTGGATAACCTGTAACTCGTGCATTCAAAATATAGTCTCGTTCAAAATACAGTATTTGTATATGTTATCGCCCCTGAATGTTTATACATGCTCGTGCTTGAATTAACTTGGTTTGCCTTGGACAGGAAATGACAAATGGTAAGTTGGTAACTCTTACCGTGTTTCCTCTTATATCGTACGGCACACTGCCACACGAGTTAGGCTATTCAATCCTTGCCATGAAACTGATCCTAAGGCAACTAGTAAGATAACATTATAGTTGGTGCACGAAACCTATATTACGTGTTTGGATTTGTCGAGCGGGCGAGTAGCCTCCCCACTAGTGCATTCGTATACTGATAATCCACCAGATTGTTTGTAGGATGCGGGAGAACCTCGTTCGGTGCAAATGCCTCCTTCGTATGTGCTAAGGCGTGAAGTTTACTCTCGAGCCTTGGAGCATTGCATCCGAAACTGAAGTACATATACAAGACATAATTTTGGAACATCGCATGTACAATCATTCCACAAATGTACCCACTTGGCATGCTTTTACTAGTTCAGAGAGAGAGGCTTGAGCGACTTGTAATCTCGGCTATGTGCCACCTGTAACACTTGTTTATATTAATAAAGAGTTTATTTTACTTTAAATTTTGTTATTTAATGCTTCTTCTATTGACGACTCAGTAAACTTGTTACCAATCGCTTATGCGTTTATAATTTTGCTGCACTCTGACAATCTGTACGACTCTGTGGCTTAGACCTCTTTACCGCCAGTCAATGAACCACGGCCTTGCACGGGCGCGGCTCACGCTCGTGCAACATCACGTCCAGATGGGCTGAAGCGATTGTCCTGCGAGAGTGCTGGCACGATGATTCTCGCCTAGCGGGGATGGCCGATTAGCCTGTGGAAGTCGGAACGTGACAGATTGGTATTAGAGCTTGGCTATACGCCTTTGGACTTTGATTCGATTTTCTCAGTTTCGAAAGGTCGTTCGTGGGTTATGTGCACACTCTCTCTCAATGTCTCAAATAAAATATTCCAATAATAAGTCTAAATACTTTCAAAAATATGCATTTGAATGATGTGATTGCTTGTACAATATCGAAATACTTGGACCTTTGTGCCAACCTGTACCAGACCCTCTGGGATTAGACTCATGCTAAAATCGCAACTTGTTTGCAAACCCAATACCTATACATGTTTGCCCAATTTGTTAGTACAAAAATCGAGTATTATCCCGAATGGTTAGCTTTGCACACAATCTTTTTGATAAGTTGTGTAGCGTATCATGCGCCAAGACCCTTTGGTGCAAGCTAGTTGCAACGAGAATGGGATATCATTCAGGAATAAGCCAAGTCAGACTTAGATTGCCAACCGATAGAACGTTCTCGGATTTATCGCTTAGGCGAATATAGAGAATCGTGCTTGGATTTTGGGAAATCGCTCGAACCATATTTTGTGTTGGACGACACAAATCAATTAAGGATTAAATAGGATGACTCAATTCCGAGTGGTGTATGGATCATTTAGAAATGTCCTAACGGATTCATAAGTCTCGTACGATAGTCGGATTGAAGGGATTTGAGAATGTCTTGAATAAATGATAAGGCTTATATTGAATCAAAATTGTGGAAATGGAAATTAATATCTTGTTAAGAAAACTTGTTGGAAACCTGAGGATTGAGCAAGCAATTTTGTATTTGTAACAAACGGATTGAACTTGAATGCAATATCGCTCGAATATAAGTTAGCCCAAAAATGAAAATCTTGGTTCGATGAAAGAGATGAACGATAATGGATTTGGCTTGGAGTTCGGAAGAACGATCTTGAAATCAAGTTCAAAATAATAACTCTCGAAATCAGTCCCAAGGAGAACGGTTATCCTGCGGGAGCACCGGCATAGTAATTTCACGTACGACAGGGATGATCGAACTCACGGGAATATGTTCGGTGATTATTCTAATTGAACTCGATGAAAGAAACGTATCAAATGGAATAGACTTGAGTTTGCTTGAGGAATGCTAGAAGTTAGACTTTAAAAATTACCGAACGGTAACAGTAAAGTTGGACGATTTTACTAGACGAATTATAATCACTGCATGAATGGACATAATTTAAAAGAAAATATAAGGTGTCTCGATTGTGCCAAAGATAACCATAACATTCAAACGTTCTTGTCTTGTGCGGGCGTAACTCTATGCTCGTACATGCGTCACTCCCGGATTAGGATAATTATCAAGCGGGATCGTTGACGTAGTAATTTCACATCCAATGAGGGTGATCAAACTTGCGGAAGACCGGAGCGTGACAACTTATGGATCGTCCTGACTTTTGGTTCAATACGATAAGACGAATTTGGAATGCAAGTGATCAAAAATATTTTGATGGATACGTTAACCTAAAACCTAAAATAAATCATGCTTGATGATTTCATGAACGAATACTTGAATCAGGTTGGACAACTTGAAGTTATAAATAAAGGTTTAGAACTGAATCTTGGCTTGGTGGACTAGACTTGGAATGGATAGAGATTCTATCAAAACATGTTTGGAGAGATAGACTATGCCGATCACTAGGCTTGTCCTGCAACTTGGATATATCATAAAATTTTACTGAAGAGACTTGAACTCCCTTGTGAATCATAAGGAGAACCCTTGAGATTTTGCAAGTAGCTTATCCGATTTCATTATCTCTAAGTTTGGTTGAATGCTTATGTTTGAGGAATGTCTTGAATGTGTGCATGATCCAAGACTCAAGAAGATGTGAAACTCGAGTGCTAAGACTTCGCTATCGCTAAGTTGGTTGACATGCATATGTTTGAAGGATGCTTTGAATATGTGCACGATCCAAACTCGCGATATACTGATATCGATGCTAGTGCAAGTGAATATCCACCTGAACAAGTATAACTACTTGTATAAGTTTGCCTCAGCCTTAGATCGTTAATCAAGATCGATTGAAACGTACTCCGCGTTAAGCAACGTGTCCCATGCTAAGGTGTAAATAAGACTGACTCGGCATACACACAACACGGCGTAAGGATCGAGTAGGAGATTGTGTTCAAATGGATTTAGTGATACCGATTGCTATGCTTGGGATAGATTCCATAATGCCATAGTACGGCCTGCCCTCAGTAAGTCTCGAGGATAAGACTTTTTCTGAGTGGTGTAGGATGTAACATCCTGTTCCGCTCAAGCAGACTGTCGATTCAAACGGTAAAAGTGCAACATCCTGACCCACTTTGCTCAGGCGAGAATACTCGTTTGAGGCAAAGGATATCCAAACTTGTCCCTTCAGGAGTTCGGCTTAGGCTTTCAGAGGCTCGCTCGGAGTATCGCTCGACCGAGGCAAATTATCGCTAAGGTGGGTGGCTACGGTAAACTTGTCTTTGCTTAGCCAACACACTTAAAATATAGAAAGATACATGCTAGTTGCTAGGTGAATCACCCCCTGCATGCTAATAAGAATACAACGCACCTCGCTAAGGGAATAATCCTAACTTGTATTGCTTGTGCTAGAACATGGAAATAAAATATTCCTTATATTCAGACCCTCGTATGCTATCTTTGCCTTGTGCAACTGGACCCTGCTATGCCTCGAGTAGAACGATATAAATATTTTACACTTTGTTGTGCACTTCTTTACTGTTACACTGTACAACCCTAGACTATGTCGCTCGGTAAGTCCCTTACGGTTTCACTCCTCGGCTTACCTTCGGGCCCGAGCCAACGTGTATGCTTAAGTTATCGTATGAATGCAGTGCTTGCCTGTTTATATATTGCCTCGATTCAATGCTTGTCATATAATTATATGCCAATGTCTAGTAAAATGCTATCTAGCCTTGTTTTCATCCAAACCACCGAAAGGCTATCTAATAGTCGTTGGGAGCCAAGTATATGAACATTGAAAGTATCCAGAACCGTTGGGTCGCTAAGGCATTTCCCGAACTAGAAGACTGCATCAAGGACAGTCAAGCAATAACATCAAAACACTTCAGAAAAGTGATACTCATCTTATACTCAATCTAACGGCTCAGGGAGATTTTGCAAAGATAGATCATGCTATATGATTATCTCATGCTCGTATTGCCTTAGATTACATCAAAGTCAAGTGGAACACTGAACGAGAATCATGTTAATTAAAGAAATGAATCATATCTCATGGAGCAATGCTCGTTCAGTAAAGAAATAAGAATTATCGTTATAAAATTGGAATGACCCTAGACTTGCATGTCGCGGACAACTTGTGCACAAGGTATTGAATGTGTTCCTGCGGACGGTCGTTAGGGCACCATGGCCGATCCGATCCAGATGGAACATCTGTTAGTCTATATGTCGGGCAAGAATGGTGTGTGGCACCTTGTGAACCTTTTTTACACCATCCTCGCTCTGAGACTAAACAATAATCATAATATTGGAGGAAAAAATGGTATAAAGCGGGGCTCGCCATCGCGTTGCACACCATTTCTGTCCCATGATTAAATTGTGTCATTTATGGCTATGCAAGCGACAATTGTTCATATAGATAAGTCATCCTCGCTTAGCGGCTATCCGCATGTGAGTTATTGCATCGCATCAAGAACATTTGAACATTATGAGTATAACTCACTTGTACATATGGAGCACTCGAATATCTTATGTAACACACTGGATAACCTGTAACTCATGCATCTGAAATATAGTCTCGTTCAAAATACAGTATCTGCAAATTCTATTGCCCCTGAATATTTATACATGCTCGTTCTTGAATTAATTTAGTTTATCTTAGACAGGGAAGGACAAATGGTAAGTTGGTAACTCTCACCGTGTTTTCTCTTATATTGTACGGTGTACTGCCACACGAGTTAGGATATTCAATCCTTGCCATGAAACTGATCCTAAGGCAACTAGTAAGACAACATAGTAGTTGGTGCACGGAACCTATATTACGTGTTAGGATTTGTCGAGCGGACGAGTAGCCTCCCCACCAGTGCATTCGTATACTGATAATCCACCAGATTATTTACAGGGTATGGGAGAACCTCGTTCGGTGCGGATGCCTCCTTCGTACATGCTAAGGCATAGAGTTTACTCTGGAGCCTTGGAGCATTGCGCCCGAAACTGAAGCACATATACAAAACATAATATTGGAACATCGCCTATACAAACATTCCACAAATGTAGCCACTTGGCACGCTTTTTCTGTTTCAGAGAGAGAGAGAGGCTTGAGCGACTTATAATCTCGGCTATGCGCCACCTGTAACACTTGTTTATATTAATAAAGTATTTGTTTTACTTCAACTTGTGTTATTCAATGCTTCTGCTATTGACGACTCAGTAAACTTGTTACTAATCGCATATGTGTTTATAATTCTGCTACACTTAGACAATCTGTGCGACTCTGTGGCTTAGACCTCTTACTGACAACCAATGAACCACGACCTTGCACGGGCACGGCTCACGCTCGTGCGATATCATGCCCAGATGGGCCGAAGTGATAGTCCCGAGGAAGCGCTAGCACGGTGATTCTCGCCTAGCGGGGACGGCCGATTAGCCTGCAGGAGATCGGGGCGTGACACATAATCCTCCTCAAAACATATGGTACTTAATCATAATAAATATAGGAAAGTAAATGGCATGATAAGATATAAAAGATGGAAGTTCTGACATAAGTCTAGCACACAATCCAAATACAATGATAATATAAAGTCTAGCCATCCCAACATAAATAGTCTCAACATAATATAATCCAGGTCTCAACTTTAGAACAATTTAATACATAGATAACTAGACCAAGAAGCTGTCTAAACGACTGTGGGTGGAGTCTCCTCTAAGGAGAGTGAATCCTCTAAGGAGAGTGACTCCTCTGGAATCTCCGGTATGTAGTCTCCCTCTACTCCTAGACCATATTGAGTAGGACAGAAATCCTCAAGATCCTCTGAAAATATTATCCAATCAGGATTGGAGCGAAGCACCAAAACTAAACAACAATTTCAATTATATTGACAAAAACTATAAGACAGTGTAAGAAAATACATGATGAAGAAATACTGGAAAAATAAGGAATACTGGAGAGACATGTAAGCAACAATAGTACTAACTAGCAATGAAAAAATATATGTGAATGCTAGAAATGAGTGGACTGGAATAAAGAAATAGAAATTCTAACTAAGTGTTGTGAAATATCAGTTTACTATGTGATCAGCTTGGGACTAGATCAGGCTTGTTATATACGATTGGATATGATACATGTGAGGTCAGGCTAACCATCTGGTTAACTATGATGCGAGCAATAGTCAGGCTAATCATATATAACAGATTATGATGCATGTAAATGGTCAGGCTATACCCAACGTGATATGTGGGGTGAGCTATGATGCATGTAAAGTGGGATATGATAACATAATCTTGCTAATATTTCTCCGTCCCCAGCTAGTACGATGGATTCCAATCACTACTCCTCATGAAAGGAATTTATGATACTAGTCCATGTATCCACAGTGTCAGAATCAAGCATACTCTACAACTAGAATCATAGTAATAATCAACATATTAAAAACTGTCAGAGAATGTACTTGCCTGAAGTCCTGTGCAAGGTGTGCCTCTCAATGCCCAAGCTGATGTCACAAAGACCTATATATGGTATGTTGCATCAATACAAGGTTCTAGAATAAAAATAAGTTAAACTGATGCAATTCTAAGTCATAAAGCCATTTCTAAGTCAAACCGGCTATTTTTAGGTTATATGAGTCCAACACTAGGATACTAGTTCTACACACTATGAAACTAAGCTACACTAGCCCATCTAAGATACTATGAGACACACAAATTGCCATATCCAAAGATACGCAAGTTTTGAATATAAAAAAATAGTAATTTATATATAGATACAAGTCAATATATATAGTATCTTAACTAATCAATAAAATTTGGATACCTTGGCCTTGCACCAATGCGTATCACACTACCACACACCAATCTCGATAGTCAAACCCAATATATCAGTATTGACCCATTACCTAGATATTCCAAGGTAATTCAAAACCTCATTTATAGCTAATACCAAATATTAACTATATCAATATAACAAAATTATATACTTAAACATAGCTAACTACTAAAACTAATAGATATTACAAACTAGTATACATATCTATCTAACTTAATCAATAACTTTTATATATATATATATATATATATATATATATACTAATAACCCCAAATACAAACCTATACTAATCATAGCTAAACTGACATACTTAACTACTACCTACCAGTTACTGATACACTTAACTATTACCCAATAACTCATGCTAAACCATCACCTACTGCCTGAACTGATATTGAGGGAGATGCCTGATACTGAGCTGATAAGTGCTCGACACTATGCTGATACTGAACTGTTTTTGCCCATTGCTTTGCTTCTTGCACAGTGCAACTTGCTCCTTGCTTGCTGCTTCTCGGCACTTTTGCTGTGCACGAGCTGATACCGAAATACCGAGCTAGCTAGTTGCTGCCACTCTGCAGAACTCTGGGCATAAGCTCATACTGAAATACCACTGAGGATGGCTTCATCTTGTTGAACTGCTACTGCTTGTCAATGCCTTAGTTGCTGTGTACAAGGCTGCACCTTGCTGAAATATTGTTGTGCATCCTATAGGTGAATGCACTACTTAGATCTCCCCATTCTAGTGTAACTGATACATATAAGTATCAGATACACCTTTCTAGTACACAAGTACTCCTATTACATACACTGGCTATCCCTGAATTGGGTTACTCCAATCCCAAGTCAGTAGAATAGCCATTAATGCTGTAGTGTATCAGTAACTCCCCATTCTACTGCTACTTATGAGAACACTCACTCTATGAAGTCCAAACCCGATACCTCACCAAATTGCTGATACTTCCCTACATATGTGTGCGACTCAATACACATGAACCTATAGTCCAGTACCTTCCTCCCCCCCCTCGAATCCCAGTTCCCTGGCACTCAAGTCCCTGTAATGCATACTGCACACTGAGGTGAAATGCTCGAGAGAGTTCCTCCTCAGCTGAGACCATAATCTTCAGGTGCAGCTACACCCTGCTCATCCTGATAGAACCCGAGCTTATAACTGATGCACACTGCCTGTTGCTAATACATATAAACCCTCACTCACTTCTTAAACCCTCGACCAAATGACCAAGGGTGCATGCAAAACTTCCTACTGATATTGGCATTTGGTCTCCAACCAATGCCCGACTTCCCCTATTACTGATACTTTCAGTATCAGTGCCAACACAGTGCACTATGTGTACACCATAGTGATACCCGAGCTGCTCTCTTCACCATTCACCCACATCACTGATGAACCTGACCCCTCTTCCATACCTTGAACAAAAGCCACACACCAAAATATGTACATATATACATTAATACATATACATACATATATATATACATATCCAAATCATATGAACTAGGCAATATGAATAGGTATACTTCCTATTAGACATTTCAACAAACACCTTGTAGGCCCCAATGTGATACTCTATGATACACCACAATCTCCATGCATAAACCCCAATATTAAATTAAACCATCTACATATAATATATAGATATATCATATATATATTTAGTATGATTTAGTGTTACGAAAATTAGGAAAAATATATCCTTAAAACTAAAACCCCCAAATACATATGACACCATAAAGAAATTATCATGTAAGCCAATAGAGACTCGTGCTCTCCCTTAATAGCTATTCCTAAACCAATGGGTGGGCTTCTAATGGCCAAACAAATGATAAACACAGAATTTAAAAGAGAGTTTTCAGATTTTTACCTATTGGGAAATGAATTCCCAATGTGACTTCTGCTTCTCCAAGGCTCCTTGAACTCTAAGCTTCTAGGCCTCTTTTGATGAGAGAAAAATGAGAGATTTGAGGTTTAATATTCTGAAATTTGTGAAGGGAATAAAGGATTTTTGGGGAGCTATTTCTAGGGTTTCTTCATGAGTCATGAATGGCTTTGAGGAAGGCTCCCTCTATATTTATAGGGCCGACCACTTGCTAGGGTTAGGGTTTAGTTAATGCAAAATGTCTCATTTGCCCTCAATGGCTTTTCATGAAGAGTTATTTAATTAATGAGGTTTTAATCTTAAGTAAGGGACCTAACTAGAATCAAATTAATAGAATAGGGATTAGTCTAGTGGGTTTAATCTCAAGTCTAAATAAGGTCCATGGTCACATCAAGGCTAGTCCACTAACCCATGCCATTAATGAATATAATACAATATACATTTTCTATCATGCAATTATTAACATAATAAATATAAATATTATAAATGACCATAAAGTCTCTACTCTAGAAATGTGGTAGTGACAAATCTACCCTCCTAAAAAAAATTTATCCTCGAAATTGAATTAAACTAGCACAAAAATACAATCAGAACAATAAAACTATACCTCAAGACTCGATTAGGCTCGAAGAGATACGGTTATTACTCGCGCATTTTGTCCTCCCTATCCCAGGTTGACTCGCTTGGAGAGTGATGTCTCCTTGCAACATGAACCAAGAGAATAGTCTGGTTCCGCAATACCTTCTCCCTGGGATCCAAAATCTTTATGGGCTACTCAGGATAGCTGAGAGTCGAACCAACCTCGATCTTCGAGTGATCAAATACGTGACTAGGATCCGCCATGTACCATCTCAGCTATGACACGCGGAACACGTCATATACTCCCTCTAGTACAGGCGGTAAGTCTAGTCTATAGGCCACTACACCGACCCTCGCAAGAATACCGAAAGGTCCGATTTACCTTAGACTAAGCTTCCCACCTCCACCAAAGCAAATCATGCCCCATGTCGGAGAAATTCGTAAGAATACCAAATCGCCACCCTAGAACAAAAGCAGCCTTAACACGTAATATAAAATAAAACCAAACAATCACAAGCAAAAATAACAAAACCTATACCTCAAACTCCAAGGGTCTACGGTGGCTGTCGGCCCAATACCGTTGTCTGTCTTGCGCCACTCAAAGTCTGTCTCTGATGTGTTTTACCATATCTGATGCATCCACGACCATCTCTAGTCCTAACAAGACTCTCTCTCCAACATCATCCTAAGATAACGGTATGCGATACCTCCGTCCATATAGAGCCTTGAATGGTGACATCTTAATACTGGCCTGGTAGCGGTTGTTGTAAGCAAACTCTACCAGGTGTAGATGATCCTCCAAAGAACCTCCAAAATATAGAACACAAGTGCGTAGCATATCCTCGAGAGTCTGAATAGTCCTTTTAGACTGCCCATCTGTTTGGGGACGATATACGGTACTGAACTTGAGCTGAGTGCCCAAGCTAGCCTGCAAACTCCTCCAGAAGTGGGAAATGAAATGACTATCCCAATCTGATACGACGCTCACAGGAACCCCATGTAATCTGATAATCTATCGCACATACATCTCTGCTAGCTTCTCCGTCGATGTACCCACTTTGAATGGTAAGAAGTGGGCTGATTTGGTCAACATATCCACGATGACCCAAATCGCGTCCTTTCCTCCTGGAGAATACGAAAGCCCTAAAACAAAATCCAGTCACATGCTCCCACTTCCACTTTGGGATGGGTAAAGGCTGAAGCAATCCACCTGGCCTATGTCTATCTGCCTTTACCTGTTGGCACACTAAATACCAGGATACAAAGCATGCTACCTAGCGCTTCATAATATACCACCATACGTGCTCCCTCAGGTCTAGATACATCTTTTTGGGACCTGGATGCATCGAGTACTGAGAGCGATGCGCCTCCTGCAAAACCTCCTCTCGTAGCTCTTAACTCGGCACACATATCCTAATACCATGTCGTAATGACCTATCATCAGCAATAGTGAAGTCATTTGATAATCATGTCCGAACCCGTGCCCTGATACTCCTCAGAGTCTCATCATCATACTACGTAGCTCTAATTATGTCCATCAGCTTGGACTGTATCTGTAATCCCTATAACTGAATCTCGATACTGGAAACTAGCACCTCAATTCTCAAGCTCTCAAGATCGGCCAACAAGTGTCTGTATGTCGTCAAGTACATAGCCATCGGATACCTACTTAAGGCATCATCGACTATGTTGGCCTTTCCTGGGTGGTACTGTAATGAGATATCGAAGTCTTTCATCAACTCTATCCACCTCCTCTGCCTCATGTTCAGCTTTTTCTGTGTAAACACATACTTCAAGCTCTTGTGGTCTGTGAAAATCTCCACACGCTCTCTGTACCGATAGTGTTTTCATAACTTTAGATCAAAGATAACCGCTACCAACTCTAAATCACAGGTGGGGTAGTTCTTTTCATGAGGGCATAATTGCTTGGAAGCATAGGCAATTGCCTTTCTGTGCTGTTGAAGAACGTAACCCAAACCCTTCCCTGAAGCATCACTATAGATAGTGAATCCACTTGTCCCTGATGGCAACGTCAATACTAAAGCTGTTGTCAATCTCTTCTTTAGCTCATGAAATGCTGCCTGAAAATCCTTTGTCTAGACGAAATCCACATCTTTCCTGGTCAGCCTAGTCACCGGCTCTGCAATCCTGGAGAAGTCTTGTACAAACCTCCTGTAGTAACCTGCTAGCCCGAGAAAACTCCTGATCTCAGCTACTGAACTGGGAGTAGCCCACGACTCCACTACCTCGATCTTTTTTGGGTTGACTGAGATCTCGTCGTCCGCCACTACATGCCTAAGAAATTCAACCTTGTCAAGGAAGAACTCGCACTTTGAAAGCTTTCCGTAAAGCTCCTCTTTCCTAAGAGTCTCCAAAACCATCCTCAGGTGCTCTTTATTCTCCTCTAGGGTATTCGAATACACAAGAATGTCATCGATGAACACCACCACAAACTTGTCAAGATACTGGTGGAACACCTTATTCATCAAGTTCATGAATACTGTCGGTGCATTAGTCAATCCAAATGGCATTACCATGAACTCAAATTGGCCATATTGGGTCCGAAAAGCTATCTTCGGAATGTCTTCTCTCTTCACCTTTACCTGGTGGTAGCCTGACCTCAAGTCTATCTTTGAAAACACCTTTGCTCCGCTCAACCGATCGAAGAGATCATCTATCCTTGGTAGCGGGTATTTGTTCTTGATAGTGAGGTTGTTCAGAGCTCTATAATCGATACATATGCGTACCGACCCATCCTTCTTCGATACGAACAATGCCGGAGCTCCCCATGGTGATGAACTGAATTTGATGAAGCCCTGGTCCTGCAACTCCTCAACTTGCTTCTTCAGTTCTGCCAGCTCGTTATTGTTGACCCTATAGACATATTGTGATATGGGCTCCGCTTCTGGCACCAAGTCTATAGAGAACTTGACATCTCTGTCTGGCGGCAAACCTAGCAAATCCTTTGGAAAGACATCCAGGAACTCTGCTATCAAAGGATGTAGCAACTCCTCTTCCTCCATCCTGGCTCCATAAAAAGTGCCCCTGCTCTACTCCGCTACTCCTCTGGCAACCTCGAACTCTGGCTCTTCTAGCGGTCGAAATATCACTCTGCCTCCCCGATAATCTATAGTAGTATGGTGCCTACTCAACCAGTCCATTCTGAGTACAATATCGTATCCCGAAAGTGGCATTACGAGTAAGCACACACTCAACTCTCGGCCTCCCAACAAAACTCTTCGGTCCTTGCAATAATCGTTGACTAGGATAATGCCTCCACCAGTCGTGATCTTGCAAGTCCTATCTAAGGTTTCTGCCTCCAAACGATGCTTAAGAGCAAAAGATACATACACAAAACCATGGGAAGCGCCAGAATCGAATAATGCAAGTACTGTAATAGAATCGAGAAGAACTAAACCTGAAATCACTTCTCCTGCTAGCTCGGCCTCCTCGATATTGTACCTCTCTGCTGCTTCTAGTGCTAGGCAAACCTCTGCTGCTGTGGCGGAAGTGGAGGTCCCCTCTGCTGGCCTCCTGGTACAGTAGGTACCCTGGCAGGTCCCCTCTGGGCGGCTACTCTACCCTGACCTGGACGAGTCTGAATAAATGGACAGTCTCTCAACTGGTGTGCTGACGATCCATAAGACAAACATATACCCAGCCTCTTCCTGCATATGTCCCTCGTGTGTCCTGCCTTCCCGTAGTACGCACACTGGACAACGGGCTGGGTCTGCCTCTAAGGCTGCTGCTGCTGAGTGCGTCCCCGAGCTGCTGCTTGGTGTTGCTGGTGCTGATACGGCCTCTATTGCTGCTGAAAGTGGGGACGCTTGGCCGGTCCCACACTACCACTCGTTCCTCCAGAAATGTCATGTCCTCTCTCGAGCCTGAGGTCCAAATCATCCTCGATAATCTGGGCATCCATCAGAATGCCCTCAAAGGTAGCAGTGCAACATCCAGAAGTACGAGACTTAATCTCTCTCATCATCCCCTTCCAGAACTTGTGGGCCCGGTCTCCTGGGTTCTGAATCATCGACAGTGCAAAATAACTCAAACGACAAAACTCTGCGGCGTACTCGTCGACCGACATATTTCTTTGGACCAAGTCATGGAACTGACTCTCCAAGGCTCCCAGGGCCACGTGAAGAAAGAACTTCTCCTTAAAAATTTCCTTAAAATCCTTCTAAGTAAGTCCTATATCAGTAAGTCCCGGCTTCATATGATACAAAGTCAGCGCGATGTCGAACATCTGGCTGCCGACGGCCTCGATCTGCAGACTCTCCGAAATATATGCCAAGCGCAAGTTCCTATTTATATCCACCAGCTAGTCGTCGGCGTAGATTATTCCCTCGATGCCCTTGAACTCCCGAGGCATCATCCTCTTGAAGTCCACTATAGTGCCTAGCCTCTGGTGCTGCTGGCCTGGATGCTGCTGCTGTTGCTGTGCGACTCTCTCCATAGTCTGGAGAGCCACCTGATCAGCATTCTCCATGCTCTCCCTCATCAGCTCTGTCAGCGCTGGGTGTGCCTCTGCCTGCACTCTCTGTGCCTCATCCTGAACTCGCTGAGCCTCTACCGACGTCCTCTGAGCATCTACCATGCCCTGGATCAGTGCGAATATTTGTGCCCCGTCAACAGGCATACCTCCGGGAAACAGAGTCGGTAGTGGAGAAAGGTGCTCCACAACAGCCGGGACAACCCTCAAAACAGGTGGGGGAGGAAGACCCTCAAAAACTGTAGATACTTCCACATGAACATGTAAAGTAAGAGGAACTCCAGCTGTCTGGGTGTCAGGTCAAGAGATGGCAGACCTCTTTGAAGATGTGGGTTCCAATCTCAACTACCTAGTCTTCGGTGGCATCCTGAAGACAGACCAAAAAGAATCAATTAAGGCAACAGATATGATATTATTAAAGAAGGACAATAAAATTTAAGGAAGCAATTATTCAGATTGGCAATATAAAATTAGAAATTTCTTAGTTGTTATTGAGCATACTCTTATCTATACTATATCTTATGCTCGTAATAGTACTCTAAGTCCGAGAACTACCACGATACTGCACTAGTTGCGACCTAATATTACTCTTAGACTATACTCGACTAGACCTACATGGGCTACCACTAAACCGTGTCATGACCCACACCCGGAATTCGGGCACGAGTCGTGGTACATCCAGCCTATGTTGCAGCATCGGCGGTAGATCGCTGTCTAGGTCCCAAGTCTATTAAACATAACTCACATCATAAAATGTTAATGATCACAACCCCAAAAGGAGGACAATTAATATGCATAATGCTCCTCAAAACATATGGTACTCAATCACAATAACTATAGGAAAGTAAATGGCACGATAAGATGTAAAAGATAAGGAAGTTCTGACATAAGTCTAACACACAATCCAAATACAATGATAATCTAGAGTCTAGCTATCCCAACATAAATAGTCTCGACATAATATAATCCAGATCTCAAGTTTAGAATAATTTAATACAAAGATAACTAGACCAAGAAGCTGTCTAAATGACTATGGGTGGTGTCTCCTCTAAGGAGAGTGACTCCTTTGGAATTTTTGGTATGTAGTCTCCCTCTACTCCTAGACCGTAGTGAGTAGGACAAAAATTCTCAAGATTCTCTGAAAATATTATCCAGTCAGGATTGGAGCGAAGCACAAACACTAAACAGCAGTTTTAATTATATTGACAAAAAATATAAAACAGTGTAAGAAAATACATGATAAAGAAATACTAGAAAAATCGGAAATACTGGAGAGACATGTAAGCAGCAATAGTACTAACTATCAATGAATGGATATATGTGAATGCTAAAAATAAGTGGACTAGAATAAAGAAATAGATATTCTAACTAAGTGTACATGAAATATTAGCTTATTATTGTAGAAGCATGAAAAATACGTTGGACAGCTATACGGAGCATGTTCATACAGGGCAGCATAAAAAGATGACCTCAGAGCCATCAACTTGCAACAGAGCTTCTCCGCTGAACACAGCGTAAAATATAAGCTCAAGGACCATCCGCGTAGTGCAATGTGACCAGGCTACTTCAGCGTAAAAGAGGTGCCACATCGCCTTCATGGCGTAAAACCCATCCGCTTTCAATACGACATTGAAGTGTACGAGGAACGCTACGTGTTCTTCGAAATGAACCTATCAGACCATGCAATGAACCTGACGTCTGCACTCCTGACAAAGAGTACTGCATGACTACCCAGGCGACGGGTATGATGATGGCGCGGCACTGCAACCCAGGCTGTCATTTACTGCCATTTCCTTTGCGTAAACCACTTTTATACATACGAAGGAATATGCCGCCTAGTTTTACACAGGCAGATGTGAGCTGTTTACGCTCCGCAGAAGACAAACAGCCTGCTACGTCAAAAGCTGTACTTTGTACAGGGCTCGAGGCACGTCTCTGCATTTTATGCACAGAGCGGTGACAGTTTCTCAAGGCACGTCTTTGTATTTAAAGCGCCGAATATTGACAGATGCCCGAGGCACGTCTCTGCACTTGAGGCACAGAAGGTGGTAGACCTTCAAACCACGCCTCCTCATTTAATGAGAAGGATAATGGCGGATCTTCGCATTTAATGCAGGAGATTTGATTAAATGTCACTGAACCGTCATTTAGTGGCAACCCCTTCGCGTAAACTACTCTTACGCATATAAGGGAATACGCTGTCCAGTTTTACACAGGCAGACGTGAGCTTCTAACGCTCCGCAGAAGGCAAACAGACCGCCACATCAGCAGTCACTCTTCGTATAGGATTCGAGGCGCGTATCTGCATTTAATGAGCAGAATGATGGCAAATCTTAAAGACAGGCCTCTGCATTTAATGCACAGGATGCGGGCAGATCTCTGCATTTAATGCAAGAGATTTGATTATATCTCTAAGAGCCATAATTCCGGCTAAAACGTCCACATCGTCTCGGCTTCTACGCCTGCTCGGCTTCTATGCCCACTCGGCTTCTATGCCTGCTCGGCTTCTATGCCCACTCGGCTTCTATGCCTGCTCGGCTTCTATGCCCACTCCGCTTCTATGCCCACTCCGCTTCTATGCCCACTCGGCTTCTACGCCTTCTCGGCCTCTATGACCACTCGGCTTCTACGCCTGCTTGGCTTCTATGCCTACTTGGCTTCTATGCCTACTCGGCTTCTATGCCTACTTGGTTTCTATGCCATGGTGACAGTCATTTGTCTTCTACGCCAACCTCTTCTACACAAGGGATAACTAACTACGTGGCTTCTATGCCGTGATCTTCGTAGCAGATATACGCGTTCTGTCCCTTAGTTGGACGTGCGTCACATGCTCACTCAAAAGGTCATTTATACGCGGGCATTGGTTATTTTAAATCGTCGTGTAAAAGAGTGCTGTACTTTCCACTACTCGGTTTTTATGCCGACTATGTGGTCACTGTCACTAAAAATTTATAAATAGAGACCTCTATCAATGAGGAACAAGGTCGACAAATTGGAGGGTCGAAGAAGTTAGGTCTAAAAACTGATCAAAAGATCCAGTACCAGATCCAACGGTCGAGAGAGAGAGAGAGAGAGAGGAGAATCTAGAGCTCAGGCAAAGAGAAGGGATCGACGACTTTGGCATCGGGCATCCACCCTCTTTAGCAACCTTCGAAGCTGCTACCTGTCTTCCATGGCACTTCTTCAACATCGTGTGGTCCAAGGGCTAAAGTAATCGACTGTAGATCAGACACCTATAGCAATATTCACCCAGATTAAATAAATTATACTTAGACATCCTCGTGTAGGATCAAATTTGTACAATCTTGTTTGTAAACATAAAAGAAGGGCGGGTCTTCGCACAAGACCTCGTTTTTCGTATTCATCAAATCTTTTATCGCTTATTATCCTAAATAAGATGGCAACTCTGCTGGGGACATCTTTCTCTTCTGATGAGGAAGCTATTGCTCAATACGATGCGGTATCCGTGGGATCCGTGAAGAAGACACTGGTCGTCCAGTTCGACCAGTCGCCCTACGAAGACATGCTTCGAGCAGGGGGTAGCTCTCACTCCCTCTCCGTCCAAAGCAACAGGAAGCTGCACAATATCTGGATGCCCAAGACATCCTCTGCCATTCCTGTGGACTCTCCGATCTCTCCGATCTCTTCGATCTCTTCGACCAATGAGGTTGTAGCTTTGCTCCCTCCGCGTCTTGCACGTAAAATTCAATCGCCTGTCTCTGGCAGGACCGACAAAATTTCTGGCAAAGCCTCAACGCTAACTCAGAAGTATAATTCGTGCCTTGCGCGTAAAATTTAGTCGCCTGTCTCTGGCAGGACCGACAAAACTTCTGGCAAAGCCTCAGCGCTAACCCAGAAGTATAATCCATGCTCTGCGCGTAAATATCAGTCTCCCGTCCCTGGCAGAACAGACAAAACTTTTGACAATGCCTCAGCGCTAGTCCAGGAACCTAAACCGCGCTCTGCGCGTAAATTTCAGTCTCCCGTCCCTGGTGGAATAGACAAAATTTCTAATGATGCCTCAGCGCCAAATCAGGAATCACAAACGCGCTTCGTGCGTAAAAATGCATCTGTCTTTCGGGGAAAAGTAGATGATCCCTACAATCTACGCAAGGGAAAGCAAGCGCCGGACTACTCAACTTCACGACCTTTACGCCAGCAAGGGAACAGTATGCCTGCTCTCCGGATTATGTGAGATGCTGATGGCCGACTGAGGACATCCTCAACTTTACGCCAACCGGAGCAGAGCCCCAAATTACGCCATGAGAAGCCACTCAGCTTAAAGAAGGCTCAATTTGCGGAAAGACACCCTCCTCGGGGATTATCCGCCACCCAGATGGCCAACCTGTTGTATACAGGTGGCACAGGGAAAACTGTGATTTTTAACATCTGCATGCCCACTAATGAGAACAGAAAGAACAAGTCTTCTTCTTCTGCAACTCCTCCTAACCTGAATAATTATCTGATCCAGAAACACAAAGACGAGGGTCATAAACAGGCTTCAGTTCCCCTAATGGTCAAATGCGGGAAGATCTTGTGGGAGGATGCTTCAACATCTAATGTCGTCCTGACAGGTAGACTACGTGAAGATTCTATCTTTATTATTCCTCTAACTCGCGACGACCAACATCTAATAGTCTTCGGTCGTATGCGAAGCAGCCCGATCATGCAGGAAGAATTTTGCGAGTCTGAAACTGGCAGAATACAAATCCACAGATATAGCCGTCAAGCGTTAAAAATTATACAAAACATGGGTTATGATTTGAAGCTGAAACCAGGCCTCAACAATGGAAAGGGCAGACAAACACCGCTGCATGGTAATTCTTACCGTCAACAAGCTCGTTTTGGGTTGGGGTATACTGCATCTCTTGCAAAACCCAAATCTTCAAGGTCTAGTCCTGTACAACCAGAGGCAGCCCCTTCTATATCAGCTTCTGCGGACAGATGCCATGACATGTCTGGGGGTAGCCTACCTCGGCAAAACAGGGTGGTGTCCCAAGCTGGGGGTAGAATTCCCTCAAGATCCGAAGATGATGCAACGACGACGATCTCCCCGCAAGACCGTAAAATTCAGGCATCAGGAACCCGAATACCAAAAGGGACTTTCTCCTTCAATTAAGACGACATCATTGAAATCTTCGATATGTTGATAAAAGAGCGCAAGCTTCAGCTACCCAACATCAGACATCCTGAGAGGGCTGGCAAAGTGGATGACCCAGATTATTGTCTCTTCCATTGGTACACTCATCACCCCACAAGGGCATGCTATGTGCTAAAAAAGAAAATTCAGGAGTTGATCGAGGCCAAGGTCATCAATTTGAATCTGTAAACAAGGGGACGATCCTTACCAATTGGATTTTCATTCTTTTTTTACGTAATAATTTGCTTTCTTCAAAAATGTACCTGAGGAAGAGTCCCTAAAAAGTCTCTTCAGTGGATTCTTCAGGACTATCCTCACTCAAGAAAAATATTCCACAGTGAATTGTCCAGACATAAGCTTATGTTCATCATCCAAGCATTTCATTTCTTAAACCAGAAGTTTGTCAAGTTCATATTACCTCTGAACAAACCTTTTTGGTTTTGGCTATCGATTATCACATCGGTTGTTATCTCAACTTAGCGCCCGTACTTAACTCTAAGTACGCCAGTGGTGTTAGGTCCACAAAGACTGCCATGTCCATATTACCTCTGAGCAGATATGTACCTCCATCCCCGATGGAATTGCATCCCAGAAGTTTGTCATGTTCATATTACCTCTGAACGAACTCTCCGAGTTTTTGGCTATCGATTATCACATCGGTTGTCATCTCAACTTAGCGCCCGTACTTAACTCTAAGTACGCCAGTGATGTTAGGTCCACAAAGACTGCCATGTCCATATTACCTCTGAGCAGATATGTACCTCCATCCCCGATGGAATTGTATCCCAGAAGTTTGTCATGTTCATATTACCTCTGAACGAACTCTCCGAGTTTTTGGCTATCGATTATCACATCGGTTGTCATCTCAACTTAGCGCCCGTACTTAACTCTAAGTACGCCAGTGGTGTTAGGTCCACAAAGACTGCCATGTCCATATTACCTCTGAGCAGATATGTATCTCCATCCCCGATGGAATTGCATCCCAGAAGTTTATCATATTCATATTACCTCTGAACGAACTCTCCAAGTTTTTGGCTATCGATTATCACATCGGTTGTCATTTCAACTTAACTCCCGTACTTAACTCTAAGTACGCCAGTGGTGTTAGGTCCACAAAGACTGCCATGTCCATATTACCTCTGGCAGGGCTAGTCTTGAACCTATTATTTTCACTCTCGTGCGCAACGAATAATAGGTCTACCAAAGAACCCGTTGCGTTTCCTCAATGCCACAGTGTGATGGAGGTGATCCCAAACATCACTTTCACTAAAAATGACATGTGTTAAAACATAACAGGCATGACAGACCCCTCTATTACACCGAGTATATCGTTTCCGTGGAGGTCGACCAGATACACATAGATCCGGGATCGTCGATCAGCATTATTCCTCATAGTCTTCTCAGACCACTGAGGATTCCTTCCAGCGAATTAGCTTACACCACTACTACGATCGTGGGTTTCAACGCCGGAAGAAGTAAGCCGTTGGGGAAGATTCGCCTGAGGATCCAGATTGACAACCTCAGATCTGTGGCTACATGTTACGTCATCGATTCAGATGTGTCCTACAATATTTTGCTGGGTAGACCTTGGATCCACGACCACAGCATCGTTCCTTCAACTCTACACCAATGCTTCAAATATGTAGACGCCCGAGAAATAGTGCAAAATAAGATTGCTAACCTGAACCCGTTCAAAGGAGTAGAATCCTACTACTCTGATGCCGTGTTGTACTCTCAAGACAGCATGGAAGAGGTGTCAGCCGAAGAAGAGAAGGAATCCCACCGGGAGCCAAAGCAACCCTCTGCCAAGCAACCTCTGTCAATCAAGGTGAAAGGACGAACTACTCGTCCAAAAGCCATAGAGCCTACGATGATCCACCTGAACGAGACCAGAGCAGGAAAAGGGGGTGATCCTCTAGTAATCACTTTGAACCAGAAGCCTCCATCCTTAGTCATCAACCTCCGGCGCAGCAAACAACCGAGTGATGTAAATATAACCGGGAACGGAGTTTCAGATGATAATAAACATCCTCTTTTCCAGTATATTGATGCCCAAATTTCGAATCAGGAATCCTTCCCCTACGACGATATAGAACCTATAGCGCAAAAATTCTTGGAAGCTATAGATTCCTATCATCCGTATATATAGGAAGTGGCATCATCATCCAATGTCACAATGACATACGGATGGCATAAGGATTCTATCTTCATTGTCCCACCTACTTGCAGCAGTCAGCATTCGATAGTCTTCGGCCGCATGCACAATGAACCGACGGTGCAAGAGGATTCTTCCGACGATGATGCCGGTAAAATACAGGTTCACAGATACAGCCTGCAAGCTCTGAAGATCATGCAAGATATGGGTTATAACTTGAAGCTGGAACCGGGTCTCAACTACAGGAAAGGCAGACGAATGCCGTTGCACGGCAATCCCTACTATCAACGAACTCATTTCGGGTTAGGGTATACCACCTCCCTCGCAGCTCCTGAGTCAAGCGAGGATATCTTTCCTCCTTTCAAAATGGCTCAGCGCCCTCCGACTCATCTCATGCTATCGAGCGAACATTATCAGCAAATATGGTAGTGACGGATTCCTTCGAATCAGACGAACAAGAATCCTAACCGTTTGAGAATGATGCTTGGGCTCAGCAAATGGATACACAATGGGAGTTCTGCTTCGAGCAGAGAGAACCTCCCACTGAAGACGAAGTTATCCAGATTAACGTTGGGGATGAACTTTTGCCAAAGCCGATATTTATCAGTAACAATCTTTCCGAAGCAGAAAGGAAAGAAGTTATCCAGCTGATAAAAGAATATATCGACATCTTTGCATAGAATTATGAGGACATGCCAGGCCTTGATCCAAAGGTAGCTATTCATTGGCTCAACATATTGCCTAATTCGAAGACTGTGAAGCAACACCAATGCCGGTTCCGCCCGGATATGATGGACGCCATTAAAGCTGAAGTCAAGAAGTTAATATCCTGTGGCTTCATCCGAGAAGAACAACATCCTGACTGGGTCGCCAATGTTGTCCCGGTCATGAAGAAAAATGGGAAAATACGAGTCTGCATCGATTTCCGAGATCTGAACGCAGCCTGCCCCAAGGATGAGTTTTCTCTTCCCATCACAGACGTCATGATTGACAATACTAGCGGTTTTAAACGTATGTCTTTCATGGACGGATTTTCAGGATACAATCAAATCAAGATGCATCCTGAAGACGAGAAGCACACTGCCTTTCGGATACCACTGGGAGTATATTGCTATACGGTCATGCCCTTCGGATTGAAGAATGCTGGGGCTACGTACCAACGGGCTATGAGTAACATATTCCATAAGCATTTACGCAAGACAGTGGAGTGTTACGTGGACGACGTAGCTGTCAAAAGCCGCCTCAAGGATCATCACATCCGAGACTTGAATAAAGTATTTGAATTGATGCGCCAACATCAACTCAAAATGAATCCTACAAAGTCCTTTCTGGGTGTATCTAGTGGCAAATTTCTGGGATTTGTCATTACCGCCAAAGGCATTCAAGTGGACCCTGATAAAGTCAAGGCCATCTTAGAAATACGACCTCCCCGCAATCTGAGGGAACTCAGGAGATTTCAAGGTCGTCTGGCTTATATCCGGAGATTCATATCCAACCTCTCGGGGAGATATCAGCCATTTTCTCGTCTCATGAAGAAAGGTGTATCCTTCGTATGGGACGAAGCCTATCAGCAAGCGTTCGGTGATATCAAGCACTACCTCACCAGTTCGCCAGTTCTGGTGTCTCCTGTCATGGGAAGACCATTCGTGCTGTATGTTAGAGCGATAGATCATTCTCTGGGAGCTCTTCTCGCACAAAAGAACGAGATGGGTCACGAGCAGGCTATCTACTACCTCAGCAGGATGATGGTCGGAGCCGAACACCGGTACAATCCAGTGGAGCAAGAATGCTTGGCTCTGATGTTCGCTATCCAGAAAATGCGACACTATGTCACAGGCCAAACCATTCACATTATCTCCAAGATCAATCCTCTTCGGGTACTAATGAACAAGCCAAGTGTTCTTAATTCCTGACTCGCGACTTGGGCGATGTTATTAACACCGTATAACATGGTGTACGTCCCCCAGAAATCCGTCAAGGGCCAAGCACTGGCTGACTTCCTAGATGCTCATCCAATCCCGGAGGCCTCTAAGCTGTACGAGGACATTCCTGACGAAGTTACAGAATGTAATTCTGTAATGGAGAGTGATGCATGGCAACTATTCCTCGATGGCGCCTCCAGAACTGGTCCCAAGGGAAATGTGGTCTCGGGAGTAGGAATTGTCCTGGTTACTCCTGATAAGCTCATCATCTACCGAGCATATTCTCTTAGCGAGCCCTATTCCAACAATGTGGCAGAGTACAAAGCTCTACTAATCGGCCTCCAAGTCGCTAAAGAATTGGGCATCGAATCTATAGAAGCTTTCGGTGATTCTCTGCTGATCGTCAATCAAGTCAGAGGAATATATGAAGTCCAGAATCCAAACCTCATCCCCTATCACCAAGCAACGGTCGAGATAGCCATGACTTTCAAAGGTTTCTTCCTAGAGCATGTACCTCAATCTCAGAACCTGGAAGCTGATGCCCTAGCCAGTCTAGCTGCAGATTTAGCTACCCCTATAAGAAGGCAAAATTCGGTAATCCTTCTTAATAGAGACTTATTCTGTGTGAAAAACAAATTTTACATCGAATGCAGCTACACTATGAACACAGATCCTCCCAGGAGAGACTGGAGAAGTCCCTTCATAGATTTTGTAGCATACGGAATCTTGCCAGAGGATCCTAAAGAAGCGGTATCCGTCAAAAGACGATTATTACGCTTCTATTTTGACGCATCGTCACAGTGTCTATATCGTCGATCTTATGACAGACTATTATTACGATGTCTCTCTGGTGATGAAGTACAGCGGATTATCCATGAAGCCCACGATGGCATATGCGGAGCGCATCAACCCGGTCCTAAGCTACAGGATCGCATCAGGAGAATGGGCTATTACTGGCCTACTATGATCACAGACGCAATAAAGTATGCAAGACAATGCAGAGCCTGTCAGGTCCATATAGAATTTATTCATCAACCTCCCGAATATCTATATCCTACGGTTGCGTCCTGGACTTTCGAAGCATGGGGTATGGATATCATTGGTCCTATTCACCCGTCTTCTTCCAGAGGTCACCAGTTTATACTGGCCATCACGGATTATTTCTCCAAATGGGTGGAAGCGATCCCTCTTGCTGAGGTAAAGGCATCTAATGTGATCAGCTTCATCAAGCATCATGTCATTTATCTTTTCGGGATACCCCAAAGGATAATTCATAATAATGGACCGTAGTTCATCAGCCAAGCATTTTATCGATTTTGCGATAAAAATCGGATACAAAATGTCGCCTCTACGGTATATAATCCTGCTGCTAATGGTTTGGCGGAAGCTTTCAACAAAACCATTATCAAGCTCTTGAAGAAGTTTGTCTCTTCGAACAAAAGGGATTGGAATGAGAAACTGGAAGAATGTCTCTGGGCATACCGCACAACTGTACGGGCACCAACAGGTTGTACCCCATTCTCATTAGTCTACGGGAGTGAAGCAGTTCTCCTTATCGAGATCCAAATTCCATCACTCAGGATAGCCGTGGCTAACAAGCTGACTCAAGAAAAGAATGACCTGTTAAGGCTTCAAGAGCTAGAAGGATTAGACGAGAAATGCCTCCAAGCTCAACAGCACATCGCGCTCTACCAAGTACGCATTTCCAAGGCTTTTAATCAAAAAGTGAAGGAAAGGGTGTTCAAAGTCGGTGAGCTAGTCTTAGCTGTGAGAAGGCCGATGATTCTTACTCACAGAAGTAAGGGCAAATTCTAGCCCAAATGGGAAGGCCCTTATGTGATCGAGACGACGTTCTCAAACGACGCTTACAAGTTAGCCCAGCCTAATGGAGACCTGCTAATGGCTCCTATCAATGGCAAATTTCTGAAAAGGTACTATGCTTAACCTCCTCTGCTCAAGTGGAATATGGTGAAAACCTCATTCTGACAAAACTACTTCCAAAGCGAAACTAGTAGGATCATATTCTATCATGTCCATATAACCTCTGAATAGATGTATCCTGCTAAAACTTATCGAGAGTATATCACGTCCATATTACCTCTGATATCACTTTCACCCCAAACCTGTCATTTACATTCCAAAATGATGGGTCCACAAAGTCAGATGAAAGCCTCTTTATTATTCCCAAAAAGGAACAGAAGTACATTAAAAAGCAAAAGCAAAAGTACATCATTTAGGGGGAGCGGTCAGGTCGCGAAGCTGCTGCGCCAGTACGACCATCCTCTCAGTCCTGGAATCCAAGACATCATGGCGAGCCCGCTCCAGTCGTGCCTCGTCATTGCTCATGAGGGACAGTTCGGCTCTAGCCCGAAGGAAACCGGCACGAGCGACATCTGCACGCGCCAAGTTCTGTTGTGCTACGCCCAATCGGCTATCCACCACAGCTAGAGCTTCCAACGACTGAGAAGCCCACTCTTTTGCCTGAGCGAGTTTCGTTTCCAACCTGAGGACCCTCGCTACATTCCCTTCGTGCTCGGCCTGGCACTTCGTTCGAAGAGCAATGGTCTCCTCCAGGACGACTTTTCCTTCATCTATCTCCTGCGGATATGTCTGGACGGATTTATTTATGCCTGCCATCTGTTTGGCAAGCCGCGCAGTCATGGAGTCGTATCTAGCCTGGACCAGATCTTCAATATTGCCTTGAGCTAGCTGCAAGTATTCGTTAACAGTTTGTTCCAAACTATTAACTATCTCCTCCAGCGTTTCAGCTAGCCCAGTGTTGTCGAATTCTCGGATCGGCATTATCGCCGACTGGGAGGACCTCTTCAGCGACGCAAAGCTCAGATTCTTTGCCAACACCCTTGATATTAACATTTTTAAATGGTGTAGAAGATATCAGTGTACTGCCCGATCAGCACAGCTAGATCCGGTTGGACGCTGGGGGTGGCCTCGACATTAGCGAATCTTCCTCCGAGAAAAACCACAGTCGAAGTTGCCACGGCCGTCGCCTCAACAGGTGGTGCGACGAAAGAAGAAGCGCCAACACCGAACGAAGATACCAGCATACTCAAAGGAGGCATTGTCGCAATGACAGGCTCGTCCTCCTCTTGAGATATCGGAACCTTGTCGACAAGCGAGCCGACACCCGAAGATGCTTCCTCTTCAAAATCAGCCACATCCATGTCGCCGCCATAGCCAAAGGGTGCATCTACACTGCCCTCCCCGAAGAGGTCTTCCCCTGAAAGGAGGACGAAAGGAAGTTAATATCAGCATAATGTTAACTTTTCTAAAAGAAAAGGCGTGAAGACGATATTTACCCATGGCCGACGGCATATATATCGCATCTGCAGCCTGTACAGCTAAATCATTCCTTAATGATGCTAGGCAAGCTATTATACCTGGAGAAGGGGGTGCTCTAAGGAGCACTGGCGAATGCTCTTCCAGGTCCTCGTCAAATTCCGACCGAGGCTCATCGGCTGGAATCTCGCCAGATGTACTGGCAGACACGGCAGGAGTCTCTCCCGATACCGATCCGCATAAAGGTATTCTCAGCCCCGAAGGCGACCTCGTTCCACTACCTGAAGCAGTAGCAGTGACGGCAGCCTCCAGCAGAGATTCTCCGGCACCACCAGCCAGAACATTAGAGGGTCCCTCTCTAAAAGGCGAGGAACCCCCAATCAAAGAATCATCCACAACATAGGGTGATGCAAGCTCACTTCCAGGAGCCTTAACACCAAGGATTCGGAGAGGACGATTAACCATCTTCTTCTTCCTCTTACGAGGGGAAGTCTCCTTCGGAGTAGGGGCCCTTCGCTTCCCAAAAATCACCAAAAGGCCTGCAGGCAGAGGAACTTCACCCCTCGATACCGCCACCAGAGGCTCATCTGGATTGACGAACTCCTCACCCTCGTCGGAAGAGACCGAGGGGACTTCGACTCTTCCCCCAGACTTGGAGGAGGGTACCCTAAAACTTCCATACATGTCAAAATCGCGATGGAAGGTGTTCGTTGCCACATAGAACTGGGTATACGAGTACAGGATGCGCAGCTCCGTGGAGAGTGTAATAATCGGCACGGTAAAATTTCTCCAGTGCAACCCATGAGGAAATATCGCCATCCTCTCGCTCCATCAATGAGTCCACCCCTGGACCGGAAGCTGGTGACGGCGTTGCCCACGTGCAACTGATCATACCCAAAGTGCCTGGCAAACCGACTAGACAGGTAGGGCTCCAAGAAGCAATGGTCTTCACTTCTGTATAGTAGATGGGAAGGTCTAATGCAGACCAACCAATTAAAAGCTTCAGAAGAAAGATTGGTCTTCTCTCTACCGGAATCTTCAAGCCTAATCCCCGATTGATTACGATGTACAGAGGGGACAGTACAGAAGAGCTTCCAGGTGTGACTGAGGCCCAGTGCCCGCCGATAGTCTAGAACCGTGGTCATGTTCCAGGAAGATTTCGGGTAGTTAAGCAAGAAACTAGCCCCCGAACTACTGTCGCAGCCGAGAGACATAACCCTGGGGTTATGAGAATTAACCATCCCATCAGATACAGGTATGGTAATTCTATCCTGGGAAAGCTATCACGTCAAGTCTCATCGGCGAGCAGCCCGTCAGTCATGGCCCTCAGGCCGGCTTGAATGCTGTACATCATGGCAAGGAGCAAGTCCAGTCTTGCCCCGAACACTAGACACACTGCAGGCCACAGCGTATTGCGGTGAATGCGGTCCGCAGATGCGACGCCAGGTACCACCACTCGGTGCAGCCATATGGAGAGGAAGCCAGCCAGTTGAGCTTCCCTGGACAGAGGCCTACGGCAGTGCCTCAAATAACTATAGGCCTTAGTGCATACAGGATACTGTCCTATCCCTTCGTCGAGGATCAAGTCCGGAGCCCCAGCATCCACTATGAGATCATCGACTACCTGAGCATTAAGCACGCTCAGAGGATTCATAGGATGATCCTTGCCCTACAATACCTTCTCCGGCTTAGCAGTCCTGGACCGGTGGAAGAAGAGGTAGGACGTCCATTTGTTGATATAAGCCAAATCTGAGGGCTCATCATAAAAAGCGGTGCAGGCGAGGTAGTGGCACATCAGCTCCTGATAAACCTCCACTACCCGAGGGTCCGAGTCCCCCAGCTCCCTGTTCATGGGAACATACTCTTCATATGGAGTATCCCCCATCGGCAGTCTCGAGATCTCTGCCATCTCATGGAGGGCCAATCCCAACTCCCCCAGTAGAGTGGCGAAAGTCCCGGTAAGCAAAATATATCGCTCCATCAGTGCCAGGAATAGGTTAGGGTTAGGAGGTAACCCAACACTGGTAGCACTCACAGCTGTAAACAGACCAATGTTCTCCAACTCGGTCTGAAAATGCTTCAGGGCCCAATCAACTAAGCGAGCCCATCGAAGGTTTGAAGGGGTGATCCACCCACCGCACCGAGGGTTCACCTTAGGGTATACTCCCCCGTGCCCCATAAATCATTACAGAAAGTCGGTAATTGGACCGGCTGGATCACCAAGTTGTCTTCACTCGGGACACTGCCCGGGTACAGTCCCCTGAACACCGTCACATTGCCAGAAGGACGGCTAACAAATGACCCCTGGTCAGCTCCTTTCAGATGAAAGATCTTCCCCGGCCTGCCGTGAAGATCGGGAGTCAGCGTCCACGATATCTTCCTGGGATGTGTGGCATGAAAGAAAGCCGAGATGGGATAGTCTCTCGACATCTTGGGCAGATACAAAACCAAGCTCCCAGTAGGGAAAACCCAGAGTTCTCTCTTGGGCTTCGTCTGAGACTACTTGTCAATCATGTCCCCGAAGAGGAAGACCAGCTTTATGTATTGGTCCCCGTCTATATACGTCAAGGGCTCCCCGTTGATCATGCTCAGCAGCATTCGCTCACCCTGAGCCGATATTAGAATCTCCTTTCCTTCAGGATACTACGGCCCGGAGATAGAAAATGTCACGTGTGACAGATCCTCCAGATAGTTGGAGTGCAGCATCCCTGCGGCAGAACCCATCACATCGGCTAGCGAAGACACATGCAAGTTAACTGCAAGAGTGCAAGAAAAATATGTCAGTTCCTATAACTAGACATTACAGATCTTGCAGCACACGCCAAAAATCAACAATCTGTGCTTTACGCCAAGACCGTAAAAACTTGACCATTACGCTGGAATCCATTTCCTAAAGCAAAAAATATCAAGGCTGGCAGTATACAGTATATGCTTTACGCCAGACTAATAAAATTGAGGTATTATGCCAGAATCTTCATCTAGAAGCGTAACACTCAAATTTTATACACCAACTTTCGACAGTCGAAACTTTTACGCCGGACTGCGAAAGTACGGAGTTTTTGGCTGACACATTAGAAATGTGGGCGTAAAATATAAAACGACTCTGTGCATCATCTTCCTCAAAGAGGCTATCAGCACAGGAGACGACCTAGCACGGTTACGTACAACGTGTGCGAAGGATTTTCGGTTGTTCTTCTTCATCCCAAATGCTCTACCTTTTAGGCTGGGTGCACTGCTCGTCGGCGGGATACTTCGCTCAGAAGAAAGTTTGCCTTGCCCGACCGAAGATGCTCTCACTTGAGCAGAAGAACGAGAAGAAGAATCAACCTTCTTTCCCTTAGTGGAGGAGGATTGTTTTGAGGCCTTTACTAGAAACTTCGAAATCTCGGAGAAGAAACGAAGAAGAACTCGAACGGACGAAGGCTTTCTTTCGCAGAAGACGGATGAAAAGTTTTTCTCTCATAAACTTGGGGTATATATGTAGTTCAGATGGACTCCTCGAATCCCGAACCAAATCTTCTAATTAATAATCCGGTTATGATTGGGTACTACGTCAGCCTATTACTCAGAGAAGACGGACAGTCAGCGAATTTCGAAAAGTTTTCGCGCGAGGAAGATACGTGGTTTTTACGCTAAGGGGCTTTTTACGCTCGACAGCTACAGATCTACAATTTTACGCTCACAGGCTATAAGTCTATAGTTTTATGCCCGGATGCCTTTGTGCTCGGTAGCTTTTATGCTCGAGAGGATACAAACCTATGACTTCACGCTCAGCGGCTACAAATCTATGATCTCACGCTCGGTGGCTTTTTACGTTTAGAGGCAACAGATCCATGACTTCACGCTCGAAAGATTTTCTTTTCGGAAGCTACAAATCTACAGTTCTGCACCAAGGAGTTTTCTACGCTCGACAGCTACAAATCTACGGTTTTACGTTCCAATGGCTACAAGTCTATGGTTTTACGCCCGGATGCCTTTGTGCTCGGTAGCTTTTATGCTCGAGAGGCTACAAACCTACGACTTCACGCTCCGGAACTACAAGTCTATGATTTCACGTTCGGTGGCTTTTTACGCTCAGAGGCAACGAACATATGATTTTACGCTCCACGACTTTCCGCACATCTGAAAGATGCGCAGGCCAGTACAGTACATCTGAACGACTCTCAAAGCGGTCAATTACAGGAGTTCACACTGAAGATACTCCTTTTTGACCTCAAGATACCCCAAGTACCCGAAGCATACAGAGTTCAACATTGAAAATTACTCTTCTTCATGGGTCGATTTGAAGTTCATCCAGAATCAAGTCTGAATATTTCGTCTACAAAATCAAGATGGCGACTCAGTTTGACAGCCAGTTCTCGCCCTGTTCCAAGGGATTTTCGAGAAGTCACTCTTGAAGATGATGGTTTGAACAAAAATTCTGTTTATCAGAAGTGAAAAACAGTTCAGAATTCTACGCGGTTCCGAACAGCAAGACAGTTCGAACACTCGACTGCTAAAGCGGCTTTCTGCGCATCCTTAGTTATGCGTAAAAGACAAGACAGGACCTAGCACTCTTTCTACACAGAGTCAGCGTAAAGAATCAGACTTGTCGAAACTACACATATTCAAACTTCACAGCAAAGTATGGCAACATGATCATATGCAAAGAAGAAAGATGATCTTATTTGAAAATCATGATTACATATGAGGGAAATCCAGTCTACAAGGGTTTTTTCTTCATTTTCATGACTACATATGAGGGAAATCCCGTCTACAAAGGGCTTCCTCATCGTCGTCTGAAGATCGCACCCGGAATCTATCCTGCCAGGTTCTCGCATTGGTGAAGATCTTCCTCTTCTTCCATGGCAGTTCATTGACATCCACAGTCGATGAACAAGAAGATGATCAGTGGCGCAAGGATGCAAAACTGGGCATAGACCCATACTGCCAACAGAAGAAAAGGAGAGTAAATCTGCTTGCCTACGTCCCGCGCCACGGAGGTAACGGGAGAAGGCACCACTTGCAAGCTGCCTGGTCAAACACGACCCTTCTTCTCTCCCGAAGAACCACCATACAAAGTTGCTGATTATCCCGAGCAAAGGAGGCTATGATATCCTTCCATGATCCATTGTTGCAGAGGACATTTGCTCGAAGATGCCGTCTTTTTTGGCTCCTTACATGCTAGAAGAGCATGATCTCCTTCTTTCTCAAGGTGACCCGACGAACTCTAGCCATCATCTCTGTATGGTGAAGGAAGTATGGGAAGAACATGAGAACTCCTCAGCCTTTTTATAGGCGAGAGAGAGCACCGATCCCCAATAATTCTGCCATAAAGTCAGCCGTGAAAGAACGTATCAGGCTTGACCGTTTCAGGCTCCACTCAGAGCGTTTTGAGTTACGAGGAACGGTTCATGCTTTATTCCAAGCGTTTCAAATTACGAGGAATTTAAAAGCTTTCAAGGGGGTCTTGTAGAAGCATGAAAAATACGCTGGACAGCTATACGCAGCATGTTCATACAGGGCAGCGTAAAAAGATGACCTCAGAGCCATCAACTTGCAACAGAGCTTCTCCGCTGAGCACAGCATAAAATATAAGCTCAAGGACCATCTGCGTAGTGCAATGTGACCAGGCTGCTTCAGCGTAAAAGATGTGCCGCATCGCCTTCATGGCGTAAAACCCATCCGCTTTTAATACAACATTGAAGTGTACGAGGATTGCTTCGTGTTCTTCAAAATAAACCAGTCAGAGCATGCAACGAACCTGACGTCTGCACTCCTGACAAAGAGTATTGTACGACTACCCAGGCGACGGGTATGATGATGGTACGGCACTGCAACCCAGGCTGTCATTTACTGCCATTTCCTTTGCGTAAACTACTTTTACACATACGAAGGAATACGCTGCCTAGATTTATACAGGCGAATGTGAGCTGTTTACGCTCCGCAGAAGACAAACAGCCTGCCACGTCAAAAGCTGTACTTCGTATAAGGCTCGAGGCACGTCTCTGTATTTTATGCACAGAGCGGTGACAGTTTCTCAAGGTACGTCTTTGCATTTAAAGCGTCGAATACTAACAGATGCCCGAGGCACGTCTCTGCACTTGAGGCACAAAAGGGTGGCAGACCTTCAAACCACGTCTCCTTATTTAATGAGCAGGATAATGGCGGATCTCCGTATTTAATGCAGGAGATTTGATTAAATATCACCGAACCGTTGTTTGTGGTATTAAATGAAAGAATAAAAGTGTATTTCAATGACAGGGTTTATACGAGACCCGTGCCCTTTGGTTTACAAACAAACTTGTATAATTCGATCCTATGCGAGGATGCGGGAGTACAATTTATTTAATCTGGGTATAAATTGCTATAGGTGTCTGATCTGCGGTCGATCACTTTAGCCCTTGGACTACACGATGTTGAAGAAGTGTCGTGGAAGACAGGATGCAGCTTCGGAGGTTGCGAAGGAGGGTGGATGCACGATGCTGAAGGTCGTCGCTCCCTATTCCTTGCCTGAGCTCTGTATTCTTCTCTCTCTCTGTCTCTCCCTCTTGATCTCCGGTTCGGTGACCTTGTTCGATCCTTCTTTCAAAGTTTTGAGCTTTGATCTGATATTGGTATTTTTGGCCAAATTTTCTGACCTGGTTCGATCTTCCAAATTGTCGACCTTGTTCCCCATTGATAGGGGTCTCTATTTATAGAGTTTTGGTGACAGTGACCACTCCATCGGTGTAACAACCGAGAAGTGGAAAGTACAGCACCCTTTTACACAACTGTTAAAGTAACCAATGCCTACGTATAGATGATCTTTTGAATGAGCGTGTGACGCGGGTCCAACTAAGGGGACACAACGCGTACAATTGCTACTAAGATCACGGCGTAAAAGCCACGTAGGTAGGTATCCATTGTGTAGAAGAGGTTGGCGTAGAAGCCAAATGTCTGTCACCTTGGCGTAGAAGCCAAATAGGCATAGAAGCCGAGTAGGCGTGGAAGCCGAGTAGTCGTAGAGACTGAGGGGGCATGGAAGCCGAGCAGGCATAGAAGCCGAACAGGCATAGAAGCCGAGTAGGCGTGGAAGCCGAGCAGGCATAGAAGCCAAACAGGCATAGAAGCCGAGTAGGCGTGGAAGCCGAGCAGTCGTAGAGACTGAGGGGGCGCGGAAGCCGTAGGAGCACAGATCCTGAATGGGCGTAGAAGCCGCTGCGTACCGTGCCAGGGTGCTGATGTGGACGTCTTTAGCCAGAATTACGGCTTTTGGAGATCAAATCTTTGGCAGAGATTTGCCATCATCCTGTGCATTAAATGCGGAGACGTGCCTTGAGGGGAAACTGTCACCGCTCTGTACGTTTTGACGGAGGGACGTGCCTTGAGGGGACACTGTCACCGCTCTGTGTGCTTTGGCGGAGAGACGTGCCTCGAGGGGACACTGTCACCGCTCTGTGTGCTTTGGCGGAGAGACGTGCCTCAAGCCCTGTACGAAGCGCAGCTTTTGACATGGCAGGCGGTTTGTCTTCTACGGAGCGTAAAACAGCCCATGTTTGCCTGTGTAAAACAAGGCAGCGTGTTCTCTTTGCACGCGAAAGAGCGGTTTATGCCGGTGGTTTTTTAGTAAACGCCGGTTTGGTGATATTTTAACCAAATCCTCTGCATTAAATGCTGAGATCTGCCATCATACTATGGAGCGCGTCCTGAGGGGTCTGCCCCCGTTCCCAGCCGTCGTTTGGGTAGCTGTGCAGCACTTTTTGTCAGGAGTCAGAGGTCAGGTTTACTGCGTGACTGGACAGTTTCTTTCCGGGAATACGAAGCGTTCCTCGTACGCTTTAACGCTGCTTTGAGAGCGGCTGGGTTTTACGCCATGGAGGCGATGAAGAACCCTGTTTTACGCTGGATGGCTCTGAAGGCCTCTGCCTACGCTGCTCTGTATCAAGACGCTGCGTAGATCTTCCAAGCATTTTTTTCATGCTTCTACAAGACCCCCTTCAAAGCTTTTAAATTTCTCGGAATTTGAAACGCTTTGAATGAAGCATGAACGGCCCCTCGTAACTCGAAACGTTTCTGAATGGAGCGTTGAAACGGTCGATGCTGACTTTATGGCGGATTTATTGGGGACCGCTGTGATCTCTTTTGCCTATAAAAGGCTGGGGGGGTGAACCTGTCTTCACCACATTCCTATTGTCATGCAGAGATGATCGCCGGAGTTCGTCGGATCGATCTGAGGAAGAAGGAGATCATGTTCTTCCAGCATGTAGGGAGCCGTAAAAGACGGCGTCTTCGAGCAAGTGTCCACTGCAACGATGGATCATGGAAGGACATCTTAGCCTCCCTTGCTTGGGATAATCAGCAACTTTTTATGGCATTGCCCCAGGAGAGAGGAAGGGTCGTATTGGACCACAGCGGCTGGCATGCTGTGTATCTTCCTCTGAGATCCCCGCGGACGAGATTAGACAAATTGTAATCTATCGTCCCCAATCGAGTTGGGCTTAAAGAAGCCTCAACTGGATCGGCCATGGCGAATGGAGGATCTTCTTGTTCATGACTGTGGTAGTCGATGAACAGCCCTCGAAGAAGAGGAAGACCTTCACCCATGTGAGAACCTGTCAGTACAGCTTCTGGGCGATCTTCGGACGATGATGGGGGGACTCCTTTGTAGACGGAGTTTCCCTCAGATGTAATCATGAGAAATAGAGAAAAACCCTTGTAGATTGGATTTCCCTCATATGTAATCATGATTTTAATCTTTAATAAAATCGTCTTCTTCTCCATATGATCGTCTTGCCATACGTTGCTTGTGAAGTCTGAATATGTGCAGCTTCGACACGTCTGAATCTTTATGCTGACTCTGATAGAAAGAGTATTAGGCCCTGTCCTTTATACATAGCGGATAGTCCATAGAACGCTGCTGAGCACTTTGAACATGTAGAACTGTCCTGTTGCTAGGACTGCGTAGAATTTCTGAACTGTTGCCTCTCTGATGAGCAAAATTTTGTTTTGTTCAGAATTCGTCTTCAAGAATGATCTCTCGAAACTCCCTTGGAACAGGGTCAAGGTTTTTGGCTGTCAAACTGAGTTGCCACTTTGATAGACGAGATGTTCAGACTGGAATCTGGATGAACCTCCAGTTTTCTGGACCCGAGAGGAGTAATTTCTCAATGTTTGAACTCTGCATACTTCGGGTACTTGGGGATGCTTTGGGTCAAGAACGAGTATCTTCTGTGTGAACTCTTTGCACTTGACCGCCTTGGGGACTGTTTGGATATACAAAAAGTCGTGGAGCGGGAAATCATGTCTGTAGCCTCTTGAGCGTAAAACACCATCGAGCGTGAAATCATAAACTTGTGGTTCCTGAGCGTGAAGTCGTAGGTTTGTTGCCTCTTGAGCATAGAATGCTACCGAGCACAAAGGCATCCGGGCAAAAAAAACCATAGACTTGTAGCTGTCGAACGTAAAGCCGTTAGATTCGTAGCTGTCGAGCGTAGAAAAGCTCCTTTTAGCGTAGGACTGTAGATCTGTAGCCTGTGAGCGTAGAACACCATCGAGCGTGAAATCGTAGACCTGTGGTTCCTGATCGTGAAGTCGTAGGTTTGTTGCCTCTCAAGCATAGAATGCTACCGAGCACAAAGGTATCCGGGCAAGAAAAACCATAGACTTGTAGCTGTCGAACGTAAAGCTGTTAGATTCGTAGCTGTCGAGCATAGAAAAGCTCATTTAGCGTAGAACTGTTTGATTTGTAGCTCCTGAAAAGAAAATTTCTTCGAGCGTGAGGTTTGCGGATCTGTTGCTGCTGAGCGTAAACTGAGCGCCACCGAGCGTGAGATCGTCGATTTGGTATCTGCTGAGCGTAAAGTCGTGGGTTTGTGGCCTCTCGAGCATAAAAGCTACCGAGCACAAAGGCATCCGGGCGTAAAACCATAGACTTGTAGCTTGCGAGCGTAAAACCGTAGATCCGTTGCTGTCGAGCGTAGAAAGCTCATTTAGCGTAGAACCCGCTGAACCGTCTTGCACGAAAAAACCTTTCGAATTCGCTGACTGTCCGTCTTCCAAGGGTAGTGGGCTGACGTAGCATCCAATCATGATCAACTATTAATTGTGAGATATGGTTAGGGTCTCGAGGGGTTCGTCCGAGGATTCGAGGAGTTGACCCGGACTGTATATATATCCCCAGCTTCTGGAAAGAAAAACTTTTCATCTGTCTTTTGCGAAAGAGAGCTTTTGACTGTTCGAGTTTTTCTTCGTTCTTTCTCCGAGCACTTCGAGTCTTTCAGAAATGGCGCCAAAACAAACCCCCTCCGCTAAGGGAAAGAGCATAGGTTCTTCTTCTCATTCTTCTGTCCCGACGAGGGAATCTCCGGTCGGGCAAGGTGAACTTCCCTCTGAGGGGAGCATCCCGCCGACGACTAGCGCTCCCGGCTTTAGAGATAGAACTTTTTGGGATGACACAAACGACGAAAAATCCTTCGCACACGTTGAACGTGACTGCGCTAGGTCGTCTTCTATGCTGATAGCCTCTTTTGAGGAAGATGACGCACGGAGGCGTTTTCATCTTTTACGCCCACATTTCTAATGTGTCAGCGTAAAGACTCCGTATTTTCGTAGCTCTGGACGTAAATTGCTCGGGCCACCGAAAATTGGCGTATTTCATAAAATTTGAATTTTACGTTTGTGGAGGAGACTTCCGGCGTAAGGTGACCAATATTTGTACAATCTTGGCGTAAAGAACAGACTGTCGTTTCCTTGGTTCGTGTGTTTGTGCCAGACTTGTAATGACCTATCTTCTTTGCATTATCTTGCAGTTGATCTGGGTGAGTCCCCATTGGTTAACCAGATACGGCCAATGGGGACTCACCCAGATACGGCCAGTTTGAGTTCATGGTGATGCCATTTGGTTTAACCAACGCACCGGCAGTATTCATGAACCTGATGAACAAGGTGTTCCACCAGTACCTTGACAAGTTCGTGGTGGTGTTCATCGACGATATTCTTGTGTATTCCAAGACACCGGAGGAGCACGAAGAGTACCTGAGATTGGTCTTAGAGACTCTCAGGAGGGAGAAGTTGTACGGGAAACTCTCTAAGTGTGAATTCTTCCTTGACAAGGTCGAATTTCTTGGGCATGTGGTATCGGGTGACGGAATCTCGGTTAACCCACAGAAGATCGAGGCAGTGGAGTCATGGGCTACCCCCAGTTCGGTAGCTGAGATTAGGAGTTTTCTCGGGCTAGCAGGATACTACAGGAGGTTTGTACAAGACTTCTCCAAGATTGCAGCGCCGATGACCAGACTGACTAGGAAGGATGTGGATTTTGTCTGGACGGAGGAGTGCCAGGCCGCATTTGATGAGCTGAAGAAGAGGTTGACGACAGCTCCAATTTTGACGTTGCCAGCAGGGACAGGTGGTTTTACCATCTACAGTGACGCTTCAGGGAAGGGTCTGGGATGTGTTCTTCAGCAGCACGGGAAGGTAATTGCCTATGCTTCCAGGCAGTTACACCCTCATGAAAAGAACTACCCCACCCACGATTTAGAGTTGGCAGCAGTGATCTTCGCTCTAAAGCTGTAGAAACATTACCTGTACGGAGAGCGTGTAGAGATCTTCACAGACCACAAGAGCTTGAAGTACGTGTTCACACAGAAGGAGCTAAACATGAGGCAGAGGAGGTGGTTGGAGTTGATGAAGGACTTCGACATCTCATTGCAGTACCATCCAGGGAAGGCCAACGTAGTCGTCGATGCCTTGAGCAGGTATCCGATGGCTATGTACTTGACGACAGATAGGCATTTGTTGGCTGATCTGGAAAGCTTGGAGATTGAGGTGTTAGTTCCCGGTACTGAGATTCAAATGTAGGGATTGCAGATACAGTCCGAACTGATGGACAGGATCAGAGCTGCGCAGTACGATGATGAGACTCTGAGGAGTATCAGAGCACAGGTTCAGATGGGATTGTCGGACGACTTTACTATCGTAGATGATGGTTCTCTACGGCACGGCACAAGGATATGTGTGCCGAGCGGGGAGCTGCGCGAGGAGGTTTTGCAAGAGGCACGCCGCTCTCAGTACTCGATGCATCCCGGTGCCAACAAGATGTATCGATACTTGAGGGAGCACGTATGGTGGTATGGAATGAAGCGCGAGGTAGCACGCTTCGTATCTCGATGTCTAGTGTGCCAGCAGGTAAAGGCAGACCGGCAGAGGCCAGGTGGTTTGCTTCAACCTTTACCGATTCCAGAATGGAAATGGGAGCACGTGACCATGGATTTTGTTTCAGGGGTTCCACGTTCTCCAGGAGGGAAGGACGCGATTTGGGTCATCGTGGACAGGTTGACCAAATCAGCCCATTTCTTACCTTTCAAGGTGGGCACGTCGACAGAGAGGCTAGCAGGGATGTACGTGCGACAGATTTTTAGACTTCATGGAGTTCCTGTGAGCATCGTCTCGGATCGGGATAGTCGTTTCACTTCCCACTTCTGGAGGAGTCTGCAGGCTAGCTTGGGCACTCAGCTCAAGTTCAGTACCGCTTATCACCCCCAGACAGACGGGCAGTCTGAAAGGACTATTCAGACTCTCGAGGATATGCTACGCACTTGCGTTTTAGATCTCGGAGGTTCTTGGGAGGATCATCTGCACCTGGTAGAGTTCGCTTACAACAACAGCTACCAGGCCAGCATCGAAATGTCACCATTTGAGGCTCTTTATGGACGGAGGTGTCGTACAACGCTATCGTGGGACGACGTTGGAGAGAGAGCCTTGCTAGGACCAGAAATGGTCGTGGATGCAGCAGAAAAGGTGAAACTCATCAGAGACAGACTGCGAGTGGCGCAGGACAGACAGCGGCATTGGGCCGACAGCCACCGTAGACCCCTTGAGTTTCAGGTATAGATTATTGTTTTTCTGGCTTGTGTTTGTTTGTTTAGACTGCGTGCTGAGACTGTTTTGTTTTAGGTTGGTGATCTAGTATTCCTACGGATTTCTCCGACGCGTGGAACGATTCGTTTTGGTAGAGGCGGGAAGCTTAGCCCACGCTACATCGGACCCTTCGGTATTCTTGCGAAGATAGGTGCAGTGGCGTATAGACTAGACTTGCCGCCTGTATTGGAGGGAGTGCATGATGTGTTCCACGTGTCGCAGCTGAGACGGTACGTGGCAGACCCTAGTCACGTACTTGATAACTCGGAGATTGAGGTTGGTCCGACGCTCAGTTACCCCGAGCAGCCCGTAGAGATCTTGGACCGCAGAGAGAAGGTGTTGCGGAACCAAACTATTCCTTTGGTTCGTGTTGCATGGAGACATCACTCTCCAGGGAGATTTCACTCCAGAAATCCCAGAGGAGTTGCCTATTCTAGAGGAGAACTTGCCTGTCTGTACTTAGATTATTTTTCTGCATTATTGTTTTAGACTGAGACTGAGTTGTATTTATTATTTTTGTGACTTTGTGAGGTCATTTAGACCCAGGATTTGAGTGGAACTTATTGTGGTTGGTTTTAATAGAACTCTTTCTATTCTCATCGTGCCATTATTCTTATAGTTTGTGATTGAGTATATTATAGAACTGTGGTTTATTTATCATTGTCCTCCGTACGGAGTTGAGACTATTGACAGGATATACTATGTTTGTGACCTAGACAGCGTTCTACCGCCGATGCTGCGGCGTAGGCTGGACGTACCCTTCGGTGTTCTTGCGAAGATAGGTGCAATGGCGTATAGACTAGACTTGCCGCCTGCATTGGAGGGAGTGCATGATGTGTTCCACGTGTCGCAGCTGAGATGGTACGTGGCAGACCCTAGTCACGTACTTGATCACTCGGAGATTGAGGTTAGTCTGACGCTCAGCTACCCCGAGCAGCCCGTAGAGATCTTGGATCGCAGAGAGAAGGTGTTGCGGAACCAAACTATTCCTTTGGTTCGTGTTGCATGGAGACATCACTCTCCAGGGGAGTCGACCTGGGAGAGAGAGGACGAAATGCGTGAGCAATACCCGTATCTCTTCTAGACTTGAGGTATATTCCTTTTCTGATTTCATTCTTGTTCTAGATCAGTCCAATTTCGAGGACGAAATTTCTTTTAGGATGGTAGACTTGTCACTACCACTTTTCCCAGATAAGGGCATTTGGGTAATTTCACTATTTTGAATAATTATGTATTTAATTAATTTGCTGAGTTTTATAAACTAATTATATATTGTAAGTGATATTTGGTTTTAGGTAAAAACCCTAGAACTCACTAGGACAAACCCTAATGACTAAACCCTAATTAGAAAACCAATTCTAGTCAAACCCTAGAATTCTAATTTTAGGGTGGAACCTCTTACCCTAGAAGGCCTAAACCTGAGTTAATTAGGTTCTGCATGACCTAACATAGGGGGTTTAACCTAAACTATGCATTAGAAACCCTAACTGGGCCTTAATATAAAAAGGAACCCTCCCTTCCTTCATGTAGAAAGGAGAAACCCTAGCCTCCACAAGAGAAAGCCATCTCCCCACTCCAGAATTCAAAATCTAGCCCTAGGGTTCCTATTTCCTCCTCCAAAGTAAAGAGAAGCAAGGGGTTGGGTCAAGAAGCCTTGGAGAAGAAGAACCTCCATTGAAGAAGCCATCTCCCTAGGTAAAACTCTATTTTTATTCATTTTAATCCTGTTTTCAGAGGTTAATGGCCATTAGGAACCCACCCTTCTGTGTAGAGTTTGATTTTAGGGTTTTGATTAGATTTTGGGTGTTCATACGTTGTTATTCCCAATTTTCATGAACCCTAACCCTAGGTGGTTTTTTATAGACTGATTTCACCCTCCTACGTGTAGGTTAGATATTGATTTAGGGTTTTGTTTTGGATTTTCAGGAGTACTTAGTGTGGTTTTCGTTTTTGCACATCATGTGTTTGGTGAAATGCTTCACAGGAGGAATTACCTATCTAACCTACTTTATTATTATCTAATTTGAGGTATGATGTTTGATGTGTATATATATGCATATGTGTGGATGGGTTGTTGTTCTGATTTCCTGTGGAGTCGAGTCTTTACTGTGCTGTGTGCATCGTTGGGGAAGGTTCTGTGAGCAGTCGGGTTTGGAGATTCTGTGCACAGTCAGGATTAGAGGTGTGTGTGGCTGTGTGTTTGGGAGAAATACATGTACATGTGTTGTGTGTGTTTGAGTGTGTGTTTAGGATTAAGATTTCTGAATATTGAACATAACTGTGCATTTATTTCAGCGTGTGCATAGGTGAATTAACTGTGTCAGTGTGTCTGTGAGTTCCAGTTCCTATCTGTGTGTTTTGTATCAGTATGAACTCGTGTGTGTGAGTTCAGTACTTTAGATACCCATGTGTAGGTGTATAAGTCTAGTGTATCAGCATACTGTTGGTGAATTGTGTTACCTGAGTGTTAGTATCAGTGAGAAGGGGGGGGTTTAATGGCTGTGCTGTGTTTACAGTGTGAGGGGAACTAATGCTGTGTGTATTTCAGTCGGGTAGGAAGATTTTTGTGCATGTATCAGAGGTTGACTTTTAAAGTTTTAGGGGGAGGGGGACTTAGATGATACTCTGAAGTATCAATGTGCACTTGAGCATGGGACCTTGGTGTCGGGTCAGCTAAGGGGGGGGCAGCAACAAGGTATTATGGGGACTGATACTTAAGTATCAGTATAGTATCAGTAAACTACAACATACAATATGCTGTTGGTTACAATTGTAGTTCCAGTATGGGGTGTGATTGTGAAGGTCTGTGTGTAGTAGTTGGCAGTGGGTGAACATCTGCATTTGGCAGTAAATAGGGGGTATGAGTGTTTAGTTTGTTGTTTGTGTATCCCAGTATGGAGTTAAGATAGGTGAGTGGTTTTGGTTGTTTTTGGTGTTTGCACAGTCAGCCCAGCAGTAGCTATAGCACAGTCCTGCAGTTTATGCACTATGTGGCATTGGGATTGTTTGAGTGCTAGGTAAAAAAAAACTGGTGGGGTATTACTGTCACTGAAGTAACTGTGTTCAACTGGACTGAACTTGTGTGTGTGCAGTGAGGTTAGAGGCATACCTGTGTGGTTCAGTACATCAGTATATTGAGCCAATGTAATCAGTATATTCCCTAGTGTTTCAGTATCAGTATTGAGTATAGTGATTGGTTTCAGTGAGAGGTGTAGGTAAGTGTCTGTGTGCACATGTGTGTGTGTGTACTGTGTCAGTTCAGAACTTGTGTGTGTGAGTTCCATAGAACCTAGTTTCCTGTGTGTCTGGGAGTATCAGTGATATGAGGGTGCAGAGTTCTAGAGACCTATGTGTAAAGATGTGACTGTGTGTGTGTAGGAATTAATTTCAGTATGTTAGATAGCTGAGGTGTGTATCAGTTATTTGGGTTAAGGGGTAGTAAGTATTATAAGTTGTGTATCAGTAGGGGGGGTTTTCAGCAATTAAAATTGCATGTACAGGTATGTGGTTGCTAATGGGTGTAGTAAGAAATAATCCAGAGTGATGATTCATTGTGTTTTGCTTGGGGTGTCAGAATTTTAGTTCATAAGTTAGTATCAGTTAATTATTAAATTAACACCAGTTAAGTCCTAAGTTAGTATCAGTTGATTATTAAGTTAGCATCAGTTAAAAGTTAAGTATTAGTTTATAGTTAAGTAAGATTCATGTAATTAAGTTAAATACTTGATACCAATATGTATATATGAGTTATACATATTAGTAGCACCTAGTGTTGCCTTATTCACTAAGTATTAGTTAGTATAAGTCTAGTAATGACTAGATTGACCAGAAAACCTAGTTAGCAAGGTATTGACTAGATTAATCTAGTGGGACTTAGACATGGCCTAGAAATATCACAATTAGCTAGTTACACATGTATATCACTTCAAATCATTCTTTAATATTAATATTTGATATTTAGGTCTTGGTGATTCCATCTTGGACATCGATCCTCACACCTTGCTCAGGACCACAGGCGAGTACATTCTCTGACAGTTTTCATTGTTGATTACTTCTATAAATTGTAGTGTATTACATACTTGATTCCGACACTGTGGATACACGGGTTAGCACCCTAGATCCCCATCATGAGGAGTCGTGATTGGAATCCATCGTGCTAGCTGGGGGATGGGGAACTATTAGTAGATTATGTGATCATATCCAAACATTTATATGCACCATAGCTCACCCCGCTTCTCACGTCGGGTGCAGCCTGACCATTTATATGCTCCATAGCTGTTATATATGATTAGCCTGACCACTATATGCACCATAGCTAACCATACGGTTAGCCTGACCTAAAAGAATCATAGCTAATCATATATAACCAGCCTGATCTAGTCCCAAGCCGATCACATAATAAACTGATATTTTAAACACTTAGCTAGATGTTTATCTTTATTCAGATTCATTTGTTCTAGCATTCACTATTTATTGTTCATTGCTAGATGCTCTATTGTCTATTTCATTTCTTCTGTACTTCTCATTTTCAGCATTTATTTCCATCTTGTATCTCTTACACTGTTTATAGATTTTGTCAATTTAATGAAACTGCTGTTAGTGCTTGTGCTTCGCTCCAATCCTGACTGGGTAAACATTTTCAGAGGACCTGGAGGACTTTTGCCCCACTCATTACGGACCAGGATTAGAGGGAGATTTTACTCCAGAAATCCCAGAGGAGTTGCCTATTCTAGAGGAGAACTTGCCTGCCTGTACTTAGATTATTTTTCTGCATTATTATTTTAGATTGAGACTGAGTTATATTTATTATTTTTGTGACTTTGTGAGGTCATTTAGACCCAGGATTTGAGTGGGACTTATTGTGGTTGGTTTTAATAGAACTCTTTCTATTCTCATCGTTCCATTATTCTTATAGTTTGTGATTGAGTATATTATAGAACTGTGGTTTATTTATCATTGTCCTCCGTACGGAGTTGAGACTATTGACAGGATATACTATGTTTGTGACCTAGACAGCGTTCTACCGCCGATGCTGCGGCGTAGGCTGGACGTACCCACGACTCATGCCCAAATTTCGGGTGCGGGTCGTGACACGTTTTTAGTGGTGGCCCATGCAGGTCTAGCTTCGCAAGTTGTAAGATGTCGTGATAGTGCGACAACTTAGTTGTACTACTACGAGCCTATTTTAGGAATAGGAATTAGGACGAGGATATGCTCAATCACAATTAGGAAATTCTGATTCTTATGATACTACTCTTAATGATTTTCCTTTAGAAATTTAATGTCCTTCCTTGATGATATCGTATCTATTGCCTTAATTAAATCTTTCGATCTGTCTTCAGGATGCCGCCGAGAAGGTCCCAGAGACTCGGAGCAGCAGATTCAGAGAGGTCTGCCACCTCTCGCCCTGCCGGACAGACATCCGCAGCACCTCCTACATCTCCAGTACATGTGGGAGTATCTGCAGCATTCGGGGGTCCTCCACCACCTGTTCAGAGGGTTCCAGCAGCCACGACGGAACCACCACCACCACCAGTTCAGTATCTAGGAGGTGTGCCCGTCGATGGGGCACAGATGTTCGCTTTGATTCAGGGCATGGTCGATGCCCAGAGGACGTCGGCAGAGGCCCAGAGAGTGCAGGCTGAGGCACATCAGGCCCAGACAGAGATGATGAGGGTGAACATGGAGAATGCTCACCAAGTGGCTCTCCAGGCTGTGGAGAGGGTCACTCAGCAGCAGCAGCATCCTGGTCAGCAACAACAAAGGTCGGGCACCATTGTGGACTTCAAGAGGATGATGCCTCGGGAGTTCAAGGGGACAGAAGGGATACTCTACGCCAATGATTGTCTAGAGGACATCGAGAGGAACTTGCGTTTGGCGCAGCTTCCAGAGGTGCTCCAGATCGAGGCCGCTGGCAGCCAGATGTTCGATATTGCCTTGACATGGTTTCGCACAGAGCCGAGACTTTTGCGCAGGGGACTCACTTGGGAGGCTTTCAGGGAGCTCTTCAAGGAGAAATTCTTTTCTGACGTTGCCCTAGGAGCCTTGGAGAGTCAGTTCCATGACTTAGTCCAGGGGAGCTCGTCTGTCGATGAGTATGCCGCGGAGTTTTATCTCCTGAGCCGCTTCGCGCCATCGATGATTAGAGATCCGGGGGACAGGGCCCGGAAGTTCAGAAAGGGGCTGGCAAGGGAGATCAAGTCTCGCACGTCGGGACGTCGCACCGCTACTTTCGAGGGCATATTGATGGATGCCCAGATAGCCGAGGACGACTTGGACCTCTGGCCCAAGAGGGGACGCGATGTTTCCGGAGGAGCAAATAGTAGTGCGGGACCGGGCAAACGTCCACACTTTCAGCAGCAGCAGAGGCCCTTTCAGCAGCAGCACCAGCAGCACCAGGCACCAGCCCGAGGGCAGGTCCAGCAACAGCAGCAGAGGCAGACTCAGCCCGCCATCCAGTGTACGTACTGCGGGAAGATAGGACATACTAAAGAGATCTGCAGGCATAGATTGGGCTTATGTCTGTCCTGCGGATCGACGACACATCAGCTGAGGGATTGCCCTACCATTCGGACTCGTCCCGGTCAGGGTGGAGCAGCCGCCCAGAGAGGACCAGGCAGGGTACCTGCCGCACCAGGAGGCCAACAACAGAGGGGACCACTTCCACCGCAAAATCAGAGGTTTGCCCAGCATCAGCAGCAGAGAGGTGCACCCCAGGGGCGAGCGTACGCCATGGCAGTCGAGGAAATCGAGCCAGCAGGAGACTTGATCACAGGTTCGGTTCTTCTCGATTGTATTCCCGCATTTACCTTATTCGACTCTGGCGCTTTCCATAGTTTTGTGTCTGTATCATATGCACTTCGACATCATTTAGACACAGAACCATTAGCTAGGACTTGCAAGATCATGACTGGTGGAGGTATTATCCTAGTCCGTGATCACTGCAAGGACCGGAGAGTGTCAGTAGGAGGCCGAGACTTGAGCGTGAGCTTACTTGTCATGCCACTTCCGGGGTATGATATTGTACTCGGAATGGACTGGTTGAGTAGGCATCATGCTACTATAGATTGTTATAGAGGCAGAGTATTGTTTAGACCACCAGGAGAGCCGGAGTTTGAGGTCGTCAGAGGAGCAGCGGAACAGAGGAAGAGCACATTTTGCGGAGCCAGGACGGAAGAAGAGGAGTTGCCACATCCTCTGATAGCGGAGTTCCTGGATGTATTTCCAGAGGAGTTGCCAGGCTTGCCGCCAGACAGAGATGTTGAATTCTCTATAGACTTGGTTCCAGGAGCGGAGCCCATTTCACAACATGTCTATAGAGTCAACAACAGCGAGTTGGCGGAACTGAAGAAGCAAGTTGAGGAGCTGCAGGACAAAGGCTTCATCAAATCCAGTTCATCACTATGGGGAGCTCCGGTATTGTTCGTACCGAAGAAGGACGGCACGGTGCGCATGTGCATTGATTATAGAGCTTTGAACAATATCACTATCAAGAACAAGTACCCGCTGCCGAGGATAGATGATCTTTTCGACCAGTTGAGCGGGGCGAGGGTGTTTTCAAAGATAGATTTGAGGTCAGGCTATCACCAGGTGAAGGTGAAGAGAGAAGACACGCCAAAGACAGCTTTTCGGACCAGATACGGCCAGTTTGAGTTCATGGTGATGCCATTTGGTTTAACCAACGCACCGGCAGTATTCATGAACCTGATGAACAAGGTGTTCCACCAGTACCTTGACAAGTTCGTGGTGGTGTTCATCGACGATATTCTTGTGTATTCCAAGACACCGGAGGAGCACGAAGAGCACCTGAGATTGGTCTTAGAGACTCTCAGGAGGGAGAAGTTGTACGGGAAACTCTCTAAGTGTGAATTCTTCCTTGACAAGGTCGAATTTCTTGGGCATGTGGAATCGGGTGACGGAATCTCGGTTAACCCACAGAAGATCGAGGCAGTGGAGTCGTGGGCTACCCCCAGTTCGGTAGCTGAGATCAGGAGTTTTCTCGGGCTAGCAGGATACTACAGGAGGTTTGTACAAGACTTCTCCAAGATTGCAGCGCCGATGACCAGACTGACTAGGAAGGATGTGGATTTTGTCTGGACGGAGGAGTGCCAGGCCGCATTTGATGAGCTGAAGAAGAGGTTGACGACAGCTCCAATTTTGATGTTGCCAGCAGGGACAGGTGGTTTTACCATCTACAGTGACGCTTCAGGGAAGGGTCTGGGATGTGTTCTTCAGCAGCACGAGAAGGTAATTGCCTATGCTTCCAGGCAGTTACGCCCTCATGAAAAGAACTACCCCACCCACGATTTAGAGTTGGCAGTAGTGATCTTCGCTCTAAAGCTGTGGAAACATTACCTGTACGGAGAGCGTGTGGAGATCTTCACAGACCACAAGAGCTTGAAGTACGTGTTCACACAGAAGGAGCTAAACATGAGGCAGAGGAGGTGGTTGGAGTTGATGAAGGACTTCGACATCTCATTGCAGTACCATCCAGGGAAGGCCAACGTAGTCGCCGATGCCTTGAGCAGGTATCCGATGGCTATGTACTGGACGACAGATAGGCATTTGTTGGCTGATCTGGAAAGCTTGGAGATTGAGGTGTTAGTTCCCGGTACTGAGATTCAAATGTGGGGATTGCAGATACAGTCCGAACTGATGGACAGGATCAGAGCTGCGCAGTACGATGATGAGACTCTGAGGAGTATCAGAGCACAGGTTCAGATGGGATTGTCGGACGACTTTACTATCGCAGATGATGGTTCTCTACGGCACGGCACAAGGATATATGTGCCGAGCAGGGAGCTGCGCGAGGAGGTTTTGCAAGAGGCACACCGTACTCAGTACTCGATGCATCCCGGTGCCAACAAGATGTATCGAGACTTGAGGGAGCACGTATGGGGGTATGGAATGAAGCGCGAGGTAGCACGCTTCGTATCCCGGTGTCTAGTGTGCCAGCAGGTAAAGGCAGACCGGCAGAGGCCAGGTGGTTTGCTTCAACCTTTACCGATTCCAGAATGGAAATGGGAGCACGTGACCATGGATTTCGTTTCAGGGCTTCCACGTTCTCCAGGAGGGAAGGACGCGATTTGGGTCATCGTGGACAGGTTGACCAAATCAGCCCATTTCTTACCTTTCAAGGTGGGCACGTCGACAGAGAGGCTAGCAGGGATGTACGTGCGACAGATTGTTAGACTTCATGGAGTTCCTGTGAGCATCGTCTCGGATCGGGATAGTCGTTTCACTTCCCACTTCTGGAGGAGTCTGCAGGCTAGCTTGGGCACTCAGCTCAAGTTCAGTACCGCTTATCACCCCCAGACAGACGGGCAGTCTGAAAGGACTATTCAGACTCTCGAGGATATGCTACGCACTTGCGTTTTAGATCTCGGAGGTTCTTGGGAGGATCATCTGCACCTGGTAGAGTTCGCTTACAACAACAGCTACCAGGCCAGCATCGAGATGTCACCATTTGAGGCTCTTTATGGACGGAGGTGTCGTACACCGCTATCGTGGGACGACATTGGAGAGAGAGCCTTGCTAGGACCAGAAATGGTCGTGGATGCAGCAGAAAAGGTAAAACTCATCAGAGACAGACTGCGATTGGCGCAGGACAGACAGCGGCATTGGGCCGACAGCCACCGTAGACCCCTTGAGTTTCAGGTATAGATTGTTGTTTTTCTGGCTTGTGTTTGTTTTTTTAGACTGCGTGCTGAGACTGTTTTGTTTTAGGTTGGTGATCTAGTATTCCTACGGATTTCTCCGACGCATGGAACGATTCGTTTTGGTAGAGGCGGGAAGCTTAGCCCACGCTACATCGGACCCTTCGGTATTCTTGCGAAGATAGGTGCAGTGGCGTATAGACTAGACTTGCCGCCTGCATTGGAGGGAGTGCATGATGTGTTCCACGTGTCGCAGCTGAGACGGTACGTGGCAGACCCTAGTCACGTACTTGATCACTCGGAGATTGAGGTTGGTCCGACGCTCAGCTACCCCGAGCAGCCCGTAGAGATCTTGGACCGCAGAGAGAAGGTGTTGCGGAACCAAACTATTCCTTTGGTTCGTGTTGCATGGAGACATCACTCTCCAGGGAGATTTCACTCCAGAAATCCCAGAAGAGTTGCCTATTCTAGAGGAGAACTTGCCTGCCTGTACTTAGATTATTTTTCTGCATTATTGTTTTAGACTGAGACTGAGTTGTATTTATTATTTTTGTGACTTTGTGAGGTCATTTAGACCCAGGATTTGAGTGGGACTTATTGTGGTTGGTTTTAATAGAACTCTTTCTATTCTCATCGTGCCATTATTCTTATAGTTTGTGATTGAGTATATTATAGAACTGTGGTTTATTTATCATTGTCCTCCGTACGGAGTTGAGACTATTGACAGGATATACTATGTTTGTGACCTAGACAGCGTTCTACCGCCGATGCTGCGGCGTAGGCTGGACGTGCCCTTCGGTATTCTTGCGAAGATAGGTGCAGTGGCGTATAGACTAGACTTGCCGCCTGCATTGGAGGGAGTGCATGATGTGTTCCACGTGTCGCAGCTGAGACGGTACGTGGCAGACCCTAGTCACGTACTTGATCACTCGGAGATTGAGGTTGGTCCGACGCTCAGCAACCCCGAGCAGCCCGTAGAGATCTTGGACCGCAGAGAGAAGGTGTTGCGAAACCAAACTATTCCTTTGGTTCGTGTTGCATGGAGACATCACTCTCCAGGGGAGTCGACCTGGGAGAGAGAGGACGAAATGCGCGAGCAATACCCGTATCTCTTCTAGACTTGAGGTATATTCCTTTTCTGATTTTATTCTTGTTCTAGATCAGTCCAATTTCGAGGACGAAATTTCTTTTAGGAGGGTAGACTTGTCACTACCACTTTTCCCAGATAAGGGCATTTGGATAATTTCATTATTTTGAATAATTATGTATTTAATTAATTTGCTGAGTTTTATAAACTAATTATATATTGTAAGTGATATTTGGTTTTAGGTAAAAACCCTAGAACTCACTAGGACAAACCCTAATGACCAAACCCTAATTAGAAAACCAATTCTAGTCAAACCCTAGAATTCTAATTTTAGGGTGGAACCTCTTACCCTAGAAGGCCTAAACCTGAGTTAATTAGGTTCTGCATGACCTAACATAGGGGGTTTAACCTAAACTATGCATTAGAAACCCTAACTGGGCCTTAATATAAAAAGGAACCCTCCCTTCCTTCATGTAGAAAGGAGAAACCCTAGCCTCCACAAGAGAAAGCCATCTCCCCACTCCAGAATTCGAAATCTAGCCCTAGGGTTCCCATTTCCTCCTCCAAAGCAAAGAGAAGCAAGGGGTTGGGTCAAGAAGCCTTGGAGAAGAAGAACCTCCATTGAAGAAGCTATCTCCCTAGGTAAAACTCTATTTTTATTCATTTTAATCTTGTTTTCAGAGGTTAATGGCCATTAGGAACCCACCCTTCTGTGTAGAGTTTGATTTTAGGGTTTTGATTAGATTTTGGGTGTTCATACGTTGTTATTCCCAATTTTCGTGAACCCTAACCCTAGGTGGTTGTTTATAGACTGATTTCACCCTCCTACGTGTAGGTTAGATATTGATTTAGGGTTTTGTTTTGGGTTTTCAGGAGTTCTTAGTTTGGTTTTCATTTTTGCACATCATGTGTTTGGTGAAATGCTTCACAGGAGGAATTACCTATCTAACCTACTTTATTATTATCTAATTTGAGGTATGATGTTTGATGTGTATATATATGCATATGTGTGGATGGGTTATTGTTCTGATTTCCTGTGGAGTCGAGTCTTTACTGTGCTGTGTGCATCGTTGGGGAAGGTTCTGTGAGCAGTCGAGTTTGGAGATTCTGTGCACAGTCAGGATTAGAGGTGTGTGTGGCTGTGTGTTTGGGAGAAATACATGTACATGTGTTGTGTGTGTTTGAGTGTGTGTTTAGGATTAAGATTTCTGAATATTGAACATAACTGTGCATTTATTTCAGCGTGTGCATAGGTGAATTAACTGTGTCAGTGTGTCTGTGAGTTCCAGTTCCTATCTGTGTGTTTTGTATCAGTATGAACTCGTGTGTATGAGTTCAGTACTTTAGATACCCATGTGTAGGTGTATAAGTCTAGTGTATCAGCATACTGTTGGTGAATTTGTGTTACCTGAGTGTTAGTATCAGTGAGAAGGGGGGTTTAATGGCTGTGCTGTGTTTACAGTGTGAGGGGAACTAATGCTGTGTGTATTTCAGTCGGGTAGGAAGATTTTTGTGCATGTATCAGAGGTTGACTTTTGAAGTTTTAGAGGGAGGGGGACTTAGATGATACTCTGAAGTATCAATGTGCACTTGAGCATGGGACCTTGGTGTCGGGTCAGCTAAGGGGGGGGGCAGCAACAAGGTATTATGGGGACTGATACTTAAGTATCAGTATAGTATCAGTGAACTACAACATACAATATGCTGTTGGTTACAATTGTAGTTCCAGTATGGGGTGTGATTGTGAAGGTCTGTGTGTAGTAGTAGTTGGCAGTGGGTGAACATCTGCATTTGGCAGTAAATAGGGGGTATGAGTGTTTAGTTTGTTGTTTGTGTATCCCAGTATGGAGTTAAGGTAGGTGAGTGGTTTTGGTTGTTTTTGGTGTTTGCACAGTCAGCCCAGCAGTAGCTATAGCACAGTCCTGCAGTTTATGCACTATGTGGCATTGGGATTGTTTGAGTGCTAGGTAAAAAGAAACTGGTGGGGTATTACTGTCACTGAAGTAACTGTGTTCAACTGGACTGAACTTGTGTGTGTGCAGTGAGGTTAGAGGCATACCTGTGTGGTTCAGTACATCAGTATATTGAGCCAATGTAATCAGTATATTCCCTAGTGTTTCAGTATCAGTATTGGGTATAGTGATTGGTTTCAGTGAGAGGTGTAGGTAAGTGTCTGTGTGCACATGTGTGTGTGTGTACTGTGTCAGTTCAGAACTTGTGTGTGTGAGTTCCATAGAACCTAGTTTCCTGTGTGTCTGGGAGTATCAGTGATATGAGGGTGCAGAGTTCTAGAGACCTATGTGTAAAGATGTGACTGTGTGTGTGTAGGAATTAATTTCAGTATGTTAGATAGCTGAGGTGTGTATCAGTTATTTGGGTTAAGGGGTAGTAAGTATTATAAGTTGTGTATCAGTAGGGGAGGGGTTTTCAGCAATTGAAATTGCATGTACAGGTATGTAGTTGCTAATGGGTGTAGTAAGAAATAATCCAGAGTGATGATTCATTGTGTTTTGCTTGGGGTGTCAGAATTTTAGTTCATAAGTTAGTATCAGTTAATTATTAAATTAACACCAGTTAAGTCCTAAGTTAGTATCAGTTGATTATTAAGTTAGCATCAGTTAAAAGTTAAGTATTAGTTTATAGTTAAGTAAGATTCATATAATTAAGTTAAATACTTGATACCAATATGTATATATGAGTTATACATATTAGTAGCACCTAGTGTTGCCTTATTCACTAAGTATTAGTTAGTATAAGTCTAGTAATGACTAGATTGACCAGAAAATCTAGTTAGCAAGGTATTGACTAGATTAATCTAGTGGGACTTAGACATGGCCTAGAAATATCACAATTAGCTAGTTACACATGTATATCACTTCAAATCATTCTTTAATATTAATATTTGATATTTAGGTCTTGGTGATTCCATCTTGGACATCGATCCTCACACCTTGCTCAGGACCACAGGCGAGTACATTCTCTGACAGTTTTCATTGTTGATTACTTCTATAAATTATAGTGTATTACATACTTGATTCCGACACTGTGGATACACGGGTTAGCACCCTAGATCCCCATCATGAGGAGTCGTGATTGGAATCCATCGTGCTAGCTGGGGGATGGGGAACTATTAGTAGATTATGTGATCATATCCAAACATTTATATGCACCATAGCTCACCCCACTTATCACGTCGGGTGCACCCTGACCATTTATATGCTCCATAGCTGTTATATATGATTAGCCTGACCACTATATGCACCATAGCTAACTATACGGTTAGCCTGACCTAAAAGAATCATAGCTAATCATATATAACCAGCCTGATCTAGTCCCAAGCCGATCACATAATAAACTGATATTTCAAACACTTAGCTAGATGTTTATCTTTATTCAGATTTATTTATTCTAGCATTCACTATTTATTATTCATTGCTAGATGCTCTATTGTCTATTTCATTTCTCCTGTACTTCTCATTTTCAGCATTTATTTCCATCTTGTATCTCTTACACTGTTTATAGATTTTGTCAATTTAATGAAACTGCTGTTAGTGCTTGTGCTTCGCTCCAATCCTGACTGGGTAAACATTTTCAGAGGACCTGGAGGACTTTTGCTCCACTCATTACGGACCAGGATTAGAGAGAGATTTCACTCCAGAAATCCCAGAGGAGTTGCCTATTCTAGAGGAGAACTTGCCTGCCTGTACTTAGATTATTTTTCTGCATTATTGTTTTAGACTGAAACTGAGTTGTATTTATTATTTTTGTGACTTTGTGAGGTCATTTAGACCCAGGATTTGAGTGGGACTTATTGTGGTTGGTTTTAATAGAACTCTTTCTATTCTCATCGTGCCATTATTCTTATAGTTTGTGATTGAGTATATTATAGAACTGTGGTTTATTTATCATTGTCCTCCGTACGGAGTTGAGACTATTGACAGAATATACTATGTTTGTGACCTAGACAGCGTTCTACCGCCGATGCTGCGGCGTAGGCTGGACGTACCCACGACTCATGCCCAAATTCCGGGTGCGGGTCGTGACACGGTAGCAGCTCAGGGGGTATATTCCTATTGAATTACAGGGATTCCTCCTTGAATGTGAATACAGTTTTAGACTGTCGGCTGGTTTTGAACCTCAGCCATGGCTGGAAGATCCTTTGTACTCCCCCTCTTGTGCATCGCAACCAGTCAGGGCTGTGGCTCGAGGATTCAGGTCGAGGGAAGACCGTTCTTTCTCCGGAGGCGTTTAATTGGTTGGTCTGTATTAGACCTTCCCATCTGCTGTATAGGAGCGAAGACCATTGCTTCTTCGAGCCCTACCTGCCTAGTCGGTTTGCCAGGCATTTCGGGTACGACAGTTCCATGTGGGCAACGCCGTCACCAGCTTCAGGTCCAGGGGTGGACTCATTGATGGAACTAGAGGGTGGCGATATTTTATCATGGGTTGTACGGGGGCAATTTTTATCGTGCCGGTCGTTACAACCTCCACGGAGCTGCGCATCCTTCACTCCTACGCCCAGTTTTATGTAGCGGTTAACACTTTCCACCGCGATTTCGACAGGCGTGGGAGCTTCAGGGTGCCTTCTGCCAAGCCTGGGGGAAGGGTCGAAGTCCCCTCGGTTTCTTCTGATGAGGGGGAGGAATCTGGTACTCCGGATGAGCCTCTGGTGTCGTTGCCGAGGTGTGTAGTGCCTCTGCCGGCGGGGGCCCTGGTAGTCTCTTCCGGGAAGCGACGGGCTTCTGCTCCGAAGGAAGCTTCCCTTCGTAAGAGGAGGAGGGAGACGGTTGCTCGTCCTCTCCGTATTCCTGGTGTTGAGGTTCCCGGGAATGAGCCTGCATCTCCCTGTATCTGGGATAATTCTTTGGCCGGAGGTTCCTCGCCTTTCAGAGGGGGACCTTCTACAGTTCTGGCTGGCGGCGCCGGAGAGTCCTCGCTAGAGGCTGCTGTTGCTGCGGCTGCTCCAAGCAGCGAAGCGGGATTGCCTGCGTGGCCCCAACAGATGGGAGAATCTTCCCTGAGGTCAGTAGCGGGCGGAGTTACTCCTGCGTTAGCGAGCGCGCCTAGCGAGACTCCGGCTGATGAACCTCGACCGCGTCTCGGGGAAGGCTTGACCGAACTCTTGGCGATGTCGTTCGGCCCACCTCCTTCTCCAGGTATGACAGTTCGTATCGCATCATTAAGGCGTGGCTTAGCTACATCTGCTGCAGATGCGTCGTATATGCCATTGGTTCCGGGTAAATATCGTTTTGATGTCTCCTCCTAGGAGGATTACCACTGTGTTTGATATTTTGCTTTCTTGTCCTTTTTTCAGGGGATGACGTCCACGGGGAGCATGGCGTTGAAGCGCCTTCCGGCTTTGTTCTGGCTCCTGGCGGTGACGTGGAGGCGCCGGATTTTGAGGCAGGAGTGTCTTCGGGGGCTAGCTCGCCCGGGGAGGTTTCGTCGTCTCAAGGGGAGGACGAACCTGTTATCGTGACCTCGCCTGTTGCGAGTATGCCGATGACTTCGATTGTCGCCATCGCACCTTCTTCAGGCATGCCACCTGTTGAGGCGGCGGTGGCTACCTCGTCTGCAATTGTGGCCGCTCCGGGCGCTAAGTCGGGTTTAGTCGCGTTGATCGAGCAGCATTCCAGCCTCGTCTACACTGGCTTAAAAACGATGATACCGATGGTATTGGCGAAGAACCTTGACTTCGAGCTCCTGAAGAAGACTTCCCAGCTTTCGATTGAGGTTGTCAGGGGGCTTGGCAATCCTGGAGTGGCTGACGCTCTGGAGGCGGTAGTTAATGGTTTAGAGCAACCCATTAACGAATACTTGCAGCGGACTGAGGGCAGCCTTGATGCTGATGTCCAGGCTCGGTACGACCTTATGTCTGAGCGGTTCGCTATAAAGCTTGAAAGCCTAGATAACTCTATCCAGACGCATAAGCTGGAGATGGATAGGAGAAGAGCTGTTGTGGAAGAAGCCCTTGCCGTTGAGATGCAGTGTCGATCCGAGCATGAAGGGAATGCGGCGAGGGTCTCCAAGCTGCAGGAAAAACTTGCTCGGGCAGAGGAGTGGGCTTCCCAGTCGTTGGCAGGTTTGGAGGTAGCGACTGGTCGACTGAGCGAAGCACGACGGGACCTGGATCGTGCGGAAGCTGCCCGTATGAGCTGTCTTCGGGCAAGGGCTAATCTGACCCTTACGCATACTCCGGAGGCACGGCTGGAGCAGGCTCGCGCCGATGCTTTGGCCTTAGGAATGAGAGGATAGCTGCACTGGAGCGGCAGATTCATGGCCTGATTACTCCGCCATCTTGATGTACCCCTTCCTATGTAATTCTGCCTTCTTCGGGAATGAATAATAGCGACTCTTTTCTGACTGTTGTGGACCCATCATTTCGGAATGTAAATGACAGGTTAGGTGAGAGTGATATCAGAGGTAGTATGGACGTGATAAACTCTCGATAAACTTCTTAGCGGGACATATCTATTCAGAGGTCATGCGGACATGATAGAGTGTAACCCAACTAATTATGTTTTTTTTTTTGGAAGTAGTTTTGTCAGAATCGAGGTCTTTGCTATTTTCCTCTTTGAGCAGGAGAGATTAGGCATAGTACCTTTTCAGGAATTTGCCGTTGATAGGAGCCATTAACAGATCTCCGTTGGGCTGGGCTATCCTGTAGGCGCCGTTTGAGAACGTTGTCTCGATCACATAAGGGCCTTCCCATTTGGGCTGGAATTTGCCTTTACTTCTGTGAGTTAGAATCATCGGCCTTCTCACGGCTAGAACTAGCTCGCCGACTTTGAACACTCTTTCCTTTACTTTATGATTGAAAGCTTTGGAAATGCGTGCTTGGTAGAGCGCGATGCGCTGCTGAGCTTGGAGGCGTTTCTCGTCTAATCCTTCTAGCTCTTGGAGCCTCAACAGGTCATTCTTTTCTCGAGTCAGCTCACTAGTCACGGCTATTCGGAGCGACGGGATCTGGATTTCGATAGGAAGGACCGCGAGGTCAAGTATACTTCCGCCTGCATTAGTGCTTCACTCAGGGCTAGACGAGCGTCGGGGGAGAGCCTGAGTAGCTCGAAGATGGACAACCTGGCTGGCGTATTGGCCAGTTGGGCCAGGATGTCAAATTTGTACGGCTTCTCTAAACCTTTGCTCGGAATGTTTTTCACAGGTTTGTCGAAGCGTACTTCTTTCTGTTTTGCCTTTTCCGCCGGAGTAGGTTTCGCAGAGCTGATGCTTGGCACGACGGGATCTTGCTCTGACGGTTTGGTAGCTGGAGCGTCAGCCGGCGCACCTTCCTGATTTGCTCCGTCGTTGTCGAGGTAGGCCCTCCCTGAACGGGTTGCGACAAGTACCTCATCTCCGTCTGATGTAGAAGAATTTGTGACCATGTAGCATGATTTGTATTTGGGATTCTTCTTGGGGGTAGCCCTGTTTGCCTTGGTCTCTTCCTCGAGATCCGACACCAAATCTTGGTGAACCCACATAATCTCGCCCCGCCGGATAGTTAGGGGCACCAGGTTGTGACCTTGATCCCTAGCAGGGGGAAGGTTAACGAGGTTCATCGTTGCCCGGGAGATAGGTGTAACACCATCAGGGACCTTTTGGGGAGGCAAATTGCCAAACTGCAGAGAGATCATGTTGGCCGTGACCGTTTTCTCGGTGTTGTGCAGAGTGATGGCCTTAGCATCGATCAACCCCTGGATCTTCCTTTTTAGTACATAGCACGCCTTTGTCGGGTAGTGTACGTATCTGTGAAAGATGCAGTATTTTGGGTCGTCAGTATTGCCGACCTCCTGGGGCCGCCTTAGTTCTGGGAGGGTGATCTTGCCACTTTTGACGAGACATTCGAAGATACTTGGGATATCGTCGTCGTCGAAAGAGTAGACTTCGCCGGGCCTCGGAGCCCCCGGTTTCGCTTGGGCGGTCGCCGCAATCTTTGGCCTGGCCGTGTTGATTGCTAGTGCTTCCTTCCCTTTGGGACCACGATGATGGTCGCTGCCAGGGGATGACCTCTTGCTTCTGTCAGAGGCGGAGATCATGATGCCATTGTCGCGTGCCTTGCGACTGTTGTCTTCGGCTGCTACCGCCGAGAGGATGAACGAGGGCCAATCATGGAACTGATATGGTCCTGTGAACACCGAGACCACGGGAAGAAGGTTCTTCCTGCAAATGTCCACCAATGCTGAGTCTGGAACTCCTGGAGGCATCTGTAAGGTGGCCTGACAAAAGCGTTCGATGAAGATGCGAATGTCTTCCTTTTCCTTCTGCTTGACTTCGATGAGAGAGGACATAGACATGTCCATTCCTCCCTCATAAAATCGTGTGAAGAATAGAGCTTTGAAATCCTCGAAGGAAGTAATGCAGTTGTCCGCCAAGCTACGGTACCACTGATAGGCTACTCCTGAGAGGCAGCCTTTGAACACCCGAGTGAGGAGGGCATCGTTCCCTTGTAGCAGCACCGTCATCATACTGAAATAGTTCATGTATTGGCTTGGTGATGTTTTTCCCTCGAACAGAGCCATCGCCTGAGGTTTGTATTTTGGAGGGAAAGGGACCTCTTCCCAGGTAGCTGGGTACGGCTGGTTGATTCCCAGTTTCTTGAGCTGATCTTTGTGCTTCAAGGCATCGAACTGAGCTTTCAACTCCCGGACCGCCTGCATCGGATTTTTCGTTGGAAGCGGTGGAACTGCTGACTCTTGATCTAGAGCAGGTTCTTGGCTTGGGCTGGATGGTGGCAAGTCCACCCCCACATGTATCTGAGTTGGCGGAACCGATGCTTGAGCCATGGCGGTTGCGTGCTGAGTTAGCATCATCTGGTGCATATCCTCCATTACGGATTGCATTTGTTTCAGCAACGTCTCCAGGTCAGTGATGCGTTGTTCTGCGTCTCCTGATGGCGACGCTCCCTCGCGTTTGTCTTCGATGGCGTAAGCTCCCATTTCTCTGGGCGTCGTCGAAGGGTAAGTATAGGTCGCTGCAGAAGTCGACTCTATACTCTCGGCATCTGATCTGGGAGATCGGCGACCCCCAGCGTCGGAATCAGACGAGTACGGAGCTGGTTGCTATGACCTTGCACGGGTATTTTGGAATACCCCAGCTTCAGCGTTCCTGAGAAGGTCTTCGAATTTTCTCTGGCTCAGAGGTCCAAAGGGAAGACGCTTTGAGCTCGACCCTCTTCTAGGTATGCGTGAAGCCATGTTCACGGATGCATATGCGTGCTCCTCTTCCGGGAAAGATTAAGAGTAGTTCAATCGGTCGAAGACCGATCGTTTTGCTTTAGAACAGTAGCAGTCAATCACAATCTTATGACTATTACAACATTGTTCCCTAGGGGGCGTAATAGACATGTTGGAAGGTCCCCTCTCCTTACGCTTCTGGATTAGGCCTTCGCGTAGGTCAGGAGTAGCAATTTGAGCTTGTTTTGCGCCGTGGGACTTACCCAGGCGTGATTTGGAGATTCGCTCAGACAGGCGTAAAGCTGAAGAGGTGTTCAGTCGACCGTCGTCTTCCCGCGTAATCCGGAGGATAGGCAGATAGCTTCTTCGCTGGTGTAACGGCCGAGGAGTTGAGTACTCGCCTGCTTGCTTCCTTTTGCGGAGATCACGGTGCTCATCTGGTTCGTCGTAGAGGTCAGATATCGTCTTGCGCGTGGAGCGTGATCTGTTCTTCCGATTTGGCGTTAAGGCACCGTCGGAAGTTTTGTCTGTACCGCGCGTAGCGGAAGACAGGTTCCTATGCGTGGAGCACAGGGGATACTTCTGGGTCAGCGCTGAGGCTTTGCCCAAAGTTTTGTCTGTACCGCGCGTAGCGGGAGACTGATTTCTACGCGTATAGCGCAGTGGATACTCCTGGGTTAGCGCTGAGGCTTTACCAGAAGTTTTGTCTGTACCGCGCGTAGCGGGAGACTGATTTCTACGCGTATAGCGCAGTGGATACTCCTGGGTTAGCGCTGAGGCTTTACCAGAAGTTTTGTCTGTACCGCGCGTAGCGGGAGACTGAATTTTACGTACGGGGCACGGAGGGAGCGATGCTACCACCTCATTGGTCGGAGAGATCGAAGAGATTGGAGAGTCCACAGGAACGGCGAAGGATGTCTTGGGCATCCAAACTTTGCGTAGCTTCCTGTTGTCTTGGACGGAGAGAGAGTGAGAGCTACCCCCAGTCCGAAGCATGTCTTCGTAGGCAGACTGGTCGAAATGAACGACCAGTGTCTTCTTCACGGTTCCTACAGATACCGCATCGTGTTGAGCAATTACTTCCTCGTCAGAAGAGAAAGACGTCCCCAGCAGAGTCGTCATCTTGTTTGTGGTATTAAACGAAAGAATGAAAGTGTATTTCAGTGACAAGGTTTATACGAGACCCGTGCCCTTTGGTTTATAAACAAACTTGTACAATTCGATCCTATGCGAGGATGCGGGAGTATAATTTATTTAATCTGGGTATAAATTGCTATAGGTGTCTGATCTGCGGTCGATCACTTTAGCCCTTGGACTACACGATGTTGAAGAAGTGCCGTGGAAGACAGGATGCAGCTTCGGAGGTTGCGAAGGAGGGTGGATGCGCGATGCTGAAGGTCGTCGCTCCCTATTCCTTGCCTGAGCTCTGTATTCTTCTCTCTCTCTCTGTCTCTCCCTCTTGATCTCCGGTTCGGTGACCTTGTTCGATCCTTCTTTCAAAGTTTTGAGCATTGATCTGATATTAGTATTTTTGGCCAAATTTTTCGACCTAGTTCGATCTTCCAAATTATCGACCTTGTTCTCCATTGATAGGGGTCTCTATTTATAGAGTTTTGGTGACAGTGACCACTCCATCGGTGTAACAACCGAGGAGTGGAAAGTACAGCACCCTTTTACACAACGGTTAAAGTAACCAATGCCTACGTATAGATGATCTTTTGAATGAGCGTGTGACGCGGGTCCTGTAATGCCCCGTTCCCCCTATTCGGGGAGCGCGGCCAAGGAATACTTACGACCGTCCGAACGGGACAGATTGAATTAAGATCCTTTCCTCGTTATAGATTGGTTTCTTCGGAATCAGGTCCCATATACGACGGACTGTGCCTCGAGGATGGACTCGGCGGCAGAGTCGACAGGGGCCTTTCCGTTGCGTTGGTTTCTTGTCCGTTTTCGTGCCGTTTGGATGCTTTCTTGTTGGTTTTATGACTTGCGTTTTCTTGAACGGTTTCAATGGATTTTATTGCTTTCGTTCTTAGGATTTCGCATTTCGTATCGACCCTTGGAGACCGAAGCAGGAGGTATTGATCATCCGTTGGTGCGTGCAGGTGATCGTGTAGACGACGCGCGAGCGGAGTCTTAGGGACCTCTCCTTCTTCTTCCTATTCAACAAACTTGTGAGTGGCTCTATTTCGATAAGCACCTTCTTTCCAAGGGCTCCGTTCATAATAAAATTGACTCAGTAGTGCATTCAATCAAACGACACCACTTGAGTAATAAGTTGGATAACAAGATAAGATAAGAAGTAGGCTTGGAACACCCATTGCTTGTCATATAAAACCTTGCATAAATTCATTGATGCATGCATGGTCGTTAGATGTTTAATGGGTTGGTATTTATTGATAGTTCAAAGTGTTCTTCTATAAACTGCTGCATGTTATTTCATATAACTGTTGGTTGATTATGATAGTACAGTAAAGCAGTTTCATACATGATGTTCTTTAAATGGTTAGTAAGTAAATCTATGAGGTAGAGTCATAGAAATGGTCATGGGAATTCTTGTGCACAAGGGATCCAGGTTCCTGCGAGCGGTTCCGGGGCACCGGGCCGTCTCGACCCGGGCGGAATCTACTTTATTAGTCCTGGGAGCGGGGAATTGTAGCGGGGCTAGCTACCCGCGCTGCAAGCGTCGCCGCCAGCCCAGACTAAACCCATGATGGCTCCTAAACATCAAGAGAAAGATGTTGTGTATATTTAAACTGTGCAGACTAACTATGTCTTCGTGACAGGGAAGGCTATGGTAAGTTGTACAGGTGGTTCAGACGGGACAGGTAAAGTCACCGAACGGTGGCATGGAAAGTTATGTTATTTTGTTCTTGCATACCTGCTAAATGAAATCTGATCTAGGCAAGAATAGAAACCCACCTAAGCAAATAATTGTAGCATACTCATTAGATCATATCTCTTGAGCTTGGTAAAGTTGAGCAGCTAGCCTTCACCAGTACTTTCCGAAGTACTGACCCTCGTTGTAGCAGGTTCCCCGGCGCAAGGCGACGCGGCGAGGAACTGAAGCTCACTCCGAACTTTTGGGATCCTTGGCGGTACGTGGCCAAGACTTTTGGAGGCTCAAGCTAGAAGCCTTTCTCTCTCTGTTGCTGAATATCGCTAAGGCGATGGTGCTTACTCGCACCCAAGGTGGATTTTGTGTTTTTGAATCTATGTAAAGGGACATAATGTATGGATCGGCTATCTCATTTTGCGTCCAAGTCTGTAAGCCCGTGGGCATTTTATACTTTTGAGTCAAGCAATGTAAAAAGATGTTCATTATGAATAAAAGAGAAACTTTTCTATGCCTCAACCTTGTGTTATCTTATATGTCCACTCTGTTGCATTGTTCTAAAGAATATCCTTATGCCTAAGGCCTTGTGCACGCGCGCCCTACGCGTGCACGGCATCACGCCCGGGGGACGATTATCGAATAGCCGAAATCGGGGCGTGACATATTGGTATCAGAGCATGCTTCAGATCCTTTGATCTCACAAGAAAGTTTCTAAAGAGGACCTTGTTCCTTTCGAGTAGACCCTTGAAATCGCTTGGCCAAAATGAGATACGTTCCATACAGTGAGTCCATAATATACCTTGAGACTAATACAAGTTACTTTCCTTTCAAGGAACGACTTCCGAGCCGGGTGCACAAGCGCAGATGGTGGCGCAAGTGCAAGCGAGTAGTTCGGGCACCTCGGGCAGCTCTGGGAGTCCAGCTGCCGCACCCTCTGTCGATCCGTTCGAGCGAATGATGCGTTTGATGGAGACGCAGCAGAAACAAGCTGAACTACGGCAGAGTCAGTTTGAGTCGCGGATTGAAGCCCAATTCGTGGCGCAGCGACTTCAGGCAGATACACAGCAGAAGCAGATGAATAGCCTGCAAACAATGGTGACGAATATGGTCGCCAACAATCATTCTGCATCCGCCCCCGCAACCGTGCCTATAGTTGCTGAAGCCACTGGACCGCAGAATTCTCAGGGTACCTTACCCTCAGGCGAGAACGGGTCAATCGTCTCAATATCAGAATTCAAGAAGATGTGCCGTGCTACGTTTAAAGGCACCGAGGACCCTTCCTTAGCGATGGACTGGCTGGTCGAGTTGGAGGACCACTTCGAAGCGCTGTGCCTAGACGAGACCAAGAAGGTAGCGTGTGCTCAGCTTCAGCTCCGACAAAATGCACATGATTGGTGGGATGTGCACAAGCAAGCTATTTTGAGTGAAGGTGGCACAACGGCTATCTCCTGGTCCGTGTTTCGCAAAGCCTTCATGGAGGAATACCTTCCACCCGCCGTCCGTCGCGAAAAGGAAGACGAGTTTGCCCTACTGAAGCAGGGGGACATGACGGTACGTCAATACGCTTCAGAGTTCAACCGACTTGCAAAGTTTGCCAAGTCTCAGCTCGCCGATGCTGAAAGTCGTGCCAGAAAGTTTGAGCTCGGACTACGACCTTCTATCCGTGCTCACGTCGTAGTGACTCAATATCGTACCATGCGGGAGTCCCTGAATCATGCACTGTCCCTAGAGTCGCAGTATCCTCCAGTTAGCACCGGCGCTGTGCAAAATCACAATCACAAGCGTCCTGCCAACACAGGAGGAAACAACGCGCATAAGCGCCACAATAATAACGGCGGCTCCCAAGACTCGAATCAGGGAAAGAAGCAAGGACAAAAGTGTGCTTACTGCCGCAAGCCAGGACACCACGTCAGCGAATGTCGCGCGAGCAAGGGAGGATGCTTCAGTTGTGGCAAGATGGGCCACATTGCTCGTAATTGTCCAACCCGTTCCAACGATCCATCTTCACACCGTCCGCAGCAGAATAATGACTCAGCTCAGGGTCAGGGGCAAACTCAACGAGCAAACCAGGCGCCGCAAAACGCTCAGGGCCGAGTCTATGCCTTGACTCGGGACGAGGCACTCGCGTCGAACACGACGGTGTCAGGTATATTACTTTTTAATAATGTACCTGCTCGAGTATTGTTTGATTATGGTGCAACACATAGCTTCATTTCGGCAGATTTTGCCGCCGAACACACATTCCTTATGGCACCGCTAGGCTTAAACCTAAGTGTTAGCACTCCTTCGGGAGTAGATCTATCGGCTCGCTTAGTCTGTCGTGAAGGTAACATTTGCATCGGGGAACGGAGATTGTCATTAGATGCGATAGTTCTAGACATAAGGGACTACGATCTTATTCTGGGGATGGATTGGCTCGGCGCTTGTTCAGCTACAATCGACTGTGCAAAAAAGGAAGTCGTGTTTCGTTTGCCCGGCGAGACCGAGTTTTGCTTCACGTGCAGTCCTGAGTTGAAAGCGCCAAATACCTGCATGGTGATCTCAGCAATGTCTGCTCGACGGATGATTCACTCCGGCTGCGAAGGGTACTTAGCGTCCGTTCGAGACACTCGGCAAGATTGCGCAAACGTTGAGTCTATCCCCGTTGTGGCGGATTTTCCTGATGTGTTCCCCGACGAGTTGCCAGGCATGCCGCCCGATCGAGAGACAGAGTTTACTATAGACACGTTCCCAGAAACTCGACCAATTTCCAAGACACCGTATCGAATGGCCCCGGCAGAATTGAAGGAGCTTAAAGTACAGTTGCAAGAATTGCTAGATAAAGGATACATTCGGCCTAGTGTATCTCCGTGGGGTGCCCCAGTACTATTCGTGAAGAAAAAGGATGGCTTGTTGCGGCTCTGCATCGACTATCGCGAATTGAATAAAGCAACCATTCGTAACCAGTATCCTCTTCCGAGAATAGATGATCTTTTCGATCAGTTGCAAGCTGCCACAGTATTCTCTAAAATTGACCTTCGTTCGGGCTATCACCAACTAAAGATCAAGCCAGACGATGTGCCAAAGTCAGCTTTTCGAACTCGCTATGGCCATTATGAGTTCCTGGTGATGCCGTTCGGACTAACCAATGCCCCCGCTGCCTTTATGAGTTTAATGAACCTTGTGTTCCGGCCCTACCTCGATAAGTTTGTAGTAGTATTCATCGATGATATCTTGGTGTATTCGAAGAGTGAGGAAGAACATGCAGAGCACTTGCGGACCGTGCTACAAACTCTTCGGGACAACCAGCTATATGCTAAGCTGAGTAAGTGTGAATTCTGGCTAAGTAGTGTATCTTTCCTCGGGCACATCATTTCTGCGGGAGGCATCTCAGTCGATCCGAAGAAGGTGGAGGCCATTGTCGAGTGGAAGCGACCTGCATCCGTTAGCGAGATTCGAAGCTTCCTCGGGCTAGCAGGCTACTACAGACGGTTCGTGAAGGATTTTTCCAAACTTGCATTACCTCTGACTCGCCTCACACAAAAGGGAGTCGCGTTTGAGTGGTCCGCCGACTGCGAAGCTTCGTTTAAAGAGTTAAAGCATCGCCTCACCTCTGCCTCGTTACTTGCATTACCAGACGAGATCTCGGGATTCCAAATATTTAGCGACGCGTCCGGACAAGGCTTGGGGTGTGTACTTATGCAGCGAGATCGGGTGATAGCCTATGCCTCCAGGCAACTAAAGAAGCACGAGAAAAATTATCCTACACACGACCTGGAATTGGCGGCAATTGTCTTTGGTCTGAAATTGTGGCGACACTACCTTTATGGAGTACCTTGCCAAATTTATACTGATCACAAGAGCTTAAAGTACCTATTCACTCAAACGGACCTCAACCTTCGTCAGCGCCGTTGGCTAGAATTGATAAAAGATTACGACTTGACGATAGACTACACGCCTGGAAAAGGGAACGTTGTAGCGGATGCTCTGAGTCGGATCTTCGTTGGGTCTCTGTCAGTCGATCGCAGGTTACGAAGGGACTTAGAAGAGTTGGGCATCGAACTCCGAATCCGATATCGTGGCGCGCGGGTCGCTCAGATGCGATTCGTACCCAACCTAATAGAGCGGGTCACATCTACTCAGAAAGACGACCCTTTCCTAAGGAAGATGCACGAGCAGATTCTAGCGGGGAAGGCGAAGGACTTTGCAGTAGATGAAAATGGAGCGTTGCGGGTGAACGGAAGGCTATGCGTCTCCGATGATTCAGAACTTAGAAAGGAGATCCTTGCGGAAGCTCATTACGCGGCCTATATGATCCATCCCGGGAGCACGAAGATGTATAAGAACCTCCGAACGACCTTCTGGTGGCACGGCATGAAGAAAGATGTCGCACTCTTTGTGTCCCAATGCATAACTTGTCAAAGGGTGAAAGCAGAGCATCAGAGGCCGGGCGGGGAGATGCAAAATCTTGCTATCCCGGAATGGAAGTGGGAGCACATCTGCATGGATCTCATTGTTGGCCTGCCAAGGACGCAACGGGGGAACGACGCGATCTGGGTTATCGTCGACCGGTTAACCAAGTCTGCACACTTCCTTGCCATCAAAAGTACTTGGAGCGCCGATCGCCTCGCCCAGACCTACCTTGACGAGATAGTCCGGCTGCATGGAGTGCCAGTTTCTATAGTATCAGATCGGGACGGGCGATTCATCTCGCGTTTCTGGGAGAGCCTTCAGCTGGCGATGGGGACCAAGTTGAAGTTTAGCTCAGCCTATCATCCACAAACAGATGGTCAGACGGAACGAGTGAATCAGATACTAGAAGACATGCTGCGCCTCTGCGTGATCGATTCGAAGTCAAGTTGGGACGTCTACCTGCCGCTGGCGGAATTTGCATATAACAACAGTTATCAGTCCAGCATCGAGATGGCTCCGTACGAGGCTTTGTATGGGCGGAAGTGTAGGTCACCAATCTGCTGGGACGAAGTCGGAGAGCGGCAAATCCTCGGGCCGGAACTGGTTGAACAAACCGTGCAAAAGGTTCGGTTGATTCGCGAACGGTTGAAGACAGCACAAAGCCGACAAAAGTGTTATGCCGATGCTCGACGTCGCCCCCTTGAATTCTTTGAAGGGGACCATGTGTTCTTGAAAGTCTCGCCTATGCGCGGAGTTATGCGATTCGGAGTAAAAGGAAAGTTAAGTCCAAGATTTGTTGGACCGTTTGAAATTCTCAAGCGGGTTACTCCGGTCGCCTATCAAGTTGCTTTGCCGCCTGCCCTATCAGAAGTACACAATATTTTTCACGTTTCACAGCTGAGAAAGTTTGTACACGACCCGAACCACATAGTCGACTTGGGTCAGTTGAATCTGCAAGCGGATTTGTCGTACGCGGCAGAGCCTGTCCAAGTTTTGGATCGTAAAGAGAAGCAGTTGCGGAACCGAACTGTCTCGCTAGTGCGCGTCCTGTGGCGAAACCACTCGGTCGAGGAGTCGACCTGGGAACTTGAAGCTGATATGAGGGAAAGGTTCCCCTCATTATTCCTTAGGGGTAGGTTCTATTCCTAAGTTTCGGGACGAAACTTTCTTTTGGATGGTTATGATGTAATGCCCCGTTCCCCCTATTCGGGGAGCGCGGCCAAGGAATACTTACGACCGTCCGAACGGGACAGATTGAATTAAGATCCTTTCCTCGTTATGGATTGGTTTCTTCGAAATCAGGTCCCATATACGACGGACTGTGCCTCGAGGATGGACTCGGCGGCAGAGTCGAGAGGGGCCTTTCCGTTGCGTTGGTTTCTTGTCCGTTTTCGTGCCGTTTGGATGCTTTCTTGTTGGTTTTATGACTTGCGTTTTCTTGAACGGTTTCAATGGATTTCATTGCTTTCGTTCTTAGGATTTCGCATTTCGTATCGACCCTTGGAGACCGAAGCAGGAGGTATTGATCATCCGTTGGTGCGTGCAGGTGATCGTGTAGACGACGCGCGAGCGGAGTCTTAGGGACCTCTCCTTCTTCTTCCTATTCAACAAACTTGTGAGTGGCTCTATTTCGATAAGCACCTTCTTTCCAAGGGCTCCGTTCATAATAAAATTGACTCAGTAGTGCATTCAATCAAACGACACCACTTGAGTAATAAGTTGGATAACAAGATAAGATAAGAAGTAGGCTTGGAACACCCATTGCTTGTCATATAAAACCTTGCATAAATTCATTGATGCATGCATGGTCGTTAGATGTTTAATGGGTTGGTATTTATTGATAGTTCAAAGTGTTCTTCTATAAACTGCTGCATGTTATTTCATATAACTGTTGGTTGATTATGATAGTACAGTAAAGCAGTTTCATACATGATGTTCTTTAAATGGTTAGTAAGTAAATCTATGAGGTAGAGTCATAGAAATGGTCATGGGAATTCTTGTGCACAAGGGATCCAGGTTCTTGCGAGCGGTTCCGGGGCACCGGGCCGTCTCGACCCGGGCGGAATCTACTTTATTAGTCCTGGGAGCGGGGAATTGTAGCGGGGCTAGCTACCCGCGCTGCAAACGCCATGATGGCTCCTAAACATCAAGAGAAAGATGTTGTGTATATTTAAACTGTGCAGACTAACTATGTCTTCGTGACAGGGAAGGCTATGGTAAGTTGTACAGGTGGTTCAGACGGGACAGGTAAAGTCACCGAACGGTGGCATGGGAAGTTATGTTATTTTGTTCTTGCATACCTGCTAAATGAAATCTGATCTAGGCAAGAATAGAAACCCACCTAAGCAAATAATTGTAGCATACTCATTAGATCATATCTCTTGAGCTTGGTAAAGTTGAGCAGCTAGCCTTCACCAGTACTTTCCGAAGTACTGACCCTCGTTGTAGCAGGTTCCCCGGCGCAAGGCGACGCGGCGAGGAACTGAAGCTCACTCCGAACTTTTGGGATCCTTGGCGGTACGTGGCCAAGACTTTTGGAGGCTCAAGCTAGAAGCCTTTCTCTCTCTGTTGCTGAATATCGCTAAGGCGATGGTGCTTACTCGCACCCAAGGTGGATTTTGTGTTTTTGAATCTATGTAAAGGGACATAATGTATGGATCGGCTATCTCATTTTGCGTCCAAGTCTGTAAGCCCGTGGGCATTTTATACTTTTGAGTCAAGCAATGTAAAAAGATGTTCATTATGAATAAAAGAGAAACTTTTCTATGCCTCAACCTTGTGTTATCTTATATGTCCACTCTGTTGCATTGTTCTAAAGAATATCCTTATGCCTAAGGCCTTGTGCACGCGCGCCCTACGCGTGCACGGCATCACGCCCGGGGGACGATTATCGAATAGCCGAAATCGGGGCGTGACAGGTCCAACTAAGGGGACACAACGCGTACAATTGCTACTAAGATCATGGCGTAAAAGCCACGTAGGTAGGTATCCATTGTGTAGAAGAGGTTGGAGTAGAAGCCAAATATCTGTCACCATGGCGTAGAAGCCAAATAGGCATAGAAGCCGAGTAGGCGTGGAAGCCGAGTAGTCGTAGAGACTGAGGGGGCGTAGAAGCCGAGCAGGCATAAAAGCCGAACAGGCATAGAAGCCGAGTAGGCGTGGAAGCCGAGCAGGCATAGAAGCCGAACAGGCATAGAAGCCGAGTAGGCGTGGAAGCCGAGCAGTCGTAGAGACTGAGGGGGCGCGGAAGCCGTAGGAGCACAGATCCTGAATGGGCGTAGAAGCCGCTGCGTACCGTGCCAGGGTGCTGATGTGGACGTCTTTAGCCAGAATTACGGCTTTTGGAGATCAAATCTTTGGCAGAGATTTGCCATCATCCTGTGCATTAAATGCGGAGACGTGCCTTGAGGGGAAACTGTCACCGCTCTGTGCGTTTTGACGGAGGGACGTACCTTGAGGGGACACTGTCACCGCTCTGTGTGCTTTGGCAGAGAGACGTGCCTCGAGGGGACACTGTCACCGCTCTGTGTGCTTTGGCGGAGAGACGTGCCTCGAGCCCTGTACGAAGCGCAGCTTTTGACGTGGCAGTCGGTTTGTCTTCTGCGGAGCGTAAAACAGCCCATGTTTGCCTGTGTAAAATAAGGCAGCGTGTTCTCTTTGCACGCGAAAGAGCGGTTTATGCCGGTGGTTTTTTAGTAAACGCCGGTTTGGTGATATTTTAACCAAATCCTCTGCATTAAATGCTGAGATCTGCCATCATACTATGGAGCGCGTCCTGAGGGGTCTGCCCCCGTTCCCAGCCGTCGTTTGGGTAGCTGTGCAGCACTTTTTGTCAGGAGTCAGAGGTCAGGTTTACTGCGTGACTGGACAGTTTTTTTCCGGGAATACGAAGCGTTCCTCGTACGCTTTAACGCTGCCTTAAGAGCGGCTGGGTTTTACGCCATGGAGGCGATGAAGAACCCTGTTTTACGCTGGATGGCTCTGAAGGCCTCTGCCTACGCTGCTCTGTATCAAGACGCTGCGTAGATCTTCCAAGCGTTTTTTTTATGCTTCTACAACCGTCGTTTAGTGGCATCCCCTTTTCATAAACTACTCTTACGCATATAAGGGAATACGCTGTCCAGTTTTACACTGGCAGACGTGAGCTTCTTACGCTCCGCAGAAGGCAAACAGACCGCCACATCAGCAGTCACTCTTCGTACCGGATTCGAGGTGTGTATCTGCATTTAATGAGCAGAATGATGGCAAATCTTAAAGACAGGCCTCTGCATTTAATGCACAGGATGGGGGCAGATCTCTGTATTTAATGCAAGAGATTTGATTATATCTCCAAGAGCCGTAATTCTGGCTAAAACGTCCACATCGTCTCGGTTTCTATGCCTGCTCGGCTTCTATGCCCACTCGACTTCTACGCCTGCTCGGCTTCTATGCCCACTCGGCTTCTATGCCCACTCGGCTTCTACGCCTGCTCGGCTTCTATGCCCACTCGGCTTCTATGCCCACTCGGCTTCTACGCCTCCTCGGCCTCTTTGACCACTCGGCTTCTACGCTTGCTCGACTTCTATGCCTACTTGGCTTATATGCCTACTCGGCTTCTATGCCTACTTGGCTTCTATTCCATGGTGACAATCATTTGGCTTCTACGCCAACCTCTTCTACACAAGGGATAACTACCTAAGTAGCGTGATCTTCATAGCAGATATACGCGTTCTGTCCCTTAGTTGGACGCGCGTCACGTGCTCACTCAAAAGGTTATTTATACGCAGGCATTGGTTATTTTAAACTGTCGTGTAAAAGAGTGTTGTACTTTCCACTACTCGGTTTCTACGCCGACTGTGTAGTCACTGTCACTAAAACTCTATAAATAGAGACCTCAATCAATGAGGAACAAGGTAGACAAATTGGAGGGTCGAAGAAGTTAGGTCTGAAAACTGATCAAGAGATCCAGTACCAGATCCAACGGTCGAGAGAGAGAGAGAGAGAGAGAGAGAGAGGAGAATCCAGAGCTCAGTCAAAGAGAAGGGATCGACGACTTTGGCATCGGGCATCCACCCTCTTTAGCAAACTTCGAAGCTTCCACCTGTCTTCCACGGCACTTCTTCAACATCGTGTGGTCCAAGGGCTAAAGTGATCGACTGTAGATCAGATACCTATAGCAATATTCACCTAGATTAAATAAATTGTACTTAGACATCCTCATGTAGGATCAAATTTGTACAATCTTATTTGTAAACATAAAAGAAGGACGGGTCTTCGCCCAAGACCTCATTTTTCGCATTCATCAAATCTTTTCTCGTTTATTTTCCTAAACAACTATGTGATCGGCTTGGGACTAGATCAGGCTTGTTATATATGATTGGCTATGATACATATAAGGCCAGGCTAACCATCTGGTTAGCTATGATGTGAGCAATAGTCAGGCTAATCATATATAATAGGCTATGAGGCATGTAAATGGTCAGGCTACACCCAACGTGATATGTGGGGTGAGCTACGATGCATGTAAAGTGGGATATGATCACATAATCTTGCAAATATTTTCCTATCCACAGCTAGCACAATGGATTCCAATCACGACTCCTCATGACAGGTATCTATGATACTAGCCCGTGTATCCTCAGTGTCAGAATCAAGCATACTCTACAACTAGAATCATAGTAATAATTAACATAATAAAAACTGTCAAAGAATGTAATCGCCTGAAGTCCTGAGCAAGGTGTGCCTCTCGATGCCCAAGCTGATGTCACACAGACCTATATATGGTACGTTGCATCAATACAAGGTTCTGGAATGAAATTGAGTTAAACTAATGCAATTCTAAATCATAAAGCTATTTCTAAGTCAAACCGACTATTTCTAGGTCATATGAGTCCAACTCTAGGATACGAGGTCTATACACTATGAAACTAAGCTACACTAGCCTATCTAGGATACTATGAGACACACAAATTGCCATATCCTAAGATACGCAAGTTTTGAATATAAAAAATTAGTAATTTATATATAGATACAAGTCAATATATAGTATCATAACTAATCAATGAAATTTGGATACCTTGGCCTTGTACAAATGCGTATCACACTACCACACACCAATCTCGATACTCAAACCCAATACCTTGGTATCGACCCATTACCCTGATATTCCAAGGTAATTCAAAACCTCATTTATAGCTAATACCCAATATCAACTATATCAATATAACTATACTATATACTTAAACATAGCTAACTACTAAAACTAATAGATATTACAAACTAGTATACATATCTATCTAACTTAATCAATAACATATATACATAGATATATATATAGCTAACTATATACTAATAACCCCAAATATAAAACTATACTAATCATAGCTAAACTAAACTGACACACTTAACTACTACCCACCAGTTACTGATACACTTAACTATTACCCAATAACTCATGCTAAACCATCACCTACTGCCTGAACTGATATTGAGGGAGATGCCTGATACTGAGATGATAAGTGCTCGACACTGTGCTGATACTGAACTGTTCCTGCCAATTACTATGCTTCCTGCATAGTGCAACTTGCTCCTTGCATGTTGCTGCTCTGCACTTTTGTTGTGCATGAGCATTGCTCAGGAGCTGCAACTAGCTGCTGCCACTCTGCAGAACCCTGGGCACGAACTGATATTGAAATGCCACTGAGGAAGGCTTTATCTTGCTGAACAGCTACTGCTTGTCAATGCCTTGGCCGTTGTGCACAAGGCTGCACCTTGTTGAAATACTGTTGTGCATCCTCGAGGTGAATGCACTACTGAGATATCCCCATTCTAGTGTCACTGTTACATATAAGTATTAGATACACCTTCGTAGCACACAGGTACTCCTAATACATACACTAGCTATCCCTGAATTGGGTCACTCCAATCCCAATTCAGTAAAATAGCCACTGATACTATAGTGTATCAGTAACTCCCATTCTACTTCTACTTATGAGAATACTCACTCTATAAAGTCCAAACGCGATACCTCACCTAATTGCTAATACTTCCCTACACATGTGTGCAACTCAACGCACATGAACCTACAGTCCAGTACCTTCCTCCCCCCCTTGAATCCCAGTTCCCTGGCACTCATGTCCCTGTAATGTATATTGCACACTGAGGTGAAATGCTCGAGTTCCTCCTCAGTTGAGACCGTAACCTTCCGGTGCAGCTACACCCTACTCATCCTGATTGAACCCGAGCTTATAATTGATGCACACTGCCTATTGCTAATATATATAAACCCTCACTCACTTCTTGAACCCTCAACCAAATAAAAAAGGGTGCAAGCAAAACTCCCTACTGATATTGGCACTTGGTCTCCAACCAATGCCCGACTTCCCCCATTACTGATACTTTCATTAGCAGTGCCAACACAGTGCACTCTGTATATACCACAGTGATACCCGAGCTGCTCTCTTCACCATTCACACACATCACTGATGAACCCGACCCCTCTTTCACACCTTGAACAATAGCCACACACCAAAATATGTACATATATACATTAATAAATATACATACATATATATACATATCGAAATCACTTGAACTCGGCAATATGAATAAGTATACTTCCTATTAGACATTTTAACAAACACCTTGAAGGCCCCAATGTGATACTCTATGATACACCATAATCTTCATGCATAAACCCCAATATACAATTAAACCATCTACATATAATATATAGATATATCATATATATATTTAGTATGATTTAGTGTTACAAAAATTAGGGAAAATATATCCTAAAAACCAAAACCCCTAAATACATATGACACCATAAAGAAATCATCATGTAAACCAATAGAGAGTCATGCTCTCCCTTAATAGCTATTCCAAAACCAATAGGTGGGCTTTTAATGGCCAAACAAATGATAAAAAAAAGAGTTTCTAGATTTGTACCTATTGGGAGATGGATTCCAAATGTGACTTCTTCTTCTCCAAGGCTCCTTGAACTCTAAGCTTCTAGGCCTCTTTTGATGAGGGAAAAATGAGGGATTTGAGGATTAATATTCTGAAATTTGTGGAGGGAATGAAGGATTTTTGGAGAGCTATTTCTAGGGTTTCTCCAATGGCTTTGAGGGAGGCTCCCTCTATATTTATAGGGCCGGCCACTTGCAAGGGTTAGGGTTTAGTTAATGCACAATATCACATTTGACCTCAATGGCTTGTTATGAAGAGCTATTTAATTAATGTGGTTTTAATCTTAAGTAAGGAACCTAACTAGAATCTAATTAATAGAATAGGGATTAGTCTAGTAGATTTAATGTCAAGTCTAAACAAGTTCCATGGTCACATCAAGGCTAGTCCACTAACCCATGCTATTAATTAATATAATATAATATATATTACCTATCATGCAATTATTAACACAATAAATATAAATATTATAAATGACCATAATGTCCCTACTCTAGAAACGTGGTAGTGACAAATACACACCCAAGTCTTTTGCCTGACGTATCGCAATACACTGTAAATCCTATAGAACCTACTGGAAGTGTGAGAATCAGAGCTGAAATTAATTTCTTCTTCAATTCTTCAAATAATATCTGGCACTCTTCTGACCAGTCGAACTTAGCCTTATTGCACGTTAATCGAGTCAGCGGTGCTAAAATTCTTGCAAAGTCTACTATGAACCTTCTATAGTATCCCGTCAATCCTAGAAAACTACGCACTTCAGCTACTATCTTAGGAATTTGCCAACTTTTTACGGCCTCAACCTTCTTCGGATCTACTGCGACTCCTGCTCCAGAGATTATGTGACCTAAGAATGACACGTGAACCAACCAAAACTCATACTTGCTGAGCTTTGAGTATAACTGTGTTCCCTTAGAATCTGTAAGACCTTCCGATGATGAGCCTCATGTTCCTCTTCACTACTGGAATAAACAAGAATGTCGTCTATGAAAACTACCACGAACTGATCTAGGTTTGGCATAAAATTATGGTTCATCAAATCCATAAATATCACTGGAGCATTAGTCAGGCCGAATGGCATAACTAAGAATTCAAAATGCCCATATTTTGACATAAATGTTGTCTTGGGTATGTCTTGATCCCGAACCATTACTTGATGCTACACTGATCGAAGATCGATCTTGGAGAAAACCTTTTCTTTACTCAGCTGATAAAACCAATCATCGATCCTTGGTAATAGATACTTGTTCTGCACTGTTACAGCGTTCAACTGTCTATAGTCGATATATAACTGTGATAACCCATCCTTCTTCTTCACTAGAACCACTGGCGCTCCCCAAGGTGATCTACTGGCTCGAATAAACTTCTTTGACTTTATTTCCTCTATATGTTGGTATAGTATGTCTAGCTCTGATGGTGCCATTTGGTAAACTTTATAAGATATTGACACTACCCCAGCGATCAATTCTTTACAAAATTCAACGTCTCTTACTCGGGGTAATCTTGGTGGTTCTTCTGGGAAGACGTCTAAGAACTCCTTAACTATCTCAGGGAGTTCTTCTTCTACTAACATTGTCTCTGCGAACCTCTCTTTATGTTGGCCTTTCACAGATCTGTCGAAGGTGAAATATTTCGTGCCCGGGATACTAAATAATACCTTACCCTTATGGCAATCTATCATAGCATAACTGTCTCTCAGCCAGTCCATGCCTAAGATAACATCAAAGTTACCCATAAAAAACTTGATCAACCTTGTTGGTAGTGAATGCCCGCATACTACGATAGGATATGCTATAGATATTCTACTAACTCCTACGAGCCCATTACTAATGAGTATATTAAACCACTTTAGCAATGTCTCAAACTCCAATCCAATACGTGTCATGAATCGTGCAAATACAAATGAATGAGATATGCCTGAATCAAACAATGCTACAACAGAAAAGTATGCGACAAAAATATTACCTTCCACCACGTCGCCAGATGCTAAAGACTCATCCAAAGATAAGGTAAATACATGCCCTTGACCCTGTTGTGCTCTTCGATGCTGTCTCCCTTGGTGACGCTGTTGTAGCCTCTGTTAGCCCTGCTGCTGGTTCTTCTGCTACTAGTACATCTCAGCTAGCGTCAGTAACGGACGCTGAGCTAATGGCCTTACTGCTATTGCTGGCCCTCTCTGTCGGGCTGCCCTTGGTGCTGGTAGTGCTGGTAACGGTTGGACTCACCCTTCGGGCCTCTACATCATCGGGCAATTGGCAATCTGGTAATTTGGACTGCTACACCTCTTACACAACCCATTGGCTACCCTACATACATCTCTAGTATAGCCTCCCTTGTCAAAGTAAGTGCAACACACCGGTGCTCCCTGGAGATATTGTTGTTGTTGTTGTTGTCTCGGCTGTTGCCGAGCTATTACTGTCACCGTTTAAACTGCCGCCTTCCTCGATGCTGAATCATGGATCTGAATGCCAAGTAATGGTGCTGACGTCTGAGGTACTCCTCCACCTCCTCCTCCACTCTAAGCATAAGACCTCTTCTGGCCTCTTGTCCTTGCCGATAATCTTTGCATGGTAAGTTCGTGCCGCCGAGTTGTATCAGTACATTTTTATAAGTCTGGTAGCTGTGCCCCTCTACTAGTGGTAAAATATCTAGATGAAGTCCTTTATGGAAATTCATTGCTTTATCCGAATCCATAGCCACCATAATTGGAGCGAATCTACTCAGCCTGTAAAATTTGGCTGCATATCCATCCAATGTTCTACCAGCCTGCTTGAGACCGATAAATCTCTGTTGTAGCTCATATTGTGCTATGAATCCAAAATATTTAGCCCTGAATTAAGCCCTAAATCGAGCCCTGAAACTATCCCAAGAGATGGGATGCCTCAAGCCAACCTCTACTGACGCCTACCAGTCACGAGCAAGGTCTTAAAGCTGCAATCGAACTTGATCAACTTGTTCATCAGCCGAAAACCTTGTTGCAGCCATAATGACCTCAATATCCCGTAACCAGGCATCTACTGTGATGGCATCCTCTGTGCCATCGAAGTACCTTGGGTTAAGTGGGCAAAACCTAACCGATGCCCCCGAATCAGTCCTTCCTCCTCTTTCCAGGGCCATCTGCAAACCCTGACTCAACAAGACATTCTGTTTTTGTTGTTGAAATTGCTGATGTTGTTGCACAGCCATCTGGTGTTGCTGCGTAGCCATCATTCCCCTGAGGATCTCAAGCAATACCGGTATTTAAAGTACCACTGGTACTGCTGGGGGTACAAGTATTTCAAGGGCTGGTTGCCCGATATGTCCCATTTTTGGTTCCATTGTGCCATCTTGTTCAACTTCTGCCTCTATTCGAATTTGCCTTTGAACATGTGTTACCTCTCGTTGTTGTCCAGAGGAACCCTTTCCTTCCATGCTTGTTGCTCCAGCAATTGAATAAGCCCTAAAGAAAAGGACAAAAGCTATCAAGAACAGGGTGGGAAGGATCAAGTAGGAAAGCAGTTTAACAGTTCAAGCGGTGGTATCGAGGAAGATGAAGAAATATATCAAGGGGGACAAATTTTGATTGAGAATTATATGACCATAAAACCCCACAAGTCTGAAAACACAGACCTGCATGGGTCATCATTAAAACCTTGTCCCATCCTAGTACCGGAATACGGAGACGGACATGGCCAGCTCTCCCGTACAAGGTATAGAATATCGTATGGCAGTCACGGTTGTAACTAGACAAAGGGGTGTATACTACAAGCAAGTCACTTATGGTCACATAGAACATCTATTGTCTCAACCAGTCAAATAAGAACAGTAAACATAGAACATATATGACAAGGAAGTAAGGCGTCTTAAATGCCCTGTTACAACATTCAAGAAACCATTTGTGCAAAAATGAGAAGAATGACAAAGTAATAAGAGTACATGACCATGATCAGCTACAATCTGATTAATTATAATCAAGTAGGGAACTTAATAACCAGATTCAAGGCTAACAAGTGTCGGTGGCAAAACGCCCAAAATGAGTAAAATATAAAATAACGAGCAGGAAAGAAGAGACCCACTCGGTTCTCTCAGTGGCCATCCGTCTGGAGCACGCTATTGTTCAGGGGGAAGTATGTTTGATCCTCGGGTGCTTGCTCTAAACCTGGCCATATAAAACCAGTAGGGTTAGACCCTAAATAGCAAGTATCATAAAGGAAGCACGAATGCAGAAATAAAACCAGGTTATGAAATATATATATACATATATATATATATATATATATATATATAGTTTTGTCTCATAGTTTCGGTTAATAGCCTACCGTGACACAACAATCTAACCCTATAACCAAACAAGGATAAGGGTTAAACCATCACACCATGATAGTCCATGTCCCTAGACTATTTGACAGCAGATACAATACACAAACACGCTTAGTTACATAATCGTCCAATCATTTGTACGGCTTACTAGATGGAGTCTGGGTTATCCCAGAGGTATTATGCATATAGGAATCCTCAGAACGAACCAGGTACTGGCAGGGTTAGCCGAGCCATAAATTGCCACATAACACATAGTAGTATACACCGGTCCCTCGTAAGACCACCGTGATAAGATCGCATAGAACACATAGTATCATATAATAGTCGAATATTGCCATCCACTAATGAGGATTTAAATAATATCCATGGGGACTAGCATGTACACCCTAATTCAGATGACTGGAGGTGGCTAGTTAGGCACGATCTCGAGATTCCATTCCCTTCCAATGCTCTACAAGTTTAGTTGCCTTGTTAACCCTAATGTTAACAGGAATCTCATGGCGTGGTCACATGGTGCTTTCCTTATATGACGTACCATAGAACGACCACGCTAGATACAAATCCACTTTTTCACTTGATATTTCAATTTGGATTCACCCCAGTATGATACAATATTCAACAGATCCTAGCCCCGCTTGGTCATTGACTAACCCTTATGTCCATGCTGGAGATTGAGTCATATCATATGTCACGTAGCGTATAGGTATGCCATAGTAAAAATATGTAATATAATCGCGTAGGAACACTTAGCACGTAGGAAAACGTAGCACGTAGTAAGTGTATCAGCATCGATACAAGTGGTCGGGTCATGATGCATAGATGGGTCTAATACTTTTGTGGTCATCAAAGTCACACTTACAACTCATAAAGTCCAAAGGAAAATTCAACCAAAACAAGACCAATAAAACGTGTGCAAGGGTCCGAATGCACGCTGAAGGATCAAGGCCGCATGACAATCCTGGCCGCATGGAGTCATGTCGCATAGAGTCAGGACAAAGTCTACACCTCGGGATAAGTGATGAAGCAACGAGAAATGAATAAAATGTCAGTGATGTGACAAAAAGTGTGATATGACATAAAGTGTGTCAGGAAGAAAAGACAAAACTATAAAAAGATGTGCCATGGTTTCAGAGTCATGCGTCCAAGGATGGTGGCTGCATACTCTGCTTGCCACATAAGTGTCGGTGTCGCATGGAGTATTTGGAGTTAGAAAAATTCTCATTCGTTCAGCGAGTGAACACAAGTGTTCAAGGATACTTGTGTGATGGCAGTCATGCATCCAACAATATGGATTCATGCTGGTCAATATGCAGCAAGAGCTCTAGCCACATAATCCTCTTGGGCCGCATAGCACTCTCAGCCGCATATCTCGCTGGTCGCATGAAGACTTCGTCTTCTCCAACAGCAGGTTCGGCCATGGCGAAAAAGCTCCAAAATCTAAATTTTATTTTCTTCATAAAAATTATATTTTAACTCCGAATGAGTAAACCAAAAGCCAAATCGTTCGAAATAAAATGCTACATCCTTCCCAGAAACTATTTTTTAAAAATAAGATATTTTACTAGATCAAAACCACCAAAAAATTAAGGAACCCATGAAACCCTAGGTTAGAAAAGTAGATATAAGCAAATCTATCCATCAAAACCAATAACTCCAAGTATTAAAGCGGTCAGAATCATCATAAGAATAGAATAGACTAATAAAATGTAAGAAAAGAACAAGAAACAAAAATCAAAAGGTTTCTCCATGTAGTGCAAGGTGTACTTGCCTAAAAATAAAAAAAAGAGGGAAAATAAAGAATGGGGGAAGAGAGAGAAACAAGTTAGCTTATATAGCTAGGGTTTGAGGTTTAGACCATGGGTTCAAATTTATGAATAAACTAACCCACAAATAAACCATGAACCATGCTAAACCAAGAATGGGTCTTGTCTCCATGCATGTAACCTAATGATCATGTGAGCAAGAATTACTCTAAGCAGGAATAAATACAAATAAGAAATAAATATATCCCAAAATACGTATTTCGGGAACGGGGAGTGACATCTCTACCCACCTTAAAAAAAATTTGTCCTCGAAAATCAAACCTAAGGCTAACTTTAGAAATCAGAACAAGCACTACGCTAACTACAAGATCATGCAATCAAATTCAAGCATATGAAGAAATAGTGTCACATAGCATAGATAAACGAATCACGAGATTTGAGATACGGAGGCATAAGAATGAATATACCTCTCAAGTCGAATAGGTGCGGATACCGAGACTGGATAACATCATCGTGCTCCCATGTCGACTCTCCCAAATGGTGATGACCCCCAGCAACTCGAACAAGATGAATAGTCTAATTCTTGAGCACATTCTCCCTTCGATCCAAAATGGATAGAGGTTGTTCCTCTTTAGACAAGTCGGTACCAATGACTAGCTCAGAATGGTCGAGGATTTAACTCGAATCGGGGTCATACCTACGCAACTGAGATATATGAAATACATCGTACACCTCATGTAGCGTAGGTGGAAGGGCAAGACGATAAGCAACATCAACTACTCGCTCGAGAATATCGAACGGACCGACGTGTCGTGGACTATGCTTCCCGCAAATCCCGAGTCTAATAACTCCATGGTTTGGAGAAATCTAAAAGAACACGTGGTCGCCGACACAAAACTCTAATGGCCTACAATGTTGATCTGCCCAATACCAATACCTACCTTGCGTAACCCGAAGTTGCTCTCTGATTTGCTTGACAACTTCTACTGTCTGTGTGATCATTTCAGGGCCTAACCTCTTTCGCTCGCCAATGTCATCCTATGCCAATGGTGACCTACACTTTCTTCTATATAATGATTCGAAGGGTGTCATCTGGATGTTGGCCTGATAACTATTGTTGTACGAGAACACAACGAGATGTAGGTGATCTTTCCAAGACCCACCAAAGTCCAAGGTATAAGCTTGCAATATATCCTCTAAAGTCTGGATGGTTCTCTCTGATTGCCCGTCTGTATGAGGGTGGTAAGCAGTACTAAATCTCAACTTAGTTCCCAAACTCTGGTACAAACTCTTTTAAAAATTTGAAGTAAATCGAGTGTCTCGATCTGATACGATACTTACTGGGATGCCATCTTGTCTTACTATCAGTCGCATGTACATCTCTGCTAACTACTCTGTGGATTGTCCCACTCGAAAGGGAAGAAAGTGAGCTACTTTTGTGAGATAATCTATTATTACCTAAACTACATCACGACCAGTCTGGGATCTAGGTAAACTACTCAAAAATTATATCGTGATATATTTCTATTTCCACTCCGGAATAGGAAGCGGCTGCAATAATCCTGCTCGTCTCTGCTGGTCGACCTTCACTTGCTGACATACCAAACACCGAGAAATGAATCGTGCTATATCCCTCTTCATCCCATTCCACCAGAAATATTGTTTAATGTCTTGATATATCTTGGCACCTTCGAGATGAATTGAATACTGAAAATTGTGCGCCTCGGTCATTACTTCTTACCGAATATCTCTACTTGGTACGTAGAGATGGTTTCTGAACCTAAGAGTTCCATCTTCATGAATAGACAATTTTTTCCTGAGACTAGATTCATATTCCTTCGGAAGCTTCTGGACTTTCGGATCCACTGCCTGAGCTGCCTTAATCCTCTCTATAATGGAAGATTACACCTGTAAATTAGCCAATACTCCTACGTCATATGGAAGTACTATCTCAATCCCTAATTCTCGAAGATCATTTAAGATATGTCGCTGTGATGTCAACATAAATGTACTACCTCTCCTGCTAATAGTATCTGCTACCATATTTGCCTTGCCTGAATGGTACGGAAGCTCCACATCATAGTCTTTTATCAATTCTACCCACCTCATCTTCCTCATGTTCAAGTCCTTCTAGGTGAATATATATTTTAAGCTCTTGTGATCTGTAAATATTTTCACCTGATCACCATACAATTAATGCCTTTATAGCTTAAGTGCAAATACTACCGCCGCCAACTCCAAATCGTGGGTCGGATAATTTTTTCGTGATCTCGAAGCTGTCACGATGCACAAGCAATCACTCTTACGTGTTGAATCAATACACACCCAAGTCCTTTGCCTGACGTATCGTAATACACTGTAAACCCTCTAGAACCTACTGAAAGTGTGAGAATTGGAGCTAAAATCAATCTCTTCTTCAATTCTTCAAATAATATCTGGCACTCTGCCGACCAGTCAAACTTAGCCTCCTTGTGCGTTAATCGAGTCAGCGGTGCTGAAATTCTTGCGAAGCTGCTACGAACCTTCTGTAGTATTCCGCCAATCCGAGGAAACTATGCACTTCAGTTACTGTCTTAGGAACTTGCCAACTCTCTACGACCTCAACCTTCTTTGGATCTACTGCGACTCCTGCTCCAGAGATAATATGACCTAAGAATGACACGTGATCTAACCAAAACTCACACTTATTGGGCTTTGCGTATAACTGGTGTTCCCTTAGAATCTGTAAGACCTTACGAAGATGCCCCTCATATTCCTTTTCGCTACTAGAATAAACAAGAATGTCGTCTATGAAAACCACCATGAACTGATCTAAGTATGGCATAATAATACGGTTCATCAAATCCATAAATATCGCTGGAGTATTAGTTAGTCTGAATGACATAACTAAGAATTTATAATGCCCATATTGTGACATAAATGTTGTCTTGGGTAAGTGTCACGCCCCAGTCCTTAAATACGTAGGACTAGGATATGTAAGCATGCCAGCCGCATGTATATGGCAACTCCAATATATGAAAACCATAACACAAGCATACGCTGTATAATAAATAATAATTCACAAGTGGTAAAACTATCACAAGTCATAGGGTATAATCTAAATCTCCTCCACAGAAATCAACTAAATATAAATAAACAATATCTATGAAACTAGATCTCAATATAAAGTATCTAATGATGGTAGTCGGATGGAAACAAATCTACTTCCGAACTAGAATATAGAATAAATAAGATAAATACAATATAAGAATATCAACTAACAATCACGGCTCGAAGAGAAGTCCTCCTCGAAGTATACATAGCAAGTCCGGATCTGTGCTCCTGCGGATACTCATGAACATCTACACCTGGAAAGGGACCAGGTCCTCAAAGGGACATAACAAGATACATAGAAGCATAGCACAAAGTAAATACTGAATAAATAACAGGGGTGCGCTAACCATCTAAGTGAATGCAATTTGAGGACAACTTAGTACGTATGGGAAAGTGTAGGCTAGACATATGCTGACATAATTCACCAATCGTCATGACTGGCTAGTATATGCCACATATGCCCCCTATAACACGGGCGCACTGCAATATAATAACGTCCAATATTCTATAGAGTGTGGTATCTGTAAAAATCACCACGTAACGTCCAACACTCTAAAGAATGTGGTATCTGTAATAATATATACGTTTGTATCAATCCGTCAAGTGCGGTATCTGTATAAATGAGGTGGGTGTCCCATACGCCTACTAGTCGTCCTTCCCGCCCAATGTAGATATAGCAGTCGTGAACACGACATGGACATCTCGTACTATAACGCAAGTCTCTATAGAAATAAATACTAAGCTAAATACCGTCACAAGTGTTGCTCACACCGTTGGCCAGTCAAGTATGAGGCACGCGTCCCTATATAAACTTACTCTGTGACGTGTAATGATACGTGTCAAGGCCTGGGAGTTATACCGATAACTCCACAACTTTAGGTGGGTCTACTAGACACTAGTCAATGCCTTCGTTGACTGCACCCGAGTCTTCTCAGACGCACACAGTTAATATTGCAACAATAAAACATGCAGCCAAAATAATAACTAAATTTAAACAGTACAACAAGGCAAGGTATACTTGCCTAGCAAGGAAGATGCACAGTATCAATAATCTGCTCCTGAAGTCACGCAGTAAATCCAATATCCTTCCGGTATACGCACGGGAATGACGGTGACGACGATGAGGTTGACGACGATGACGACAATGTTGTTGACGATGAGGACGATGATGATGATGCTTGAGGTTACGATGAGATGATAACTCTGATGACGGCGATGATGGTGATGACGAGGATGGTGACTGGGACGATGATGATGAGGTGGATGGGGTAATGGTAAGGGTGATTAGGGTTGGAGATGATGATGTTAATGAGTGGTGATGATCATGGTCATGGATGATGGTGATGATGAGCTACGATGCTCGTCGGAATTCGGCCAGGGGAGGTGGCTGAACAGGGGGAGGAAGAAGAAGTCGACGAGGGAGAGGGGGATGGCAATGGTGGTGGTGGTTTTTGTTTCGGTCGACTGGATGTGGAGGAGCTCAGGAGGAAGGAGGAGAGGTGGTGGCGGTGTTAGTGGTGTGGTAATGAAGGTTGGCCGGAGTTGGCTTGGCGGGTCAGAGGGAGGATGGCCGGACTTGTCGAGGAGGGGCTCTGACAGGAGGAGAAGGACAAGGGTGAGGTCGAGTTGACAGAAAGGGGTGGCCTGGGACTATTTAGACGAGAGAAGGAATAGGGAGAGATGGTGCTGCTGTGATGGTCGAGGGGAGGTGGCTGTCGTTGGTTTCAGGCAGCGGAAGGAGGTCAGCGGGCTTCAGGCGTTCAGGGGTTCTGGTCGAGGACAGCCACCTCCCCTCGGGATGAAGAGGCGGCTGGGATGGCGAGGGTCGGCTACTTCGGCGAGTTCTCCGACGAGGTGGTGGCAGAAACTGAGAGAGAAAGATGATGAAGATGAATAGGGTCGGCTGTTAGCTAGTTTTGGGTTAATAAAAAAAAGAAAGGAAAAGAGGTATTTATATACATGTGAAGGAGGTTTTGTTTGACCTAGGAAAATTTGACTTTGGTCAACATCCTCTTGGGTTGGGCCTTGGGCTCACATGGGGATGTTTGGAGGGCTATATTTTGCATTGTTTAAACGTAAGGGCTAGGTTAAATAAGGGGGCGATGTTACGCGTTGCACATTTCAAAAAATTATAGGAATTTTTTATGTGAAGGGAAAATTGGGTTTCTTCTGTATTGTCCAATGGTGTGGACACCTTAATGCATTTTTGCATAAAAGTGCCCAACAAATGAAAAATTACACAAAGATAGAAATAATTAAAATTAATTAAAATTAATGTGCAAGGTATTCTGGAATTAATTAGAAGTACATGGGGATAAAATTAGGTGGGACACAAGTGTCATGGACATAGAGGGCTGGATTAGAATATTATCATAAATTGGTTTGCACGAAATTGGTCAAGATTGTGTCTCCAATTTTGATTGGAACGCACAAGTATACAAAGTTAGAATTTATTTAGAATTAAATATAAATGTCTGCGACGAATATTGTGCACCTAAAATTTAGCACAAGGGAGCATAATTATAAGTTACACGAAGGTCAGAATAGATGGTTGGCACATCTATGGCAAGGGTGTAAAGTTTGTAGGAAGGCAATGACTAACGTAGTGCTCCAATTATCGAAGCAACGGTAAGGTGCGCTACATGATATAAATATTATATAATTAAATAAAAATGTCGTGTCCTATACAAACTAGCCCTAGTTTCTATATCTATGCCGAGTCGACCTAATTTTGGGTGAGGGGATTTACAATCTACCCAACTTAAAATAATTTTATCCTCAAAATTAAAATAAGGCATATTTGGTTTAAATCCTTCACATGCGTACGTAAGGCAAGTCTATTGTAATCTCTTCTAAAATTTAAAACTTATTCAAATCCATCGTAATCATTTTTAAATTAATTTAACCATTGTTTAAATCGAACTTCAACACATCGCACTATCTTCTTGATTTTCAAATTAAATAATCCATATCCAAATCTAATTCAAATCTATATGACATCCTACATCGAAATTTATATCGCAATCTCCAACTATCATAATCTTCCTTAGAAAATAATTATAACCACGTTTTATTTCTATTTTCAACTTATAAATTTCGTACTCTTCAAATTTTTACTTTCAATTTACATCCTCAATATTTCAAATAGGTAATCCAACAATCAAAATTTCCTTTAATTCAATCATCAAATTTGGAATTCAATCCGACCATGTTCATAATTAGAGTTCTATTTATTTTCCTTAAGATTTAAATCGATGATTCAACCTCCAATTCTCAAAATTTAAATCATGTGCTCAAAGTATAAATATTTGGTTCACCATATCAAGGTTTTTAAAATTCATTAAATCATCATCATCTTAATCATTCTTTTAATATTTCTCAAAAATTAAACTGGCTTGAATCTCCCAATCTAATCTTACTTGATCACAATCTAAAAGAAATTTCTCAAGTTGATAATGCAACTTCTATCCAACTTAGAATTTATCCATCTGTCACATAAGGCTCTTACATTTAAGAAAATTTATTCCTCGAATTTACTTAATCATGTTACTCAATCCTTAAAAAAAAATTAATACCAAATGTATCATATATGATACACCCTTAATCAGTTATAAAAGATAGTCATCTAGTAATGTGATTGGCCTATGGGGTATATCTAGTACTATCTGTGTATCAAACTTATGCCAAGCATGAGGTTTTGTCTTTCCGAAATAAGGGAAGACGGAAAGCCATAATAAAAAGTTCAAGGGGAAGGTAATAGAATAGAAGTGCGGGAATCAAGGCTTTTAAAGAATTCAAATAGAAATTGTCGAGGCAATTATGGACTGAAATCCTAGTTAGTAAATTCTTATTTGCATGCTCGTATTAGTACAGTTATGTAACTGATATGATATGCTCAGACATATCTAGAGGGCAAGTACATTCGTCTACTAGTCAACTATATATCTCAATCCATGTAAAGTAGTCATACGAAAAGCGAACCAAGTGTACTAAGGTTGTCCAGACCGTAATACACTGATTCTGATTAGACAATTGTATCATTGTGTGATTGATCAAGCCCCAATAACACATATGTCATGAACAAGCTCGATAAAAGAGTAAGCTTGCAAAACTAGGCTATAATAGCGGCATAAGTCAAGGTAGTCAGAAAATATAAATATGCTAGATTATGATGAAAGAAGGTACATAATAATTCAAGTTCACAAAAAGATAAGACTCTACAATCTCTACAGTTTTTATACAAACTCATTGTCTAAGTCGCTAGTCGACCAAATAGGGGCATTGTAAGCCCCCTAAATTTCAGAATGATAAATTGGGTTTTTCTGGAATTTTTAGGATTTTTCTGATGATTAAAACCTAGGCGTTGATAATTCAATGATTTTTAATTTCGGTTAATTCATATTAAAATATTATGGAAATAATATTTTATGGTGTAAAATGGGAAACCGGACATAAGGTAATTTTCCGTGAATTTATTGGACTCCGGAAACCCGTTTAAAGCCCTGAAGACCCATGACGAATTAAACCGAATTTAAATCCGTGCCAACGCCCGATATCCCCATGAGAGCCGAAGCCCAGCCCAAGGAGCGTTGACCCGTTGACCCAGCCCGAATCCTAGGTCTAACCCTATTCTAATTTCTGTAAGTATAAATACCTACTTATTCCCTAGGTTTTCTCCACAAAAGAAAAGAGGAAGAAACCCTAATTCCCAAAACCCTAATCCCCAAATTCCTAACCCTAACCCTAAGCTGCCGGCCGCCCCTTGACCGGAACCCTAACTCAGCCCCGCGTCCTCACCACCGTCGGCTTCACCAACTCGACCTCCTCCTGACGACGACCACCTCGCCGGAGAACCCCGCCTCTCTCCGCTGTCTCCGCTCCCCTCCAGAACCCGCGCCCCCGCTCGCGGCCGCTTCACAGCCGCCTTCCGCCGACCTCATCAGCCTCTCCTCGCCCGCCAGGAGCACCTTCCCGCTGCCCCACCGGAACCCCTCGACGACTCCGTCCTCGTCGCCACTGCCAGGCTCGTCGACCCCCTCACCCGAGCCCGCCTCCAGAACCTCCCCGCACCCACGACTCCCTCTCCTCTCATCTCCGCCGGCGTCGCCGTGCTCAGCCGAGCAACCCCTCCTCAACTTCCTCCCCGCGCAACCGCCGCGGAGCGCCACCCCAGCACTCGACCCGCTCGACCCAGACCCCTCTTCTCCTCCGCCCTGAACTCGCCTCCTTGCTGCAGCACCACCGCCTCCTTCCCTGACGACCTCAGCTGAACCCAACGCCGACCATCCCACGGTGCAGCCGCCCCGCTCTGGCCTGTCCCAACCGCCGTTGTGTACCTCACCCGGCCGCACGGTGCATCTACTTCCCCGCCGAACTGAGCAACCCCGACTTCACCGGCGTCGAGCTCTCACCGACCTCCACCCATCTCCGACTAGCCGTGCCCTAGCCGGCCGTCTACGCCCTCCTCCGGTCAGCCCCGGCGTTCCAGCATCGAGTCCCAAATCCTAACCCTAGGCTGGATACGGTGAACCCTAGGACGGACACAGCACCAGTACAGGACACGCGAGGACACGACCTGGACGCAATTCGGACACGAGAATTTCAGACTTCACGGAGCCCTGTTCAGGTACCCGTTTCTCTCGACTCGCAACTCCGATTTCGATTCCGTAAATTGCGTTGCGTAGACTGTATAACCCTCTCGGTGTCCGTGCAACCCGCTCGGTGTATCGCGTCCTGTGGTGATCGTACACCGCGATCCAAAAACAGGAAAATCAACGCCCTGTTTCACCCCGGAACTGAGTGCGCCCCGCCAAACGGGACGACTTGGTCGCGCGCGGTCCTTACCGAACTGTGCGTGACGATGATACGGTCGTGTGGGATTTCGCAGAAGTCGATTCGGAGTTGCGTGCACCCCGGAATCAACGCGTATCCGTCGACGACACCCCATATCCGTCCTTTCTGGAACACGCTGTAACTTTGTGTACACACGTCGGATCGAGACGAAACTTGCACCATCGGACTCGTAGCAATACGCTGGTCCTGTGGGTCAAGTTTGGTTCGATTCTGAGAACGTTGACGAAATCGCGTGTCGTGGGCCCCACAGGCTCCACTTGACGGGCGATTTTGTGATCGGCTCATCGGAATCCAATTCTGGAAGTTCCGTTGGGTTCGTATCATCGTTCCTGACTTGTAGACACTGAGTTTGCGGAAATTGGAGACCTTTGACCCTGACGCGCTTTTCGGTGCAAAGCGGGCCCGCATGTGGACCCCGTTTTGACCCGAAACTGTCGTTTCTGCCCTTGTCTCCAAATTGGACTCAAGGACAGGCGTTTTTAGCTATTTGATATCTTCTGAGTCTAATGGTAATGTTTATTTCAGCAACCGGAGTAGTATCTGCAGATCACACTGAGACCAGAGCTACAGTTGGAGCCAGGACCCCAGGCAAGTGTACCTTGCCAAACTCTGCAGTATTGTTACATATTTTTCTTGCTTCTTTATAGTGCTGTGCATGCTTAACCTAGGACCGTGTGACGTACTTAGCGTCCGATTATCAGTCGGGTGCCGACACCGTACGCGGTGTTGGGTACGGTCACCTAGAGATGGATATTCGTGACACTATATACTCTCGTACTTGTCTTACCAAGTACACCTTGACCCAGGACACTTGACACTACTCATGAGACAGGATCTTCCCGAGATATTCGTGGTGATTCTGTATAGGATACAGGACATGGACATCGTATTCTTAGATATTAGATGACTTGTTGCATTGAGAGATGATTGTGCGTGACATGGACATGGTGCATCGTGGACATGAGACGTGTGATTACATGGGGTGGGGAGAGACACACAGGCTACAGGCTGTTTCGTATATCTATCTACTACTATTGTGAGGCCTCAGACTCTCGTCGTAGAGCTAGGCACATTACGTGTTTATTACCGCTACCGGCTCCCAGACACAGAGCTTGTAGTGGCTTCAGCCTGAGACTAGTGATGCTCTCACTTGCATTTCCACATAGATGGTTATATAGCTTACCCTATTTATTGCATTTTGCTGCACTGCATTTATTTTGGCTTGTATTTTCTGTACCTTGCTGTCCCCTGAGGACCTGGATCCGGACTTTGTCCCCAGGACTAGCAGAGGAGATCCCCCTAGAGTTATACAGTACAGGAGCATTATCAGGAGCAGAAGCAGGAACAGGAGCAGATACAGGAGCTGTACCGACACCAGAGGACGGGATCGTACCAGAGGACTTCTCCTGGGTATTGGTTTGAGATACTCATTTACTTCTGTTCCTATTTACTTTACTTCCAGTCTATTGCATTTTTGTATTAGACTTGTGTTCTCGGATTGTTCTCCGAGACTCTTTATTGAGATATGCTAGATTATATTTACTTGTTTTATTCTGGCATTTGATCTGTGATTATCTGTTGTGGATGAGATTAGTATAGACTGTGACTATTTATATTGGACCTGCTTATTACAGCTTAAGTATGCCCTGATGGATCCATTAAATTGGGTTGTCCATCGGTGCGTACTGCTGGCCATATCACGGATCCGGTCCCTCGGTATTTTGGGACTGGGGCGTGACATGGTTTTTGTGGTGGCCCATGCAGGTCAACGACTAAATTGTTCGGTTTTAACTTAGGAACCGAGCAAGCCTGCAATAAGAATAGGATAAGTTTTAGGATCTCATCCACTTGCTTGAAACGTTCTTGACATCTATATCAGATTCAGATTTATTTCCTGACTTGCATCCTGCCTTGATTCTTGTGCGCCTCTTATTGTTTATTTTGGTTGCAGAGTTATGGATTCACGATCAAACAACGAGACTCATCCAGAAATACCACAAGGTGCTGTGATAACCAACAGAGATGAAGTGACACCAGTTAGTGAAGGTCCATCATCACAGCAAGCAAGTCAGCATGCCTCGAGAATCCCGGAAGATGACGTTCCACCATCGACGCAGCTAGCTCCACCGATGCCTACCATTCCACAAGGGCAGGCTATGGACGAACAACAAATGTTTCGAATGTTCTACGCGATGATGCAAGCCCATCAGAAGGTTCAGAAAGAAGCTCAGCAAAACCAAGTGGAGAAGTTCATCGATAGATTTAGCTCGGAGTTACGGAAGTTAATCAGCCCCACTGCAACTACCTTAGACGAGGATGTTCTTACTACAGCAAGACCCATGGAGTGCGACACAAGGATAGAGTCCAGCCAGAAGCGGCCGTATGCATCAGCACCTGACCAAGCACAACAAGAAAGAGTTGCAAAGCGACCACAGATGAATCCACCACCGAGAGCAGCACCAAGAGCCTCATTTCTTCCTACTTGTCAACATTGTCACAAGATAGGCCATACTGAAAGAGATTGCAGACGCAAGTTAGGATTATGCTTGATTTGCGGAACCAGTCAACACTTAGCCAAGGATTGTCCTCAGCATCGAGAGAAAGTATTCATGATTCATCCACCATCTACATCAGCACCAGCCGGAGCACCACAAGAAGAAGCTACACAAAGACCTCAAGTACACCAGCCACCAGAAGCAACTCCACAGACAATACCTGTCTGTCCATATTGTCGCAAGCGAGGCCATACTGAGGACGAGTGCAGACGGAAGAAGAAACTATGTTTAGCTTGCGGATCCAGTCAGCATTTAAAGAAGGAATGCCCCGAACGTCGAGACAGAGCACCAATGAATAACCAACAAGCACTACCAGCACCGGGGCCAGCCTATCCAGCATTAGGAGCACCACAAACGGAAGTCCAAGAAGTCCTACCACCAGCCCCAGGAGAAAATCAGCCGAGGCCACCCTTGGCACCACAAGCAACACTCTTCCAGCAGGCTCAACAACAACGGAGGAATCAACTACAAGGACGTGAACAAGCTCCAGCAATGACTTTGGAAGACGCGCAGACCCATGGAGTAGCTAATGCGCGTAATTCTTCGTAGATTTCTGTTTCTAGATTTGTTTTATCTCGTGCCCATTGGTTCGTGACCTCAGACTTAACCTATGTAATTTTGAACTTGCTTATAATTGATAACAGTAGAGATCATAGAGTCTTTTGTTATTGTGCTTATCTTGTGATTGTTTTGTGAACTTGAATTAAGTTGTACCTCCTTCCCTCATCATCTAGCGTACTCATATTTGTTGTACTACCTTGACTTATGCTGCTAATATAGTCTAGTTTTGCAAGCTCATTCTTTATCAAGCTTGTTCATGACATCTGTATTAGTGGGTCGACACACTAATACAATTGTCTTTTCAGAATCAGTGTACTACGGTCTGATCAACCTTAGTGCATTTTGGTTCACTCTTCGTAATACTACTTCACGTGGATTGAGATATATAGTGATTAGTAGATAAATGTACTTGCCCTCTAGATAGGTCTGAGCATATCGTATCAGTTACATAACTGTACTAATACGAACATGCGAACAAAGGATTACCAGAATAGGATTTCAATCCACAACTGTCTTGACAATTCCCATTTGGAATTCGTTAAAACGCCTTGATCCTGATACTTCTAATCTATTACCTCACCTTTGAACTCTTTATTATTGATCTCCGTCTTCCCTTATTTCGGAAAGACGACACCTCGTGCTGGGTATAAGCTTGATATATAGACAGTACTAGATATACCCCACCGGCCGGCCGCAATGTTGATGACCCTTTTATATATGATTAAGGGAATACCATAGGGATATGTTTGGTGTTCAAGACTGGAGGATTCAATAACAGGGCATAGATTATTAGATGAATAGTCTTAGATAATAGATGGGTAAATTCTAAGTTGGGTAGAGACCGTAATGCTCACTTAAGAGTAATTCTTAGACTGTAATCTAGTGAGACTTGACAGAGAGAAAGCCCTACCCTAATTTTAATTTCGAGGACGAAATTTTTATAAGTTGGGTAGATTGTAAGCCCCCTAAATTTCAGAATGATAAATTGGGTTTTTCTGGAATTTTTAGGATTTTTCTGATGATTAAAACCTAGGCGTTGGTAATTCAATGATTTTTAATTTCGGTTAATTCATATTAAAATATTATGGAAATAATATTTTATGGTGTAAAATGGGAAACCGGACATAGGGTAATTTTCCGTGAATTTATTGGACTCCGGAAACCCGTTTAAAGCCCTGAAGACCCATGACGAATTAAACCGAATTTAAATCCGTGCCAACGCCCGATATCCCCATGAGAGCCGAAGCCCAGCCCAAGGAGCGTTGACCCGTTGACCCAGCCCGAATCCTAGGTCTAACCCTATTCTAATTTCTGTAAGTATAAATACCTACTTATTCCCTAGGTTTTCTCCACAAAAGAAAAGAGGAAGAAACCCTAATTCCCAAAACCCTAATCCCCAAATTCCTAACCCTAACCCTAAGCTGCCGGCCGCCCCTTGACCGGAACCCTAACTCAGCCCCGCGTCCTCACCACCGTCGGCTTCACCAACTCGACCTCCTCCTGACGACGACCACCTCGCCGGAGAACCCCGCCTCTCTCCGCTGTCTCCGCTCCCCTCCAGAACCCGCGCCCCCGCTCGCGGCCGCTTCACAGCCGCCTTCCGCCGACCTCATCAGCCTCTCCTCGCCCGCCAGGAGCACCTTCCCGCTGCCCCACCGGAACCCCTCGACGACTCCGTCCTCGTCGCCACCGCCAGGCTCGTCGACCCCCTCACCCGAGCCCGCCTCCAGAACCTCCCCGCACCCACGACTCCCTCTCCTCTCATCTCCGCCGGCGTCGCCGTGCTCAGCCGAGCAACCCCTCCTCAACTTCCTCCCCGCGCAACCGCCGTGGAGCGCCACCCCAGCACTCGACCCGCTCGACCCAGACCCCTCTTCTCCTCCGCCCTGAACTCGCCTCCTTGCTGCAGCACCACCGCCTCCTTCCCTGACGACCTCAGCTGAACCCAACGCCGACCATCCCACGGTGCAGCCGCCCCGCTTCGGCCTGTCCCAACCGTCGTTGTGTACCTCACCCGGCCGCGCGGTGCATCTGCTTCCCCGCCGAACTGAGCAACCCCGACTTCACCGGCGTCGAGCTCTCACCGACCTCCACCCATCTCCGACTAGCCGTGCCCTAGCCGGCCGTCTACGCCCTCCTCCGGTCAGCCCCGGCGTTCCAGCATCGAGTCCCAAATCCTAACCCTAGGCTGGACACGGTGAACCCTAGGACGAACACAGCACCAGTACAGGACACGCGAGGACACGACCTGGACGCAATTCGGACACGAGAATTTTAGACTTCACGGAGCCCTGTTCAGGTACCCGTTTCTCTCGACTCGCAACTCCGATTTCGATTCCGTAAATTGCGTTGCGTAGACTGTATAACCCTCTCGGTGCCCGTGCAACCCGCTCGGTGTATCGCGTCCTGTGGTGATCGTACACCGCGATCCAAAAACAGGAAAATCAACGCCCTGTTTCACCCCGGAACTGAGTGCGCCCCGCCAAACGGGACGACTTGGTCGCGCGCGGTCCTTACCGAACTGTGCGCGACGATGATACGGTCGTGTGGGATTTTGCAGAAGTCGATTCGGAGTTGCGTGCACCCCGGAATCAACGCGTATCCGCCGACGACACCCCGTATCCGTCCTTTCTGGAACACGCTGTAACTTTGTGTACACACGTCGGATCGAGACAAAACTTGCACCATCGGACTCGTAGCAATACGCTGGTCCTGTGGGTCAAGTTTGGTTCGATTCTGAGAACGTTGACAAAATCGCGTGTCGTGGGCCCCACAGGCTCCACTTGACGGGCGATTTTGTGATCGGCTCATCGGAATCCAATTCTGGAAGTTCCGTTGGGTTCGTATCATCGTTCCTGACTTGTAGACACTGAGTTTGCGGAAATTGGAGACCTTTGACCCTGACGCGCTTTTCGGTGCAAAGCGGGCCTGCATGTGGACCCCGTTTTGACCCGAAACTGTCGTTTCTGCCCTTGTCTCCAAATTGGACTCAAGGACAGGCGTTTTTAGCTATTTGATATCTTCTGAGTCTAATGGTAATGTTTATTTCAGCAACCGGAGTAGTATCTGCAGATCACACTGAGACCAGAGCTACAGTTGGAGCCAGGACCCCAGGCAAGTGTACCTTGCCAAACTCTGCAGTATTGTTACATATTTTTCTTGCTTCTTTATAGTGCTGTGCATGCTTAACCTAGGACCGTGTGACGTACTTAGCGTCCGATTATCAGTCGGGTGCCGACACCGTACGCGGTGTTGGGTACGGTCACCTAGAGATGGACATTCGTGACACTATATACTCTCGTACTTGTCTTACCAAGTACACCTTGACCCAGGACACTTGACACTACTCATGAGACAGGATCTTCCCGAGATATTCGTGGTGATTCTGTATAGGATACAGGACATGGACATCGTATTCTTAGATATTAGATGACTTGTTGCATTGAGAGATGATTGTGCGTGACATGGACATGGTGCATCGTGGACATGAGACGTGTGATTACATGGGGTGGGGAGAGACACACAGGCTACAGGCTGTTTCGTATATCTATCTACTACTATTGTGAGGCCTCAGACTCTCGTCGTAGAGCTAGGCACATTACGTATTTATTACCGCTACCGGCTCCCAGACACAGAGCTTGTAGTGGCTTCAGCCTGAGACTAGTGATGCTCTCACTTGCATTTCCACATAGATGGTTATATAGCTTACCCTATTTATTGCATTTTGCTGCACTGCATTTATTTTGGCTTGTATTTTCTGTACCTTGCTGTCCCCTGAGGACCTGGATCCGGACTTTGTCCCCAGGACTAGCAGAGGAGATCCCCCTAGAGTTATACAGTACAGGAGCATTATCAGGAGCAGAAGCAGGAACAGGAGCAGATACAGGAGCTGTACCGACACCAGAGGACGGGATCGTACCAGGGGACTTCTCCTGGGTATTGGTTTGAGATACTCATTTACTTCTGTTCCTATTTACTTTACTTCCAGTCTATTGCATTTTTGTATTAGACTTGTGTTCTCGGATTGTTCTCCGAGACTCTTTATTGAGATATGCTAGATTATATTTACTTGTTTTATTCTGGCATTTGATCTGTGATTATCTGTTGTGGATGAGATTAGTATAGACTGTGACTATTTATATTGGACCTGCTTATTACAGCTTAAGTATGCCCTGATGGATCCATTAAATTGGGTTGTCCATCGGTACGTACTGCTGGCCATATCACGCATCCGGTCCCTCGGTATTTTGGGACTGGGGCGTGACATGGTTTTTGTGGTGGCCCATGCAGGTCAACGACTAAATTGTTCGATTTTAACTTAGGAATCGAGCAAGCCTGCAATAAGAATAGGATAAGTTTTAGGATCTCATCCACTTGCTTGAAACGTTCTTGACATCTATATCAGATTCAGATTTATTTCCTGACTTGCATCCTGCCTTGATTCTTGTGCGCCTCTTATTGTTTATTTTGGTTGCAGAGTTATGGATTCACGATCAAACAACGAGACTCATCCAGAAATACCACAAGGTGCTGTGATAACCAACAGAGATGAAGTGACACCAGTTAGTGAAGGTCCATCATCACAGCAAGCAAGTCAGCATGCCTCGAGAATCCCGGAAGATGACGTTCCACCATCGACGCAGCTAGCTCCACCGATGCCTACCATTCCACAAGGGCAGGCTATGGACGAACAACAAATGTTTCGAATGTTCTACGCGATGATGCAAGCCCATCAGAAGGTTCAGAAAGAAGCTCAGCAAAACCAAGTGGAGAAGTTCATCGATAGATTTAGCTCGGAGTTACGGAAGTTAATCAGCCCCACTGCAACTACCTTAGACGAGGATGTTCTTACTACAGCAAGACCCATGGAGTGCGACACAAGGATAGAGTCCAGCCAGAAGCGGCCGTATGCATCAGCACCTGACCAAGCACAACAAGAAAGAGTTGCAAAGCGACCACAGATGAATCCACCACCGAGAGCAGCACCAAGAGCCTCATTTCTTCCTACTTGTCAACATTGTCACAAGATAGGCCATACTGAAAGAGATTGCAGACGCAAGTTAGGATTATGCTTGATTTGCGGAACCAGTCAACACTTAGCCAAGGATTGTCCTCAGCATCGAGAGAAAGTATTCATGATTCATCCACCATCTACATCAGCACCAGCCGGAGCACCACAAGAAGAAGCTACACAAAGACCTCAAGTACACCAGCCACCAGAAGCAACTCCACAGACAATACCTGTCTGTCCATATTGTCGCAAGCGAGGCCATACTGAGGACGAGTGCAGACGGAAGAAGAAACTATGTTTAGCTTGCGGATCCAGTCAGCATTTAAAGAAGGAATGCCCCGAACGTCGAGACAGAGCACCAATGAATAACCAACAAGCACTACCAGCACCGGGGCCAGCCTATCCAGCATTAGGAGCACCACAAACGGAAGTCCAAGAAGTCCTACCACCAGCCCCAGGAGAAAATCAGCCGAGGCCACCCTTGGCACCACAAGCAACACTCTTCCAGCAGGCTCAACAACAACGGAGGAATCAACTACAAGGACGTGAACAAGCTCCAGCAATGACTTTGGAAGACGCGCAGACCCATGGAGTAGCTAATGCGCGTAATTCTTCGTAGATTTCTGTTTCTAGATTTGTTTTATCTCGTGCCCATTGGTTCGTGACCTCAGACTTAACCTATGTAATTTTGAACTTGCTTATAATTGATAACAGTAGAGATCATAGAGTCTTTTGTTATTGTGCTTATCTTGTGATTGTTTTGTGAACTTGAATTAAGTTGTACCTCCTTCCCTCATCATCTAGCTTACTCATATTTGTTGTACTACCTTGACTTATGCTGCTAATATAGTCTAGTTTTGCAAGCTCATTCTTTATCAAGCTTGTTCATGACATCTGTATTAGTGGGTCGACACACTAATACAATTGTCTTTTCAGAATCAGTGTACTACGGTCTGATCAACCTTAGTGCATTTTGGTTCGCTCTTCGTAATACTACTTCACGTGGATTGAGATATATAGTGATTAGTAGATAAATGTACTTGCCCTCTAGATAGGTCTGAGCATATCGTATCAGTTACATAACTGTACTAATACGAACATGCGAACAAAGGATTACCAGAATAGGATTTCAATCCACAACTGTCTTGACAATTCCCATTTGGAATTCGTTAAAACGCCTTGATCCTGATACTTCTAATCTATTACCTCACCTTTGAACTCTTTATTATTGATCTCCGTCTTCCCTTATTTCGGAAAGACGACACCTCGTGCTGGGTATAAGCTTGATATATAGACAGTACTAGATATACCCCACCGGCCGGCCGCAATGTTGATGACCCTTTTATATATGATTAAGGGAATACCATAGGGATATGTTTGGTGTTCAAGACTGGAGGATTCAATAACAGGGCATAGATTATTAGATGAATAGTCTTAGATAATAGATGGGTAAATTCTAAGTTGGGTAGAGACCGTAATGCTCACTTGAGAGTAATTCTTAGACTGTAATCAAGTGAGACTTGACAGAGAGAAAGCCCTACCCTAATTTTAATTTCGAGGACGAAATTTTTATAAGTTGGGTAGATTGTAAGCCCCCTAAATTTCAGAATGATAAATTGGGTTTTTCTGGAATTTTTAGGATTTTTCTGATGATTAAAACCTAGGCGTTGGTAATTCAATGATTTTTAATTTCGGTTAATTCATATTAAAATATTATGGAAATAATATTTTATGGTGTAAAATGGGAAACCGGACATAGGGTAATTTTTTGTGAATTTATTGGACTCCGAAAACCCGTTTAAAGCCCTGAAGACCCATGACGAATTAAACCGAATTTAAATCCGTGCCAACGCCCGATATCCCCATGAGAGCCGAAGCCCAGCCCAAGGAGCGTTGACCCGTTAACCCAGCCCGAATCCTAGGTCTAACCCTATTCTAATTTCTGTAAGTATAAATACCTACTTATTCCCTAGGTTTTCTCCACAAAAGAAAAGAGGAAGAAACCCTAATTCCCAAAACCCTAATCCCCAAATTCCTAACCCTAACCCTAAGCTGCCGGCCGCCCCTTGACCGGAACCCTAACTCAGCCCCGCGTCCTCACCACCGTCGGCTTCACCAACTCGACCACCTCCTGACGACGACCACCTCGCCGGAGAACCCCGCCTCTCTCCGCTGTCTCCGCTCCCCTCCAGAACCCGCGCCCCCGCTCGCGGCCGCTTCACAGCCGCCTTCCGCCGACCTCATCAGCCTCTCCTCGCCCGCCAGGAGCACCTTCCCGCTGCCCCACCGGAACCCCTCGACGACTCCGTCCTCGTCGCCACCGCCAGGCTCGTCGACCCCCTCACCCGAGCCCGCCTCCAGAACCTCCCCGCACCCACGACTCCCTCTCCTCTCATCTCCGCCGGCGTCGCCGTGCTCAGCCGAGCAACCCCTCCTCAACTTCCTCCCCGCGCAACCGCCGCGGAGCGCCACCCCAGCACTCGACCCGCTCGACCCAGACCCCTCTTCTCCTCCGCCCTGAACTCGCCTCCTTGCTGCAGCACCACCGCCTCCTTCCCTGACGACCTCAGCTGAACCCAACGCCGACCATCCCACGGTGCAGCCGCCCCGCTCCGGCCTGTCCCAACCGCCGTTGTGTACCTCACCCGGCCGCGCGGTGCATCTGCTTCCCCGCCGAACTGAGCAACCCCGACTTCACCGGCGTCGAGCTCTCACCGACCTCCACCCATCTCCGACTAGCCGTGCCCTAGCCGGCCGTCTACGCCCTCCTCCGGTCAGCCCCGGCGTTCCAGCATCGAGTCCCAAATCCTAACCCTAGGCTGGACACGGTGAACCCTAGGACGGACACAGCACCAGTACAGGACACGCGAGGACACGACCTGGACGCAATTCGGACACGAGAATTTCAGACTTCACGGAGCCCTGTTCAGGTACCCGTTTCTCTCGACTCGCAACTCCGATTTCGATTCCGTAAATTGCGTTGCGTAGACTGTATAACCCTCTCGGTGCCCGTGCAACCCGCTCGGTGTATCGCGTCCTGTGGTGATCGTACACCGCGATCCAAAAACAGGAAAATCAACGCCCTATTTCACCCCGGAACTGAGTGCGCCCCGCCAAACGGGACGACTTGGTCGCGCGCGGTCCTTACCGAACTGTGCGCGACGATGATACGGTCGTGTGGGATTTCGCAGAAGTCGATTCGGAGTTGCGTGCACCCCGGAATCAACGCGTATCCGCCGACGACACCCCGTATCCGTCCTTTCTGGAATACGCTGTAACTTTGTGTACACACGTCGGATCGAGACGAAACTTGCACCATCGGACTCGTAGCAATACGCTGGTCCTGTGGGTCAAGTTTGGTTCGATTCTGAGAACGTTGACGAAATCGCGTGTCGTGGGCCCCACAGGCTCCACTTGACGGGCGATTTTGTGATCGGCTCATCGGAATCCAATTCTGGAAGTTCCGTTGGGTTCGTATCATCGTTCCTGACTTGTAGACACTGAGTTTGCGGAAATTGGAGACCTTTGACCCTGACGCGCTTTTCGGTGCAAAGCGGGCCCGCATGTGGACCCCGTTTTGACCCGAAACTGTCGTTTCTGCCCTTGTCTCCAAATTGGACTCAAGGACAGGCGTTTTTAGCTATTTGATATCTTCTGAGTCTAATGGTAATTTTTATTTCAGCAACCGGAGTAGTATCTGCAGATCACACTGAGACCAGAGCTACAGTTGGAGCCAGGACCCCAGGCAAGTGTACCTTGCCAAACTCTGCAGTATTGTTACATATTTTTCTTGCTTCTTTATAGTGCTGTGCATGCTTAACCTAGGACCGTGTGACGTACTTAGCGTCCGATTATCAGTCGGGTGCCGACACCGTACGCGGTGTTGGGTACGGTCACCTAGAGATGGACATTCGTGACACTATATACTCTCGTACTTGTCTTACCAAGTACACCTTGACCCAGGACACTTGACACTACTCATGAGACAGGATCTTTCCGAGATATTCGTGGTGATTCTGTATAGGATACAGGACATGGACATCGTATTCTTAGATATTAGATGACTTGTTGCATTGAGAGATGATTGTGCGTGACATGGACATGGTGCATCGTGGACATGAGACGTGTGATTACATGGGGTGGGGAGAGACACACAGGCTACAGGCTGTTTCGTATATCTATCTACTACTATTATGAGGCCTCAGACTCTCGTCGTAGAGCTAGGCACATTACGTGTTTATTACCGCTACCGGCTCCCAGACACAGAGCTTGTAGTGGCTTCAGCCTGAGACTAGTGATGCTCTCACTTGCATTTCCACATAGATGGTTATATAGCTTACCCTATTTATTGCATTTTGCTGCACTGCATTTATTTTGGCTTGTATTTTCTGTACCTTGCTGTCCCCTGAGGACCTGGATCCGAACTTTGTCCCCAGGACTAGCAGAGGAGATCCCCCTAGAGTTATACAGTACAGGAGCATTATCAGGAGCAGAAGCAGGAACAGGAGCAGATACAGGAGCTGTACCGACACCAGAGGACGGGATCGTACCAGAGGACTTCTCCTGGGTATTGGTTTGAGATACTCATTTACTTCTGTTCCTATTTACTTTACTTCCAGTCTATTGCATTTTTGTATTAGACTTGTGTTCTCGGATTGTTCTCCGAGACTCTTTATTGAGATATGCTAGATTATATTTACTTGTTTTATTCTGGCATTTGATCTGTGATTATCTGTTGTGGATGAGATTAGTATAGACTGTGACTATTTATATTGGACCTGCTTATTACAGCTTAAGTATGCCCTGATGGATCCATTAAATTGGGTTGTCCATCGGTGCGTACTGCTGGCCATATCACGCATCCGGTCCCTCGGTATTTTGGGACTGGGGCGTGACAGGCATGGACCTCTAAGTGTTACAGTCGGGATAAACACTATCATCTTATACAAGCATATAGTTAATGTCATTCAATTATACTACATTAATTAGTCAAAAAGGGCTTTGCGATATTAAGTTGTGAGGCATACTACCCAACTTAAAATAATTAAACTAATACCGTAACTGCCTTAAAGGAGATTCTACGAAATAACTTTGTACTTGTAATTAAAGCAGAAACTCTTATTGGGCTGTACGAGGAAAGATCTTGGTATATGTTAGGGTATCCTATTGCATTATATATGTAATGGTCACCTTAAGTTTTAATCATAGTGTTCATAGAATACAAGTGTCAATAGTAAGAATGGAAGAGTTATTGGCCTTTAAGCATAAAGGGAAATATAACTCGTATCGAGGTATGGTACAAGTTACGGGATTTAAAACTAAAGGATAATCGTTAGGTCATAATATATAAGAATAACTTAACCTATCAAGTTCTAACTACCACTCACATAATTCAAAATTCAAGATTACAACTATAATCCTAGGAAACTATATATCCTTAACATAAGATAAAATCACTTGGCCTACAATCAGAAAGGTTATGTGGCACGATTTGAAAGATGAAGAATAGAAGAACATAATTAGTCGTCGCACAAATATGGCGAGCGCTAAGTTTTTAGAGGAACAAGATATGAAATAAAAAATAGGGGACTCTGGATAATGTCATGGTTTTCTAAAGGGAAGGTGGTAGCTATTCCCTGTGTTTGAGGTATGTTCTAGGGAAATGTCTATCCATTCTTCTTGGCTTCCTAAGGTATTGTCTGCTAATAATAAGACAAGGATCTAAATTTATAGTTCTAATATACTATCTCACTATAAAAGTTAAGTTTGGTCCTATTATTCAACCTTGGATTTCAATTGGTTCCTCAATGCTAGGGTCAAACAATATGGTCAGATTTATAGCTAGCCCTAGCATTGCCTATACTACTCTTAAGTCATCCCTAATTATCAAGGGATAATGGTTAATTATTCTACAGGTAAGGGTTGCTAGGGTTCATTAGGTAGTCTAAACTTAATGATGTGTCAAAGCCCTAGTTGTAATCTTAATAGGAATGTTACCCTAATTATTATCTAACAACAGAGACTTCTATATTCTAGGAGAAGGCTCACTACCAGAAAAAGTCAAATTAGCGACGTTTAAAAACGTCGCTAAATGACCAAAAAACGTCGCTAATCATATTTAGCGACGTTTTAAATAAGTCGGGACAAAGCAAGTCGCTAAAAGAAAAAATGTCGCTAAACGTCGCTATGCCGACATTTTTTAGCGACTTAAATGTGTCGCCAAAATTAGCGACGTTTTGCGATGCAGCGTCACTAATTAGCGACTTTAATTAACGTCGCTAAATATCGCTAATTAGCGACTTATATAGCGACGTTACAGCGACGTCTTTAATGACCTTGCAATACTGCCATGTCAGCAATTTGCGACGTACATCGACGTTTTTAGCGACATATTTAGCGACGTCATTAGCGACGTTTATTAACGTCGCTAATTAGCGACGTATTTAGCGACGTGTATACACGTCGCTAAACGTCGCTAAATTTACAGAAAAAATAAAAAAAATACTGAATTATTTTCAAACTATTATTCCTGCTATTTATTAAATCACAATATGTACAAATAGACCCGGAACAACCCTCCGTTGAATTTCTGGGTTTGCCAACCCCCTTGGGTTGAACACTCAACACCGGTAAAATAACATATTTAATATGAATAATATAATAAAATTTGAAGAAAAGAAAGCATCCAGCAAATCTCATCGTAAAGAATACGGCAAATATATATCCATACAATCTCATCCTAAATAATACAAAAAATACAAATATCCAGCAACTAGCTATACTATTGCGAATCTGCAGGAGGCTGACCATCGGCGTGCATGAAGGATAAGAACAGCTCATACTGGTCCCTTGGAATCGACACCGATGTCGATGGAGAAGGCATTTAGGTGGAGTCTGTGTCGATGTAGGCACACCAGGAGGCCGTACCCGCTCCAAGTCTGTGAGTCACTGGTTGTAAGAATCAATGGTAGATAACAGCCTCATACTGCTATAAACCATTGAATCCTGCATCATCGTCAGCCTCTCGCCCATCGATAGTTGTGATGCCTGCAGCTCCATGATGTTGCGGTCTATCGAGGCTCTAATATCATTTGTCAAATCCCGGAGCTCCGTGATGCTGCGGTCGAGCATATCAAATCGTACGATGAGCGTCAGATCGTCCGCCTGTGGCTGGGACCGGGGCTGCTCCTCCATCCTTCGTAGTAACTCGTCACGGAGAGACACAATCTGACGGTCAACGGTCTCCTGGACTGTGGCCGATGACTGCGAGGGCTGTGTGGAATGCGCAACTGTCAGGGAGGCCCTAGATGACTACGTCGCAACCAGGGTGCCATAGTATCCCGTACCGTAGTACGTACCCCTCTGTAGACCACCAGCTTCGGTCACCCATAGGTCATCCACCGACAGAGCTAGAGCGGGCTGCGAGGAAGTACCAGCCTCTCCAGGTATAGGTGCACTAGCAGTCGCTCGCTCACGCAGCCTAAGATACTCGGCCTAGAAAGGTTTGGAAACTCGATAATTGCCTAAGTTATATTAAAATTAACACAAAGTAAAGTAATACTTACATAGGTCTGCGAGGCCCTCTCATCAATGAGATTTTCGTCCTTGCGATGGGTGGCCAAGAAGACGGTCACCATGTTTGCATCCTCACCCCTCTGTACTTGTTAAAAATATATTATTTAGTACTAAACTTAAACATTTTTTCCTACTACCATTTTATGGTACTTACATTAAATTAATATATTTTGAAAGAAAAAATATACCAAACGACGGAAATATTTCATCATCGGAATCGAGCCACCACACCACTTGGCAGCATTCCGCCTAGCCGCTTTGGCCTTCTCAGACCTTTCCTTGTAGCTCGGATCGTCGAATCTAGCCCTCATCGCAGTCCACTGCTCAGGCATGATCCAACCTTGGATCGGTTTTCCAGCATGATCATGAGCCTTCTGGTCATCCAGATCATCTCGGATAAGCTTGGCGGCAACGGTAGGAAAGACCCGCTCGATCAACTCAGCCCGGTGCCGAGGATAGAAATACGTTTGCTACAAAAAATACTTTAGTAAGTGAGCATCACGGATAAGTTATATAATATGCATAAATTAGAGGATTTATTTAATATACTTTTACCTGGAAGTGCGCAAACCAGAATGCCTTCCTCTCCTCCGGAGCCTCAGAGTAGTTGATCCAAGGGCCACCGTAATTGTTCCTCAAAAATTGGCCCAGGCGTCCTGAACCAACGATTGACGATATCTATACAGAAATAGTTATTTTGATTGAAAAAGTCAACATACGATGAATAAAGAAATACACGATATATATTATTCTAAACCATCTAATTGACTTACTTTGTACCGTCGGCCCAAATCTATGTCCTCGTCTCCTCCGGAGGTGCGCATGGAAGATCTTGCTGATGCTGGGACATCGTGGGCACGACCTCCTCGACATGCTCATCTGTCCCCATGGTTCCGTCAGTAGGAGGAACGCTGGACGAGGGAGTACTATCACGCCTGGAACTACTCGTCCCAACAGTCGGAGATGTGAGTGATCGATATATTGGAGTACTGGGCGACGATGATCCGGAACCAACAGTAGAGGAGCACTTTGTCTACCTCGGGACCTACCGAATCCTCCATATCGTCCTGTCATACCTGATAACAACATATGATGAATATAGAAAAACACAAATATATAATACATTATACAGTCAAAATGTGATGCATATCTCAAAGCATTCTACAGTCAAAATATAATACATATATTCGTTAAAATAGTACATTCTACAGTCAAAATATAGTTACATTCTACAGGCAAAATATTTTATTTTCAATCATCTTCAGAAAATTTATCTTGTTCGCCTTCCTCGTCCTCCTCTTCCTCTTCCTCCTCCTCGTCTTCACTTTCATATACTTCGTCTTCGTCTTCCTCTTCGGATAATTCTAAATCTTCTACATTATTACTCGTGTAATGAGTAACTTCCGTTGAGTCCACATCTACAATATTTGTTACAAGAGGTATATCGTCCTCCTGATAAGCTATTTCGTCAATGTCAAAGGTATTTCTAGCTTTAGTCTTGCATACTGCCCACCAATCCGACCTCGCTGTCCCCCGTCTAGGTAGATCTTCCTCATCTAAAAATTCTACTTTCTATAAACATCATACGTGTTGGCACCTACTTCCTACAGCTTATTCAACTCATCTATCAAAGACTGTAAATACACATCGATGTTCCTCTTCGGATTATTCGAACCCGGGATAATAACGGTTAGGAACATATATGGAGTCTGCATGCCCATCCAAGGTGGTAGATTATACGGAGTGACGATCACAGGCCAACACGAATACTGGGAGCCCGAAAGTCCGAATAGGGTAAAACCGTCAGAGGAGAGCCCCAATCTGACATTACGCGGATCTTCGATAAAATATGTATACTCTCGATCAAAGTGCTTCCATGCTTCTCCATCGGATGGATGATCCAATACTCCTTCGATCTATTTTCGCCTGTGCCAACTCATGTTCTCTGCAGTCTCCTTAACCATAAACAACCGCTGCAACTGTGGCGTCAAAGGCAAGTAGTGCATCGAATCGGTAGGCTTCCTTGCACCGACAGACTTTTCTTTAGTAGTGGCCTTGTAGTGATCAGCACCACAGAATCTGCACGCATCTTCATCCTTGTCATCTTCGTATCCCATCCAAAGCGATCTCGCCATCCTCTTAGATTGATTGAAGTCTTCAGGCAACTTTGCACCCTCGGGCAAGATCTCTATAATCAAATCGATCAGTCGATTATAGCATTCTTACGACATGTTAAAATCGGACTTGATGTTCAATAATCTTGTAACCACCTCTAACGGTGAATGATCCTCACAACCAGGATATAGTGGAGTTCTTGCATTCTCTAATAACTCCATAAATTTTGTAGCATCGGCATTCGGTGCCTCCTCACCTACATCATAATTGTCCGGATTGCAACTAGGTCCCGTCGTATCATAATTGTCCGGATTGAAACTAGGCCCTGCCGTATCATAAACCATGTTCATCCATTCGTCGTCGTAAGCATCGTGGTCGTGGACATCCATATACGGCTCCACATAATGCTCCGACTGTGATGCTAGAGACACAAGTTCTCCGTACGCGGTCCACTGATAGTAATTCGGCGTGAAGCCCTTCGAGTACAAATGATATGTAACTTCCACTTCTGGATGATATTTTCTGTTGCGATATCTCACACACGGACACTTAATTTTGGTACCATCCATGTACTGAGGGAACGCCTTGGCGAACTGCAGGAACTGCTGTACACCCTCAATGAATTCATCCCGCACACCACACATGTCATCAGGATGACGGTTGTACATCTACAAACGATGACGCAGATAGTAATTCATATCCATTTCTAGATACTTCTATAAAAATGATAATATGTATCATATAAATCATTACATATAGTAGTTTATCACCTAACTTCATAACTTAACCGTACTATAAAAATTATAACTGATATAATATATACTTTCATTTATCAAAACTGCAGCTGCCCCCAACCCCATAGCACTATGAACTGCACTATAAGTGTGCAGTCAACACACTACAGATAGTGTGCCATACTACAGAACTACGGTTGCCCCCAACCACACTCCAAGCTTACTGACTTACCTCAGCATGCTCCAATGCATATTGGGCTGATGTGCCTCAAGTCTCCCCCTTCTTACTGCTAGTAAGCAGTGCTCACTACTGCTGTTACCTCTACTTGCCATGCTTATATGTGTACCTCAATCTATGTGCTTGTGGGCACTCAAGCCCTTCACATATTTACCATTGCACATCTAAAACCTAACTTGAGTCACGCGCGCTCACTGATACACTTGTATCAGTATACACCATCACCTCACTCATTTGCTGCTAACATAGGACACTGCTATGATTCCCTCAACTTTGATATACCCTTCCTGCATACTTCAATAACACTCTCACACACACTCTAACCAATCCAATTACCAACAACTCATGATCCGACTTCCTATCATATTGAACGTTCAACCAAAAAATAAGATACAATCAAGCAATGCAGTGCAGTGCCGTGCCGTGCTATGCCTTGCCTTGGAGCAATCAGAGATTCAAATAGAGATTATTTCCACCTTTTCATTTTAAACAATCATAACTCACTCTTGGAGTTTATTTGTCATGATGTTAATTTCTTGACAGTTCTTTCTGATGATGTGATGATGCAGGTGGTCACAGATAGCAACACACCTACCAGGAAGGACCGACAACAAAATAAAGAACCACTGGAACTCCTACCTCAAGAAGAAAGCAAATCCTTATTCATCCTCCAATTCACAAGACTCGAGTACCAACCATGTCCTCATCGATGTCGTCATCGCACATGAATCACCATCGCTCGTCGACTCAGGCCAGTCGGTCCTAACCCTAACCCTAACCCTAACCCTAACCCTAACCCCATGTCAAAAAATCTAACCCTAACCCTAGGTCCTGATCACTGTCTGTGTCTGTGTGTGTGTGTGTGCCATGTCTGTGTCTGTGTCAGTATCTGTGTGTGTGTGTGTCATGTCTGTGTTAGTGTCACATGTGTCCTGTGAGAGAGAGAGAGTTAGGGTTTACCTAGAGCTCGAGGAGGAGGAGGGGGATGCCAGAGTATCCGCAGTGGAGAGCCGGTCGACGGAGTGGGGGGGGATTTTTTGTTTTTGAAATTTCGACAAATGGGGAAAAACGAAACTGAACCCTAATTAACCAAATTTTAGCGACGTTTAGCGACGTCTAATAAAAATATCGCTAAATTAAATTTTAGCGACGTCAAGGACGTCGCTAAACACGTTGCTAAATATTTTTAATATAAACGTCGCTAACTTAGACATATTAGCGATGTTTAGCGACCTTAATTGAACTTATAACGACTTATCTTTTAAAATCTTAATAAAAGTCGCTAAACGTTACTAAATGTCACCATTTAGCGACATCTAGCGACATTTTTATATAGATTCGCTAATTTATATATTATTAGCGACGTTTCTTTTGACGTCGCTAATCCCGCTTTTTCTAGTAGTGGCTATACTCAAGGAACTATTAGGAAATCACATGAATCAAGCAAGATGCAGCTATTCAAATAGAATAGATTGGAAGAAAGGTAAATCATAGTCAATTGTGGATGAGATCCTATACTCTATTTCTAGGTGCAGGCTTGCTCGGTACAGTAATGTAACCGAGACAATATGCTCTCGACCTGCATAGGCCACCACAAAAATATGTCACGTCCAGTCCTAAAATACGTAGGACTAGGACATATAAGCATGCCTACCGCATGTATATGGCAACTCGAATATATGAAAACCATAACACATGCATACGCTGAATAATGAATAATAAATCACAAGTGGTAAAACTATCACAAGTCATAGGGTATAATCTAAATCTCGTCCACAGAAATAAACTAAACATAAATAACCAATATCTATGAAACTAGATCTCAATATTAAGTATCTAATGATGGTAGTCGGATGGAAACAAATCCACTACCGAACTAGAATATAGAATAAACAAGATAAATACAATATAAGAATATCAACTAACAATCACGGCTCGAAGAGAAGACCTCCTCAAAGTATACATAGCAAGTCCGGATCTGCGCTCCTTCGAATACTCATGAACATCTACACCTGAAAAGGGACCAGGTTCTCAGAGGGACATAACAAGATACATAGAAGCATGTCATAAAGTAAATACTGAATAAATAATAGGGGTGCGTTAACCATCTAAATGAATATAATTTGAGGACAACTTAGTACGTATGGGAAAGTGTAGGCTAGACATATGCTGACGTAATTCACCAATCGTCTTGACTGGCTAGTATATGCCACATATGCCCCCTATAACACGAGCGCACTGCAATATAATAACGTCCAATATTTTATAGAGTATGGTATCTGGAAAAATCACCAAGTAACGTCCAATACTCTAAAGAACATGGTATCCGTAATCATATATACGTCAGTATCACTCCGTCGACTGCGGTATCTTTATAAAGGAGGTGGGTGTCCCATATGCCTACTAGTCGTCCTCCTCGCCCAATGTAGATATACTAGTCGTGAACACGACGTGGATATCTCATACTATAATGCAAGTCTCTATAGAAATAAACACTAAGCTAAATACCATCACACGTGTTGCTCACACCGATGGCCAGTCGAGTATGAGGCACGCGTCCCTACATGAACTCACTCTATGGCGTGCAATGATAGGTGTCAAGGCCTCGGAGTCATAGCGATAACTCTATAACTTTAGGAGGGTCTACTAGACACTAGTCAATGCCTTCGTTGACTGCACCCGAGTCTTCTCAGACGCACACAGTTAATATTGCAACAATAAAACATGCATATAAAATAATAATTGAATTTAAATAGTACAACAAGGCAAGGTATACTTGCCTGGCAAGGAAGCTGCACAGTATCAATAATCTGCTCCTGAATTCGTGCAGGTAAATCCAATATCCTTGGGGTATGCGCACAGGAATGACGGTGACGATAATGAGGTTAACGACGATGACGATAATGCGGTTGACGATGAGGACGATGATGATGATGCTTGAGGTTACGATGAGATGATAACTATGATGATGGCGATGATGGTGATGATGAGGATGGTGATTGGGACGATGATGATGAGGTGGATGGGGTGATGGTAATGGTGATTTGGGTTAGAGATGATGATGTTAATGATTGATTATGATCATGGATGATGGTGATGATGAGCTACGATGCTCGCCGGAATCCGGCCAGGGGAGGTGTTTGAACAGGGAGAGGAAGAAGAAGTCGACAAGGGAGAGGGGGATGGCAATGGTGGTGGTAGTTGTTGTTCCGGTCGACTGGATGTGGAGGAGTTCAGGAGGAAGGAGGAGAGGTGGTGGCAGTGCTGGTGGTGTGGTAATGAAGGTTGGCCGGAGTTGGCTCGGCGGGTCAGAGGGAGGATGGCCGGACTTATCGAGGAGGGGCTCTGGCAGGAGGAGGAGGACGAAGGTGAGGTCGAGTTGACAGGAAGGGGTGGCCGAGGATTGTTCAGACGAGAGGAGGAAGAAAGGGAGAGATGGTGCTGCTGTGATGGTCGAGGAGAGGTGGCTGTCGTTGGTTTCAGGCAGCGAGAGGAGGCCAGCGGGCTTCAGGCATTCAGGGGTTCTGGTCGAGGACAGTGGCTTCACTGCGGTGGATCCGGTTGAGACTGGTGAGGCGGTCGTGTCTCCTGCGGGGTCGAGGGGTGCTCGACGGTCTGCTCGGAGGGAGGTGAAGTTAGGTGGAATGAGAGGGAGGTCAGGATATGGCCGGTGGGGCAGAGCTGCTCGGCCGCGGGTTGGATCAGTCGAGGAGGAGAATGGGATGAAGAGGCGGCTGGGATGGCGAGGGTCGGCTACTCCGGCGAGTTCTCCGGCGGGGTGGCGGCAAAAACAGAGAGAGGGAGATGATGAAGATGAATAGGGTCGGCTGTTAGCTAGTTTTAGGTTTTTGGTTAATAAAAAAAAGAAAGGAAAAGAGGTATTTATATACATATGAAAGAGGGTTGGTTTGACCTAGAAAAATTTAACTTTGGTCAACATCCTCTTGGGTTGGGCCTTGGGCTAACATGAGAATGTTTGGAGGGCTATATTTTGCATTGTTTAAACGCAAGGGGTAGGTTTAATGAGGGGGCGATGTTGCGCGTTAAACATTCCAAAAAATTATGAGAAAATTTTTTGTGAAGAAAAAATTAGATTTCTTCATGTATTGTCCAATGGTGTGAACACCTTAATGCATTTTTGCATAAAAGTGCTCAATAATTAGAAAATTGCACAAAGATGGAAATTGGATTTAAATTAATTAAAATTAATGCGCAAGGTGTTCTGGAATTAATTAGAAGTACATGGGGATAAAATTAGGTAGGACATAAGTGTCATGGACATAGAGGGCTCAGAGTATAATATTATCATAAATTGCTTTGTAAGAAACGGGTTAAGATTGTGTCTCCAATTTTGATTGGAACGCACAAGGATACAAAGTTGGAATTTATTTAGAATTAAATATAAACGTCCGTGATGAATATTGTGTGACTAAAATGTAGCACAAGGGAGCATAATTATAAGTTACACGAAGGTCAGAATAGATGGCTGGCACATCTATGGCAAGGGTGTAAAGTTTGTAGAAAGGCAATGGCTAGCGTAGTGCTCCAATTATCGAAGCAACGGTAAGGTGCGCTACGTGATATAAATATTGTATAATTAAATAAAAATGTCGTGTCCTATCTCCAATTGGATACAAACTAGCCCTAGTTTCTATATCTATGCTAAGTAGACCTAATTTTGGGTGAGGGGGTTTACTGTAAGTCTTGCTCCAGAACTATTACTTGATGGTACCCTGATCAAAGATCGATCTTGGAGAAAAGCTTCACTTTACTCAGCTGATAAAATAAATCATCAATCCTTGGTAATGGATACTTGTTCTTCACTGTTACAGCGTTCAATTATCTGTAGTCGATACATAACCGTGATGAACCATCCTTCTTCTTTACTAGAACCACTGGCGCTCTCCAAGGTGATCTACAGGCTTGAATAAACTTATTTGACTTCAGTTCCTCTATATGTTGGTATAGTATGTCTAGCTCTGATGGTGCTATTTCGTAAACTTTACAAGATATTGACCCTACCCCAGGGATCAATTCTTTACAAAACTCAATGTCTCTTACTGGGGGTAATCCTGGTGGTTCTTCCGGGAAGACTTCTAAGAACCCCTTAACTATCTCAGGGAGTTGCTTTTCTACTAACACTGTCGTTGCGATCCTCTCTTTATGTTGTTCTTTCACATATCTGTCGAAGGTGAAAAATTTCGTGCCCGGGATACTAAATAATACCTTACCCTTATGTCAATCTATCGTAGCATGACCATCTCTCAGCCAGTCAATGCCTAATATAACGTCAAAGTTACCCATAGGAAACTCGATCAACCGTGTCGGTAGTAAACACCCGCACACTACGACCGGACATGCTATATATATTCTACTAACTCCTACGAGCCCATTAATAGTGAGTATATTAAACCTCTGACAATGCCTCGAACTCTAATCTAATATGTGTCACAAATTATGCAGATACAATTGAATGAGATACGCCTGAATCAAATAATGCTACAGCAAAAAAGTATGCAAAAAAATGTTACCTTCCACCATGTTGCTAGATGTTAAAGCCTCATCCAAAGACAAGGTGAATGCTTGCCTTAGGCCCTGCTGTGCTCCTCGCTGTTGTCTCCCTTAGTGACATTGTTATGGCCTCTGTTGGCCCTTATAATGGTTATTCTACTGCTGGTACATCTCAGCTTGCATCAGTAATGGACGCTAAGCCAATGGCCTTACTGCTATTGTTGGCCCTCTCTACTGGGCTGCCCTTGGTGCTGGCAGTGCTGGTAACTGTTGGACTCGCACACCTAGCCTCTGCATCATCGGGCAATTGGCAATCCAGTAATCTGGACTACCACACCTCTAACACAACCCATTGGATGTCCTACATACATCTATAGTATGGCCTCCCTTGCCAAAGTAAATACAACCCACTAGTGCTCCCTAGCGCTGTTGTTGTTGTTGTTGTTGTTGTTGTTGTTGTTGTCTCGACTACTGCTGAGCCAGTACTGTCACTGTCGAAACTGCCCCTCCTCGACGCTGAATCTTGGATGCGAACACCAGGTAATGGTGCTGACGTCCGAGGTACTCCTCCACCTCCTCCTCTACTTTAAGTATGAGACCACTTCTGGCCTCCTGTCCTTGCCGATAACCTTTGCATGGTAAGCTCGTGCCTCCGAGCTGCTATCAGTACATTTTTATAAGTATGGTAGTTGTGCCCCTCAACCAGTAATAAAATATATAGATAAAGTCCTTGATGGAATCTTATTTCTTTATCCGACTCCGTAGCCACCATAGTTGGAGCAAATCTACTCAGCCTGCAAAACTCGACTGCATATCCATCCATTATTCTACCGGCATGCATGAGACCGATAAATCACGGTTGCATCTTATACTGCGTTATAAATCCAAAATATTTAGCCCTGAATTGAGCCCTGAATTGAGCCCTTAAATAATCCCAATAGATGGAATGCCTCAAGACAATCTCTACTGACTCCCACCAGTCACGGGAAATGTCTTGAAGCTCCAATCGAATTTGATCAACTTATTCATCAGCCGGAACCCTTGCTGCTGCCATAATGACCTCAATATCCTGTAACCAGGCATCTGCTATGATGGCGTCCACCATGCCATCGAAATACCTTGGGTTAAATAAGAAAAACCTAACGGATGCCCCCAAATCAGTCCTTCCTCCTCTTTCCAGGTCCGTTTGTAAACCCTGACTCAACAAGACATTCAGTTCTTGCTGTTGAAACTGCTGATGTTGTTGCACGGCCATCTGATGTTGCTGCGTAGCCATCATTCTACGGAAGATCTTTAGCAATGTTGGGGTGTCAAGTACCACTGGGACTGCTGGTATTGCTGGAGGTATAAGTATTTCAGGGGCTGGTTGCCCAATATGTCCTACTTCTGGTTCCACTGTGCCAGCTTGTTCAACTTTTGGCTCTATTCGAATTTGACTCTGAACATGTGTTACCTCTCGTTGTTGTCCAAAGGAACCCTGTCCTGCCATGATTGCTGCTCCAACAACTGAAGAATCCCTAAAGAAAAGGAGGACATGAGCCATCAAAAACAGGACAGGAAGGATCTAGTAGGAAAGCAGTTTAACAGTTCAAGCGGTGGTATCGAGGAAGATGAAGCAAGATATCAAGGGGGACAAATTTTGATTAAGAATTATATAACCATAAACCCCACAAGTCTGAAAATACAGTCCTGCATGGGCCATGTAAAACCCTTATTTCTAAAAACTGTATTTATTATTTTTTATTATTAATTAATAATTTAAATATAGTATTTAGTGGCTAAATAGGAGAAATAGATTTTTAATAATTTTTATGTTAGGTGTTCGGGCACTTAGATGACTTATGGGACCATCAGGAATTTTTTGGAATTTATTCCATGTAGGAGACCCCTTGAGCAGTTGCTAGCCTAACGATGTGCATTACCCTAATCTATAAATTTTCTTATGAGTATATATATATATATATATATATATATATATATATATATATATATATATATATATATATATTTTATAAAAGAAAAGAAAAGAAAGAAAAAAAAATGTAATTAAATAAGAATCTAATAATTAACTAATATAATAATAATAATAACAACTTTGCAACTACTACCATTCCTTAGCATTCTATTATCCCTCTTCAGCACTGCTGTGTTACTCTAGCCGAATTACTTCTCCCAGGGAAGACCCAACCCCCCTTCAGCGTTAACTCCAGACCCGATCCCTTGTCAACCCGCGGACCCATCCATCCGTTCCTCTCTCTCTCCCCTTAATATATATATATATATATATATATATTGTTATATCCCAAAAACCCAAACCTAAATCTCCAGACCTCCTATTCCCATCTAGAGCCGTCACCGTAGCCAGAGAAGCCCCGCCAAGCCATCCAACCATTCCGTCGACTCCGACCTCGCGTCTGCAGTTTCCCACTCGAGGCACCTTCGCTCCGGCGCGATTTCCTATCGACTCGCTCGACCAAACGCTGTTCCGTTTCATAGGTATGATCTCCCCTCAACCCTCTCCAATATTCGTTTTATAGCCAACCTCAGAAAACGTGTGCCCCTAGGTGAAAAATAGCGTCCAAAGTGGACGGACAGACAGAATTCTGGAATCGCAGAATTCCAGAATGACCACCCGTATTGCCGAGTTCGTATCTCCCACCACAGAGATCCGAATTCGGTGATTCTTTTTGATACCTGTAGAATACCTGACCTAGTTTAATTTCTGTAAAATAACCCTAGGCTAATAGTTGCTGTGGACATAGTTATATTCGTCACAAAACTGCGCGCACCCACTTTTTCCGGTTTTCCAAAAGTTGGAAAACGGAGCGCGCCCCGCCAAACGGGACCGCCCCGCCGTGTGCCAAGTGTACCGAATGGTGCACGCAGCATAATCGTACATGTAAAAATTCGTGGGGACTGATTCGGACGCGTGTGCGCGCCGGAATCAGGCCGTATCCGCGGACACATCCCGTGTCGCAACTTTTGTAGAACTCGCGCGTATTTTGTGCATGCTTGTCAGATTTCGACGAAACTTGCGCCACTGGACTCGTGGTAACGCGCTGGTCCTGTGACCCAATTTTCACGCATTTCTGAGATGGTTGACCAGATCGCCAATTGGCGAGCCCCATAGTTGACTTTTTGGACAAAATTGTGTTCGGCCCTTCGGAATCCACATTTGGACATACCGTTGGGTTCGTATTGACATTTAGAGTTGTTTGACCTATAGTTTGTCCCATTTAGAGACTGATACTCTTGGTACGCTTTTCGGTGCAAAGTGGGTCACAGGTGGACCCCACTTTTACCCGAAATTACCATTTTGCCCCTGTGTCCAAATTGGACGAAAGGGAAGTGCTTTTTAGCTATTTTGCTCATTCTGGGAACGTTGGTGATGTGTATTTCAGCATCCGGAGACGTTCATTCTGAGGCCGTAGCTTTTGACTCTTGGTGTTGACATTGGGACACTACATTTTGCAGTTTTTTTGCCAGGCAAGATACCTTGCCAAATTGTTTACAGTACTTTGCATGCTAATTATATTTCTGTTTATTTAATTTATTTCTGTATAGTTCTTGCATGTGTAGTTTTCCTTTCAGTCATTACTATATATTAGATATGTTGACACACACTTGACACTTAGTATCATAGAGGACAATTATTAGGCGTATGGGCTTTTAACCACTCTGGTAACACCGTAGTCACTAGCACGCACTATGATGGGTCGTGTCCGATGGTCGCTACCCCCGAGGTATGTCGATTGATGGAGTCCGAGGGTCGCTACCCCCGAGGTATGTCGGCTGATGATGTTCATGAACGAGCGTGAGGTTGTGAGGATTAGATCGAGTAGCCTACCCTTGCCCATACGTCGAAAAGTTGTCCTCACTTGCATTCATATAGATTGTCTTGTACAGCGTACTTATTTATTTTCACATTATATGCATGTTTACTGTATTCAAGTTGGCTCGTATTTTCTGTATCTTGTTACGTCCCTCTGAGGACCTGGTCCTCTGCCAGGTGTATCTGCTCTTGAGTATTTGCAGGAGTACGGGCCTGGACCTGACGCATTCCTTTCTGCCGAGGAGGTCTTACCTTCTGAGCATCGTTGATCATCTGGCGATGGATTCTTTAGCTGACACACTTTTGTCTTCACATTATTTTATATTAGAGATTTTATACTCCTCTCTCATTTTAGTTTTGGATATAGTCTTTGGTAGTGGATTTGTCTCCACCCGACTATTATTTTATGGATATTTCAGACTCCTTATTCTAGCTTAGTATTTCTTTTCTATGACTTGTTGTGTGGATGAGATTAGCATATCTGTGACTTGTGACATTATATATACCACATGTGAGTTTATATTCATATTACAGCGTACGTATGGGTTATGGTTTCCATATATTGGAGTTGCCATATCTATGCGGCTGGCATGCTTACGTGTTCCTAGTCCTACGTATTTGGGACTGGGTCGTGACATGTTTTTGTGGTGGCCCATACAGGTCGAGTTAGCCGTTTCGGTTACGTAACTGTACCGAGCGGGCCTGCACCTAGGATTAGAATTTTAGATCTCATCCACACTTGACTATAACTTACCTTCCTTCCAACATGTCCTACTTAAGTTCTTGCATCCTGCTTGATTCATGTACTCTTCTTAATCCTTCGTCCATCTCTTGCAGAGAGATGAATTTGCATAACGGGCATGCCGCCACCGGGGACAACACGTCTCCAGGGGACGACGACCAACCACTCGGAGTGACCTCAACGACACCTCTTCTTCCCGGACCGGATGGACTGACTAACAATCAAATTCCATCAACTTCTTCCACGATACCTAATGGGACTTTTCCAGCTCCACTAGTACCGCAAGATGGCCAAGCGTAGCTGTTCCAAGTCTTTCAGATGATAATACAGGAACAAAGGCAGCAGGCAGCCGAGCAGAGGCAGCAAACAGCAGAGCAAAGGCTAGAATTTCTGGCAGCGCTTGAGAGAATGGCTGCACTAGCCCCTGCGCCAAACCAGGCACTAGTTTCAGTACCACAAGCTCGGGTTGGTTTAGTCAAGGACTTTGTGCAGATGGGCCCTAAGCCATATAAGGGTAATGAGAGTCCAGAGGAGACCACAAACTGGATTGCCAATACCAAGAAGTTGTTAGAGGCATCACAATCACCTTCTGACCTATGGATGATAGGCATGAGGACTCAGTTAGAAGGCAACGCGCATCACTGGTGGGAATCAATGGAGCGCCAGTTGGGTACGCGTCAGACTTGGGAACAATTCTTGGAATGCTTTGAGAGGAAGTACTTCCCGGATATTGTAAGGGACGCATTGTACGATCAGTTCCTCCATCTAGAGCAAGGGGACAAGACGGTTGATGAGTATGACGCAGAATTTAGCCGTCTCAGTAAGTATGGCACAGTCCTAATACCTAATGACTTGGAGAAGGCTATGAGGTTTCACCGCGGGCCGACTCAGGAGCTCCAGCACTACACTAGCTCCCAGTCCCGGATCTCTTATGCCGAGCTATTGACAGAGGCCAGGATCCAGGAGGCCATCAGCAAGGGAAACGGAATTCAACAGAGAAATCACCAAGGACCAGTAAGGATACAGCAAGGAGGACCCATTCGACACACTTTGACACGCCAGCAATCAGATAGTGCTGCACCATATCCAACCAAGGAGCTCCGTACTTGTCACTATTGTGGTAGGACAGGTCATATTCTAAGAGACTGTCATCGTCGATTGGGGTTGTGCATGATATGTGGATCAAGTCACCATCAAGCCCAAGAATGTCCTAAACAGAACCAGAGACCTTTGGTATTAGAATCAGGAATACCGCTTACACCCTCAAGTATAGAAGACCAAAGGGACCCACCACTGCTTCTACAGTCTGCACAAATGGAGGGGACTAGACCCCAGTTGAATAACCAAGGACAAGGCCAAGCACTCATTATGACAAGTATGGGAGAGCAGACACAGGAAGCCGTAGATACAGGTACGACCTTTTAGTTATAATTGTCTTTGCATACTCATAACCCCATTGTGACACAAGCTCTTAGATGCACAAATAGATATAGAATTAGATATATGGTAGTCTAGCAGTTATGAGGATATATTTCTATTCTATCCAGATGGCATACACGCGATGCTAATGGATGACGGGAGTAGCAGTAGTAGTATTGTTCCCCTATCCTTATCTCGCCCGCTTGGGTGACTCATCTCCTCCTTTTATATTCATTCCTTATCTCGTGCGTAACTCTTCCTATCATAGTCATATCTTTTGTGCCATTATGAATTGTTTGATATCAACCTCACCCCTATTTTGTTAGTTAAACATAAATATGTTAGTAATGTCTGATAACTAAGGATGAGTTCTTAATATATATATGCACTATAGCAATATCTGTATTCTTTAGTAGTTTAGCCCTTATGTAGCACCATGTAGCCTAATAGAAATTGTTAGATCATTTGAGCTAGATCATACCCCTAATAGTTAGTCAAGACCTTAAGTGTTCCCTAAAACTTAGACTATGCCTAGGAAAGAGTTGAAGGAACTTGTTACGAACTGATGACTATGACAAATCGCTGGCAAGGTAGCGACAGTTGCCGCCAGACGATTATGGTAGAGTAGTCGAATTACTTGCAGCCATACTGGCCAGGTGGCGAGGCAGTATTAGACTATGATACTTGATGGTTATGGGAAAAGTCATAGTTATGAGATTCCAGACAGGTATCCCAAGATTCTCGACCCAATAAATATAATTGCCTTACAATCTAGACAATAGCTTCAAAGAAGGTGACCACTAGTAGAATTCTTGTAAGTTGGGTAGTGTAGACAAGTTAGAGGATGATAGAATAGTGTATGGACAATATATGAGAAAGTGTTAGAATGGCAGACCATGAGTTTTAGGAGTCCTAGTAGATACCAATGTAGTGTAGTAGCTATAGTTATCATTATGAATATGGGTTAGTGTCAATTTCGAGGACGAAATTTTTGTAAGTTGGATAGAATGTAAAACTCCTATTTCTAAAAACCGTATTTATTCTTTTTTTATTATTAATTAATAATTTAAATATAGTATTTAGTGGCTAAATAGGAGAAATAGATTTTTAATAATTTTTATGTTAGATGTTCGGGCACTTAGATGACTTATGGGACCATCAGAAATTTTTCGGAATTTATTCCATGTAGGAGACCCCTTGAGCAGCTGCTAGCCTAACGATGTGCATTACCCTAATCTATAAATTTTCTTATGAGTATATATATATATATATATATATATATATGCATAAACAAATATATATATATGTATATATTTTATAAAAGAAAAGAAAAGAAAGAAAAAAAATGTAATTAAATAAGAATCTAATAATTAACTAATATAATAATAATAATAACAACTTTGCAACTACTACCATTCCTTAGCATTCTATTATCCCTCTTCAGCACTGCTGTGTTACTCTAGCCGAATTACTTCTCCCAGGGAAGACCCAACCCCCCTTCAGCGTTAACTCCAGACCCGATCCCTTGTCAACCCGCGGACCCATCCATCCGTTCCTCTCTCTCTCCCCTTAATATATATATATATATATTGTTATATCCCAAAAACCCTAACCTAAATCTCCAGACCTCCTATTCCCATCTAGAGCCGTCACCGTAGCCAGAGAAGCCCCGCCAAGCCATCCAACCATTCCGTCGACTCCGACCTCGCGTCTGCAGTTTCCCACTCGAGGCACCTTCGCTCCGGCGCGATTTCCCGTCGACTCGCTCGACCAAACGCTGTTTCATTTTCATAGGTATGATCTCCCCTCAACCCTCTCCAATATTCATTTTATAGCCAACCTCAGAAAACTTGTGCCCCTAGGTGAAAAACAGCGTCCAAAGTGGACGGACAGACAGAATTCTGGAATCGCAGAATTCCAGAATGACCACCCGTATTGCCGAGTTCGTATCTCCCACCACAGAGATCCGAATTCGGTGATTCTTTTTTATACCTGTAGAATACCTGACCTAGTTTAATTTCTGTAAAATAACCCTAGGCTAATAGTTGCTGTGGACATAGTTATATTCGTCACAAAACTGCGCGCACCCACTTTTTCCGGTTTTCCAAAAGTTGGAAAACGGAGCGCGCCCTGCCAAACGGGACCGCCCCGCCGTGTGCCAAGTGTACCGAATGGTGCACGCAGCATAATCGTACACGTAAAAATTCGTGAGGACTGATTCGGACGCGTGTGCGCGCCGGAATCAGGCCGTATCCACGGACACATCCCGTGTCGCAACTTTTGTGGAACTCGCGCGTATTTTGTGCACGCTTGTCAGATTTCGACAAAACTTGCGCCACTGGACTCGTGGTAACGCGCTGGTCCTGTGACCCAATTTTCACGTATTTCTGAGACGGTTGACCAGATCGCCAATTGGCGGGCCCCATAGTTGACTTTTTGGACAAAATTGTGTTCGGTCCATCGGAATCCACATTTGGACATACCGTTGGGTTCGTATTGACATTTAGAGTTGTTTGAACTATAGTTTGTCCCATTTAGAGACTGATACCCTTGCACGCTTTTCGGTGCAAAGTGGGCCACAAGTGGACCCCACTTTTACCCGAAATTACCATTTTGCCCCTGTGTCCAAATTGGACGAAAGGGAAGTGCTTTTTAGCTATTTTGCTCATTCTGGGAACGTTGGTGATGTGTATTTCAGCATCCGGAGACGTTCATTCTGAGGCCGTAGCTTCTGACTCTTGGTGTTGACATTGGGACACTACATTTTGCAGCCTTCTTGCCAGGCAAGATACCTTGACAAATTGTTTACAGTACTTTGCATGCTAATTATATTTCTGTTTATTTAATTTATTTCTGTATAGTTCTTGCATGTGTAGTTTTCCTTTCAGTCATTACTATATATTAGATATGTTGACACACACTTGACACTTAGTATCATAGAGGACAATTATTAGGCGTATGGGCTTTTAACCACTCTGGTAACACCGTAGTCACTAGCACGCACTATGGTGGGTCGTGTCCGATGGTCGCTACCCCCGAGGTATGTCGATTGATGGAGTCCGAGGGTCGCTACCCCCGAGGTATGTCGGCTGATGATGTTCATGGACGAGCGTGAGGTTGTGAGGATTAGATCGAGTAGCCTACCCTTGCCCATACGTCGAAAAGTTATCCTCACTTGCATTCATATAGATTGTCTTGTACAGCATACTTATTTATTTTCATATTATATGCATGTTTACTGTATTCAAGTTGGCTCGTATTTTCTGTATCTTGTTACGTCCCTCTGAGGACCTGGTCCTCTGCCAGGTGTATCTGCTCTTGAGTATTTGCAGGAGTACGGGCCTGGACCTGACGCATTCCTTTCTGCCGAGGAGGTCTTACCTTCTGAGCATCGTTGATCATCTGGCGATGGATTCTTTAGCTGACACACTTTTGTCTTCACATTATTTTATATTAGAGATTTTATACTCCTCTCTCATTTTAGTTTTGGATATAGTCTTTGGTAGTGGATTTGTCTCCACCCGACTATTATTTTATGGATATTTCAGACTCCTTATTCTAGCTTAGTATTTCTTTTCTATGACTTGTTGTGTGGATGAGATTAGCATATCTGTGACTTGTGACATTATATATACCACATGTGAGTTTATATTCATATTACAGCGTACGTATGGGTTATGGTTTCCATATATTGGAGTTGCCATATCCATGCGGCTGGCATGCTTACGTGTTCCTAGTCCTACGTATTTGGGACTGGGGCGTGACAGGCCACCACTAAAACCTTGTCATGCCCTAGTACCGGAATAGGGAGACGAACATGGCCAGCTTTCCCGTACAAGGTATAGAATTTCTTACGACGGTCACGGCTACAACTAGACAAAAGGGTACATACTACAAGCAAGTCACTTAGGGTCAACTAGTCAAATAAGAACAGTAAACATAGAATATATATGACAAGGAAGTAAGGTATCTCAAACACCCTGCCACAATATTCAAGAAACTATATGTGCAAAAATAAGAAGGATGACAGAGTAACAAGAGTATATGACCATGATCAGCTATAATCTGATTAATTACAATCATGTAGGAAACTTAATATCTAGATTCATGGCTAACAAGTGCCGGTGGCTAAACGCCCAAAATGAGTAAAATATAAAATAACGAGCAGGAAAGAAGAGACCCACTCATTTCCCTCAGTGGCCATCCGCCTGGTACAAGACATTGTTCATGGGGATGTACGTTTGATCCTCGGGTGCTGGCTCTAAACCTGGCCATGCAAAACCAGTAGGGTTAGACCCTAAATAGCAAGTATCACAAAGGAAACACGAATGCAGAAATAAAACCAGGTTATAATATATATATATATATATATATATATATATATATATATAGTTCTTTCTTGTAGTTTTGGTTCATAGCCTATCTTGACACAATGATCTAACCCTACAACCAAACAAGGATAAGGGTTAAACTATCGCACCATGATAGTCCATGTCCCTAGACTATTTGACAGCAGATATAATACACAAACACGCTTAGTTATATAATCGTTCAATCACTTCTAAGACTTACTAGATGGAGTTTGGATTATCCCAGAGGTATTATGTATATAAGAATCCTCAGATCAAACCAGGTACTAGCAGGGTTAGCCGAGCCATAAATCATCGCATAGCACATAGTAGTATGCACCGGTCCCTCGTAAGGCCACTGTGTTAAGATCGCATAGAACACATAGTATCATATAATAGTCGGATATTGTCATCCACTGATAAGGATTTAAATAATATCCTTGGGGACTAGCATGCACACCCCAATTCAGATGACTGGAGGTAGCTAGTTAGGCACGATCTCGAGATTTTATTCCCTCCTAATGCTCTACAAGTTTAGTTGCCTAGTTAACCCTAATGTTAACTGGAATCTCATGGCGTGGTCACATGGCACTCCCCTTATATGATGTACAATAGAACTACCACGCTAGATACAAATCCACTTTGTCACTTGATAGTTCAATTTAGATTCACCCCAGAGTGATGAAACAATAAACATTTTCTAGCCACGCTTGGTCATTTACTAACCCTTATGTCCATGCTGGAGATTGAGTCATATCATATGCCACATAGCGCATAGGTATACCGCAGTATAAATATATAATATAATCACTTAGGTACACTTAGCACGTAAGAGCACGAAGCACGTAGTAAGCGTATCAGCACGGATACAAGTGGTCGGGTCGTGACGTGACGCATAGATGGGTCTAATACTTTTGTTGTCATCAAAGTCACACATACAACTCATAAAGTCCAAAGGAATATTCTACCATAACTAGTCCAATAAAACATCTGCAAGGGGCCGCATGCGCGCTGAAGGATCAAGGTCGCATGAGAAGTCAGGCCGCATGACAATCTTGGTCGCATGGAGTCATGCCGCATGCAGTCAGAGCAAAGGTCTATACCTCGGGATAAGTGATGAAGCGACGAAAACTAAATAAAGTGTCAGTGATGTGACATAAAGTATGATATAACATAAAGTGTATCAAGAAGAAAAGACAAAACCATAGAAAGATATGCCACGGTTACAGAGTCATGCGTCCAAGGATGGTGGCCGCATTCTCTGCTTGCTGCATAAGTGTCGATGTCGCATGGAGTTTTTGGACTTAGCAAAATTCTCATTCGTTCTGCGAGTGAACACAAGTGTTCAAGGACACTTGGGTGATGGCAGTCATGTGTCCAACAAGATGGACTCTCGACAATAGCTCTGGCCGCATAATCCTCTCGGGCCACATAATCCTCTCGGGCCGCATAACACTCTTAGTCGCATAGCTCGCTGGCCGCTTGAAGACTTCGTCTTCTCCAACAGCAGGTTCTGCCATGGCAGAAAAGCTCCAAAATCTAAAATTTATTTTCTTCATAAAAAATATATTTTAACTCCAAATTGAGTGAACCAAAAGCCAAACGTTCGAAATAAAATGTTATATCTTTCCCAAAAACTAATAAAATGCAAGAAAAGAATAAGAAACGAAAATTAAAAGTTGTTTCCATATACTGCAAGGTGTACTTGCCTAAAAATGAAAGAAAGAGGAAAAATGAAGAATGAGGGAAGAGAGAGAAATAAGTTATCTTATATAACTAGGGTTTGAGGTTTAGACCATGGGTTCAAATTTATGAATAAACTAACCCAAAAATAAACCATGAACTATGCTAAACCAAAGAATGGATCTAGTCTCCATGCATGCAACCTAATGATCATGTAAGCAAGAATTACTCTAAACAGAAATAAATACAAGCAAAAAATAAATATATCCCATAATACGTATTTCGGGAATGGAGAGTGACATCTCTACCTACATTAAAAAAATTTGTCCTCGAAATTCAAACCCAAGGCTAACTTAAGAAATCAGAACAAGCACTGCGCAAACTACATGATCATGCAATCAAATTCAAGCATATAAAGAAACTGTGTCACATAGCATGGATAAACGAATCACGAGTTTCGAGATATAGAGACATAAGAATGAATATACCTTCCGAGTCGAATAGGTATGGATACTGAGACCGGATATCATTATTGCGCTCCCACGTCGACTCTCCCAAATGGTGATGACCCCAAGCAACTCGGATAAGATGAATAGTCTGATTCTTGAGCACCTTCTTCCTTTAGTCCAAAATAGATACGGGCTGCTCCTCATAAGACAAGTCGGTACCAACTAGCTCAGAATGGTCGAGGATATAACTCAGATCGGGGTCATACCTATGCTACTAAGATACAAGAAATACATCATGTACCTCATGTAGCGTAGGCGAAAGGGCAAGACGATAAGCAAAATTGCCTACCTGCTCGAGAATATCGAATTGACCGACGTATCGCAGACTAAGCTTCTCGCGAATCCCAAATCTAATGACTGCATTGGTTGGAGAAATCCGTAAGAACACGTGGTCACCGACACAAAATTCTAATAGCCTACGATGTCGATCTACACAATGTCGATGCCTATCTTGCACAACCCAAAGTCGGTCTCTGATTTGCTTGATAACTTTTATTGTCTGCGTGATCATTTCAGGGCCTAGCCTCTTTCGCTCGCCAATGTCATCCTATGCCAATGGTGACCTACACTTTATTCTATACAATGCTTCGAAGGGTGTCATCTGGATGTTGGCCTGATAACTATTATTATACGAGAACTCGACGAGATATCGGTAATCTTTTCAAGACCCACCAAAGTCTAAAGTACAAGATCGCAACATATACTCCAATGTCTGGATGGTTCTCTCTGATTGCCCGTCTGTCTGAGGGTGGTAAGCGGTACTAAATCTTAACTTAGTGCCCAAACTCTGGTGAAAACTCTTCCAAAAATTTAAAGTAAGTCAAGTGTCTCGATCTAATATGATACTCTCTGGGATGCCGTGTTATCTTACTATCTGTCGCATGTACATCTCCACTAACTGCTCTGTCGATTGCCCCACTCGAAAGAAAAGAAAGTGAGCTACTTTTGTGAGACGATCTATTATTACCCAAACTGTATCACGATCAGTCGGGGATCTAGGTAAACCAGTCACAAAGTACATCGTGATATGTTCCCATTTTTACTCTGGAATAGGAAGCGGCTCCAATAATCCTGCAGGTCTCTGCTGGTCGTCCTTCACTTGCTGACATACCAAATACCGAAAAATGAATCGTGCTATCTCCCTCTTTATCCTATTCCACCAGAAATATTGTTTGAAGTCTTGATACATCTTGGTACCTCCTGGATGAATTGAATACTGGAAACTATGCGCCTCGTTCGTTACTTCTTGTCGGATATCTCCACTTGGTAGACGATTTCTGAACCTAAGAGTTCCATCTTCATGAATAGTCAATTATTTTCTGAGACTAGATTTATATTCCGCCTGAAACTTCTGAACTTTTGGATCCTCTGCCTGAGCTGCCTTAATCCTCTCTATAATAGTAGATTGCAACTGTAAACTAGCCAATACTCCTATGTCTTGCGGAAGTACTATCTCAATCCCTAATTCTCGAAGATCTTCTAAGATATGTCACTGTGATGTCAACATAAATGTACTACCTCTCCTGCTAAGAGCATCCGTTACCATATTTGTCTTGCCTGGATGATACTGAAGCTCCATATCATAATCCTTTATCAATTCTAGCTACCTCCTCTGCCTAATGTTCAAGTCCTTCTGAGTGAATACATATTTTAAGCTCTTGTGATATATAAATATTTTTACCCGATCACCATAAAAGTAATGCCTCAATAGATTAAGTGCAAATACTACCACCGCCAACTCCAAATCGTGAGTCAGATAATTTTTCTCGTGATCTCGAAGCTGCCGCGATACATAAGATATCACCCTTTCGTGTTGCATCAATACACACCCAAGCCCTTTGCCTGACGTATCGTAATACACTGTAAACCCTCTAGAACCTACTAGAAGCATGAGAATCGAAGCTGAAATGAATCTCTTCTTCAATTCTTCAAATAATGTCTGGCACTCTGCTGACTAGTCGAACTTAGCCATCTTGTGCATTAATCGAGTCAGCGGTGTTGAAATTCTTGCAAAGTCTGCTATGAACCTTCTGTAGTATCCCGCTAATCCTAGGAAACTACGTATTTCAGCTACTGTCTTAGGAACTTGCCAACTCTCTACGGCCTCAACCTTCTTCGGATCTACTGCAACGTCTGCTCCAGAGATGATATGACCTAAGAATGACACATAATCCAACCAAAACTCACACTTGCTGAGCTTTGCGTATAACTGGTGTTCCCTTAGAATATATATGACCTTCCAAAGATGCCCCTCATATTCCTCTTCGCTACTGGAATAAACAAGAATGTCGTCTATGAAAACCACCACAAATTGATCTAGGTATGGCATAAAAATACGGTTCATCAAATCCATAAATATCGCTGGAGTATTAATCAGTCTGAATGGCATAACTAAAAAATCGTAAGGCCTATATCGTGACCTAAATGTTGCCTTGGGTATGTCTTGCTCCCGAACCCTTACTTGATGATACCCTGATCGAAGATCGATCTTGGAGAAAACCTTGGCTTTACTCAGCTGATCAAACAAATTATCGATCCTTGGTAATGGATACTTGTTCTTTACTGTTACAACGTTTAACTGTCTGTAGTCGATACATAACTGTGATGACCCATCCTTCTTCTTCACTAGAACCATTGGCGCTCTCTAAGGTGATATACTGGCTCGAATAAACTTTATTGACTTCAGTTACTCTATATGTTGGTACAGTATGTCTAGCTCTGATGGTGCCATTTGGTAAACTTTATAAGATATTGGCCCTACCCCAGGGATCAATTCTATACAAAACTCAACGTCTCTTACTGGGAGTAACCCTAGTGGTTCTTCCGGAAAGACGTCTAAGAACCCCTTAACTATCTCATGGAGTTGTTCTTCTACTAACACTGTCGCTGCGATCCTCTCTTCATATTGGTCTTTCACAGATCTGTTGAAGGTGAAACCTTCCGTGCCCGGGATACTAAATAATACCTTACCCTTATGGCAATCTATCGTAGCATGACTATCTCTCAGCCAGTCCATGCCTAAGATAACGTTAAAGTTATACAAAGGAAACTCGATCAACCATTTTGTAGTGAACACCCACACACTATGACCGGATACGCTATACAGATTCTATTAACTCCTTCGAGCCCATTACCAGTGAGTATATTCAACCTCTTTGGCAATGCCTCAAACTTTAATCCAATATGTGTCACAAATCATGCAGATACAAATGAATGAGATGCGCCTGAATCAAACAATGCTACAACAGGAAAGGATGTGACAAAAATATTATCTTTCACGACGTCTCCCGATGCTAAAGCCTCATCCAAAGACAAGGTGAATGCCTGCCCTTGGCCCTGTTGTGGTCCTTGTTGTTGTCTCCCTTGGTGAAGCTGTTGTGGCCTCTGCTGGCCCTACTGCTAGTTTTGCTGCTACTGGTACATCTCAGCTTGTATCAGTAACGAACGTTGAGCTAATGGCCTTACTGCTATTGTTGGCCCTCTCTGCTCGGTGCCACTAGTGCTGGCAGTGCTGGTAACTGTTGGACTGGCCGTCCTAGCCTCTGCATCATCGGGTAATTGGCAATCAGGTGATCTGGACTGCCACACCTTATACACAACCCATTGGCGGCCTTATATACATCTCTAGTACGGCCTCCCTTACCACAGTAGTGCAACCCACTGGTACTCCCTGGCGCTGTTGTTGTTGTTGTTGTTGATGTTGTCTCGGCTACTGCCGAGTCGGTACTATCACCTTCGAAACTGCCACCCTCCTACGTGCTGAATCATGGATGTGAATGCCATGTGATGGTACTGATGTCCAAGGTACTCCTCTACCTCCTCCTCCACTCTGAGCATGAGACCTCTTCTGGCCTCATGTCCTTGATGATTACCTCTATATGGTAAGCTCGTGCCTCCGAGCTGCTACCAATACTTTTTTATAAGTCTGGTAGTCATGCCCCTCTACCAATTATAAAATATCTAGATGAAGTCCTTGCTGGAACCTCATTGCTCTATCCGACTCTATAGTCACCATAGTTGGAGCCAATCTACTCAGCCGCCAAAATTTGGCAGCATATCCATCCATTGTTCTACTGTCCTACTTGAGACCGATAAATCTCTATTGGCCCCTCTACCAATTATAAAATATCTAGATGAAGTCCTTACTGGAACCTCATTGCTCTATCCGACTCTATAGTCACCATAGTTGAAGCGTGTAACCTCCGCTTTCCAAATTTCCGAAAAAAAAATTAGATTTTTAATTTATTTTAAATACCAAGTTATAAAATATTTTCTCCTTGAATTCTTGCATTTGATTTTTGAACAATATTTGATTTTTAGAAGGTGATTTAAAAATCTTTTATAAAAATCATTTTTTCCTAAATGTCGATGTATTACAAAATAAATAAATAAATAATAATATATATATATTTCTCTAGTTTCAAATGTTTATTGGCTTGAAATCATAAAATTATTTATTTGATAAAATTATTTAAAGGACCAGTTGTTTCATAATAAATTTTTATATCCTTTTTGGAATAGTAAATAAATGAATTTCATATTTTCTAAGATTTTCAAATAGGGGTTTAATTAGTAGTTAAATTAATCAATTAGCCTTGGAAGCCTCTTAAAATTTTTCTTAAATTATAATACTTTTCTATTAAAATTATAAGGTTACCATCTTCCATTTACACCCTCATTTTTCCCACATGAAAACTCATTCATATATGATCTGGACCATTCATTATTGGGCCAATCCTCACCCTTTATCCCACACCTTCTCTCCCTATTTAAGTCCCTCATCACCATTCCCAAGAAACCCTAACTAGCCCTCACAAATTCCCACAAGCCAACAACCATCACCATTTTTGTGTGCTCGTGTCCGTGTGTCCAGCATTACCGTGTCAGCCGTGTTGGCCTCGGGTCCGACCCCGGGTGTCCTATCGTATCCATTCATTTTCTGTGTCAGGTTACAATATTACAACCAGATTTTCGTGTCCGACAGACCCGGACACGTCCACCCAATACCAGTACACCCACCCCTGTGTCCGACAGACCCGGACACGTCCCCCACAGTACATCAACCATCGTGTCCAGCCGACACGATCCACCCCGACACAGAAACCTAACCCTAACCTAGATCCCGCTGTCGCCGGCGACTGGGACTTCCTCCTCGGGCCGAGCACCCGCCGCTCTCCTCACCGGAGCCGTTGTCGCCGCCGTCCTGTTGATGCTGGGTCAGATCCGCCGCAATGAAGCCGCCGCGAGACCGAGCTTCGCTGCCGCCGCCGCCTCAGATCTAGTCGACGCCGCCGCTCTTGAGCCTCGAAGCCGCCGATCGCCTCCTCGAGCCGAATACCCGCCGCCGCTCTCGGGTTTCCACCGCCGCTGAGTCAAGTTTCCACCACCGCCGACGAGACGAGCAGACCCGGCGGACTTCCCAGCGCCGACGCCCTGCCCGGCGGACTTCTCCTCCGCCGACGCCGGAAAACACCCCGTGAGCCCTCTTTCCCTTTCCTTTCTTCTGTTTAATGAGTAGGTTACAGTGAATTAAGTATATGTAATTAGTTTAAGTTTAATAATAAATAGTTTAATGTATATGTAATAGTTAATTAATTTATAATTAGTTTAGTTAATTTATATTTAGTTTAGTAATTTCATGTATTAGTCTAGTAAATTAATATAATTAGTGTGTATAATTAATGAATAATATATGTATGTGTATATATAATTAATATGATTATATATATATATATATATATATATATATATATATATATATATATATATATATATATATACGTATTCTAGTATAGGTAAAATTGGTATATGTTTAATAAAAATATAATTTGGCATGTGTATATATATATATTTTGTATATACTTAGTATATTTTAATATAATGTGTATATGTATAAATATTGTGTATTAGTGTATATAGTATATTTTAACTTAGTATATGTATATATATATATATGTCTCACGTATACCTCTATTTTTATATATATGTATTAAATTATCTGTAACATATAATATATGTTAATGTATGTTTTCGTATTTAATGTTATATATATATTTAATTGGTATAATTACCTGTATATAGTATAATTATTATTTTGGTACAAATATATATATATGTGTATATATATTTTGTATGGGTATATGTTAAAATACGTACTATTTTGGTATATGTACAAACATATATATGTATGTATTTTGGTATAATTATATATTGGTAAAGTATATATATTAAATTAATACATTTGGTATAAATATGTGTACCTATATATATATACATGTATAAACATATTTTTGGTATGTAAAAATATATAGTATATATATAAAAATGTATTAATATATATGTACTTGTAAAACATAATTTGGCATATATAAATAAATGTAGCATAATATATATTTTTGGTATATATAAACAAATGTATCATAATAATATATATATTTGAGGATATAAAATGTATATATATAAACACGTATTTGGTGTATGTATTGATTGGTATGGTATAATGTACATATTTAATAGGTGTATATTATTCAATATGATGAGTATAAATATATATATATTGTAAGTATTAATGATAATTAATAATATGTGTATTTATATACGTATCCCTACTAGATGACCCTAATTGACTAGTGCCCTGCCTGGCATAGCCCTGAGTTAGTATTTTGTTTGTGTGTTAGTATAGCATCTGATGCAAATATGATATTGTGATATGTTTATAGGACTGTGGGTTCACCCAGGGGATACTCTGGAACAGGACATCAATAATTACCAGCTAAGGACCCAAGGCGAGTACATTCTCTGATTAGTTTCTAATTTATGATATCTCCTATGTTCACTGTATCTAGTGTAAATATTCATGTTCCTGACACGTTGGTTACACGGATTGGTATACACGAATCTCGTCATGAGATGTTATTCCTTATTCATGGTGTAGCTTGTACAAGACTTGTTTCCTTGATATCTTGTGCATGTACAGACACTGATTCCCGGGGAGATTTGCTACCTCCCTAGGGAATCCCGTGCCATAGCGTACCATGATTGGATCTACTATACCAGTCGGGGGTTTGGAGAGTATTTTAGTGTAGATATGTGATCATACCCAACTTTTCATGCATCATAGCTCACCCCACATCTCACGTCGGGTGCGGCCTGACCATCTCCGTGCCTCATAGCTGTTACGTGTGATTAGCCTGACCTCTACATGCATCATAGCTAACCAACGGTTAGCCTGACCTTCGTGAATCATAGCTAATCACATGTAACCAGCCTGATCAAGTTCCCAAGCCGATCACATGTTAAAGCTAGTACTCACACACTTAGTCATAGGATTCTTTCTCGTTGACATATTGTTTCTCTTCCTGCATTTACTTACAGTATTTCCAGTATTTCTTTATTGTATATTTCTCGTACCTATACATGCATCTGGTATGTTTCCTTCTAGAACTGCTATATAGTTTATGTCATTTATATAGAACTGCTATTTAGAGATGTACTTTGCTCCTTCCTGACTGGAAAATATTTTTCCAGACTGTGACCTTAGTGGACTTGTTTCTGACACTTGGGGATTGGTTGTTACTGATTTCAGGTATGATTATTTTGTCAGTAGACTTGTGTTGTATTCTTTTGTTTCTTCAAATTCTTATCGTGCTGTAGTTGTGATTGAGTATGTTATTCAATTTATAGTGTTATCCGTGTCTCCTTATGGAGTTGGATACTAGTGTGAGATTATTTAGATAGTACTTGACCTAGACAGCGTTCTACCGCCGATGCTGCGGCGTAGGCTGGACGTACCCACGCTCTCGTGCCCCTAAACAGGGTGCGGGTCGTGACACGTTTTTAGTGGTGGCCCATGCAGGTCAGACTTCGCAAGTTGTGCGATGTCGTGGTAGTGCGACGTCTTAGTTGTACTACTGCGTACCTGCTATAGAATATAGGACATAGGATACTAGGATGAGAGAGGATACTCAATCACAAATTATTTGAGAGATTCCTGGGACGACCCTTGAGAATCTCATTATAAATTTTCCAATTTAAATCCTTTTTCCCCCTTGTTCCCGTCTGCTCTCGCTTGTTGTTATTGAACTTGATCCTTATTGAACAGTTATTAAATTAAAATCTTGGTATCATTGTTGAGTTTGATTCTTGTTGACCAGTTGTTAAATTTAAATTCTTGGTATCGTTGTTGAGTTGATTTCATATCGAGATAAATTTTACGGGCTAAAATTTACGGTATCATCTGATGACATATATTGATGAGGACAGTGAGAAAGGTAAAACGTCTACTTTGGTTATGGAACCTAGAGTTTATCGCAGCCATATTAGCTGTCGTGACGAGAACGTAGGAACCTAACTTGGATGTACATACTTTAGTTATGAGATTTAGAGTTTCTCGCAGCCATACCGGTTGGCGTGGCGAGTATTCTAGATGACATGATTATAGGGTTGCATACCTTAGTTACGGAACCTGTCGTTTATCGCATCTATGCTTACTGGCGTGGCGAGGATTCTGTGTGTCATGATTTCTGATAGACGTGTATGATTATCAGGTTGTATCTTAAATTGGTTCTTAAAGTATCATCTCAAGACTTATCTATTTATGTTATTCCAGGACTTTGTTCCATCGCTTCTTTTCTTTACTAGCAGTAAAGATACCTTCCGTCCTTGATCCAGTTCCTTTTTGAGCTTATTTTCTTTGAGGATTCCTTGTTAGTATGATAATTAGTGACTTGCAATTTTGGTTGTGTCTTGTATTGGTATTGACTGAGTGTTGCTTGTGAGTTGTAAGTGTTTCCTAGTTGGACATGTGAGCAGTAGACTTTAATCTAGAGTTAACCATAGCATAATACCTTGTAACAATGGTTCTAGGATAAGTGTCATTATAGTACTATAAGTAGAAGGAGAGTATAGAGTGTCAGTGATAGTTCTCAGAGTTAGTATCAGAGCCAATTACCCGTCTTGGATAATCATGATTATGTAATTGAGTGATCTATGTAAACAATTAGGTATCAAGAAAATTGTGTTAAGAATTAATGGAGCATGATGTTAAATTTGATGATTTAGATCGGGTGTGTTAAAGGTAAAGAAATATATATGCATGAGGAGTAACAATGAGATGCCATGAGTAGAGAAATATCAAGATTGGTAATGAAAGTTGTGAAATATATCACAGAATAGTGTAACAGGCTGTAAAAGGTTAAAGAGAAATACCTATACATCAATCAAGATGAGGAACCATACACATACCCATGGGAGTAAAGAAACATGAGTGCTATAGTAGATACATGTAATCATGAGTTATAATGAGCTTGATGAGATCATCCATTAATAAAGCTAGTGATGTAATACCAAGAGTGCTAATGATTCTATATCGAGGATTAGTCGAGGATGACGTTAATAACAGTAATCACTCAGTGTGATGATGGTTAGATGATATACCAGTTGACATAAATTGAAATCATGAAAGAAAACACAGTTGATGATAAATTTGATCATTGGAGGTAATAGTACAAGTGATTCAGGCAGTACAATTTTAGTACACAATTGTAGACACTAGATGCTTTGAGTGCACCTTGAGTATCAGAGACCGTGAGCACTGATATGTACATTGTGGAGTTATAAATTAAAAAGTGGAAATAAAATTTTATTTTTAATAATAGAGGAGTTGAGATTATGTCATTAAATTTTTGAGGATTTAAAATATGAATTCAATAAACATGGTTAAGGCTACAAAGATTTTAGAAGTGATTAAAATTTTTATTCGATGTTGAGTATCTGACTTTGAGGAGGCATATGCATTTATTTTTAAGTTGATCGAGAAGTTAAACCTTGATGATTATTTTTGAGAATTAAATTTATGGTAGATGAGAAATATAAATATTAATATATGAGTAGATGATATACATGTGTAAGGGTCTGATAACTTGAGCAGGATTGAGATGGCACCGCAGACTGAGTTGGGTGTCCATCTAGAGTTGTATTAGAAAGGGTTTAGCACTTAGTATGGTGTTACACTTGGTGTACACTGGAGTGATGAGAACAAATAGTATGGACAATTATAGTAGGAACGAGAACTGACAGAGAGTGTGGTACTGAAGAGATAGAGGTATCAAACTTAGATGCATTATTGAACCATGGTTATATTATAGGTTCTTGGTATCAGATTTTGGTATTAATTGACAGGTGTGTGCAAATATTGATATATTCATAGATCTTGTGGATTAATGATTAGTTGATAAGGATATCAGTGTACAGAAATAGGAATTTGTTAGTAAATGTGCTAGAGTTAAGTGTTTGTTAGAGATAGCAGATACCGCAAGTAATATGTTAGCAGGTTCTTTCTTTCCCTCCTAATGTTCCTTTTTCCGCCTTTCGATGGATTGATTTTCCTAGTACTGTAGTTGTATGCATGATTTCTTGTTAGAATAAAACTTGTAGTACACCCTAACAGAGACTGAAATACCATGACAAAAGATACATGACCTATATTTTTAAAATTGCATGGCTGTAGGTAGAGTTTTCTTAAACCATGATCATTGGGATTTTGACCATAGCAAGGATCTATGACAAGGTTATGACTGACAAAAATAGACAAGATGATTAAATTGTGGATAAGCATTAATATAAATAAAGAATTAAAGGGTTGTTATAACAGAGGTGATGAATCATTGATTGTACGAAAATCGAGGTTTGATTGAAATTCGAGGATAAGCATTAACTTAAATAGAGAGTTAAGAAATTCACAGGGCAAAATTGAGGATTTATTAATTTTAGGAAGGTCTTGATATGATTAAATTGATTATTAAAATTTTGAGAGATTATCATTTTTTCTATTTGATTGCAAGATAGAAATTTTATAGTTTATATTATGAATGTTGCATTGAAGATTCTGAAAGTATCGCATCGTTGAGTATTTAAGGAAAAAGAAAATCAGGAAATAAATCGTTAATGGAATAGTGTCAAATTCAATTCTCGGGAGGAGGATTTATATTTGAATAAGCATAAATTGAATTTGGGTTAGAGGAGTAACATGAATGATGGATTAGTGTTTAAAATTTAAATTTGGGATACAGATTTTTGAATGTTATAAATAGACATTAATTGGAATTCAATTGGAGGATTGGATATTAAAATCCTTGAGTAATTAGATACGAACTTAAATTTTTGGAGGAGATTATGATAAAAATTTGAATTTGATTTTAAAACTTGAAGATTTTCCGGAATATGATGATATAGAATTTTGAAAGGTTGTGAAATAACGATATGGAATTACTTCATGATTATTTGGTTGAAATTTAAAATTTTGATAGAAATAATATAATGTGTAAATGCAATTATTGAGGATCTTAAATTTCGAGGACGAAATTTTTCTAAGGTGGGTAGACTTGTAAATCCGCTTTCCAAATTTCCGAATAGATTTTTAATTTATTTTAAATACCAAGTTATAAAATATTTTCTCCTTGAATTCTTGCATTTGATTTTTGAACAATATTTGATTTTTAGAAGGTGATTTAAAAATCTTTTATAAAAATTATTTTTTCCTAAATGTCGATGTATTACAAAATAAATAAATAAATAATAATATATATATATTTCTCTAGTTTCAAATGTTTATTGGCTTGAAATCATAAAATTATTTATTTGATAAAATTATTTAAAGGACCAGTTGTTTCATAATAAATTTTTATATCCTTTTTGGAATAGTAAATAAATGAATTTCATATTTTCTAAGATTTTCAAATAGGGGTTTAATTAGTAGTTAAATTAATCAATTAGCCTTGGAAGCCTCTTAAAATTTTTCTTAAATTATAATACTTTTCTATTAAAATTATAAGGTTACCATCTTCCATTTACACCCTCATTTTTCCCACATGAAAACTCATTCATATATGATCTGGACCATTCATTATTGGGCCAATCCTCACCCTTTATCCCACACCTTCTCTCCCTATTTAAGTCCCTCATCACCATTCCCAAGAAACCCTAACTAGCCCTCACAAATTCCCACAAGCCAACAACCATCACCATTTTTGTGTGCTCGTGTCCGTGTGTCCAGCATTACCGTGTCAGCCGTGTTGGCCTCGGGTCCGACCCCGGGTGTCCTATCGTATCCATTCATTTTCTGTGTCAGGTTACAATATTACAACCAGATTTTCGTGTCTGACAGACCCGGACACGTCCACCCAATACCAGTACACCCACCCCTGTGTCCGACAGACCCGGACACGTCCCCCACAGTACATCAACCATCGTGTCCAGCCGACACGATCCACCCCGACACAGAAACCTAACCCTAACCTAGATCCCGCTGTCGCCGGCGACTGGGACTTCCTCCTCGGGCCGAGCACCCGCCGCTCTCCTCACCGGAGCCGTTGTCGCCGCCGTCCTGTTGATGCTGGGTCAGATCCGCCGCCACGAAGCCGCCGCGAGACCGAGCTTCGCTGCCGCCGCCGCCTCAGATCCAGTCGACGCCGCCGCTCTTGAGCCTCGAAGCCGCCGATCGCCTCCTCGAGCCGAATACCCGCCGCCGCTCTCGGGTTTCCACCGTCGCCGAGTCAAGTTTCTACCGCCGCCGACGAGACGAGCAGACCCGGCGGACTTCCCAGCGCCGACGCCCTGCCCGGCGGACTTCTCCTCCGCCGACGCCGGAAAACACCCCGTGAGCCCTCTTTCCCTTTCCTTTCTTCTGTTTAATGAGTAGGTTACAGTGAATTAAGTATATGTAATTAGTTTAAGTTTAATAATAAATAGTTTAATGTATATGTAATAGTTAATTAATTTATAATTAGTTTAGTTAATTTATATTTAGTTTAGTAATTTCATGTATTAGTCTAGTAAATTAATATAATTAGTGTGTATAATTAATGAATAATATATGTATGTGTATATATAATTAATATGATTATATATATATATATACGTATTCTAGTATAGGTAAAATTGGTATATGTTTAATAAAAATATAATTTGGCATGTGTATATATATATATTTTGTATATACTTAGTATATTTTAATATAATGTGTATATGTATAAATATTGTGTATTAGTGTATATAGTATATTTTAACTTAGTATATGTATATATATATATATATATGTCTCACGTATACCTCTATTTTTATATATATGTATTAAATTATCTGTAACATATAATATATGTTAATGTATGTTTTCGTATTTAATGTTATATATATTTAATTGGTATAATTACCTGTATATAGTATAATTATTATTTTGGTACAAATATATATATATGTGTTTATATATTTTGTATGGGTATATGTTAAAATACGTACTATTTTGGTATATGTACAAACATATATATGTATGTATTTTGGTATAATTATATATTGGTAAAGTATATATATTAAATTAATACATTTGGTATAAATATGTGTACCTATATATATATACATGTATAAACATATTTTTGGTATGTAAAAATATATAGTATATATATAAAAATGTATTAATATATATGTACTTGTAAAACATAATTTGGCATATATAAATAAATGTAGCATAATATATATTTTTGGTATATATAAACAAATGTATCATAATAATATATATATTTGAGGATATAAAATGTATATATATAAACACGTATTTGGTGTATGTATTGATTGGTATGGTATAATGTACATATTTAATAGGTGTATATTATTCAATATGATGAGTATAAATATATATATATATTGTAAGTATTAATGATAATTAATAATATGTGTATTTATATACGTATCCCTACTAGATGACCCTAATTGACTAGTGCCCTGCTTGGCATAGCCCTGAGTTAGTATTTTGTTTGTGTGTTAGTATAGCATCTGATGCAAATGTGATATTGTGATATGTTTATAGGACTGTGGGTTCACCCAGGGGATACTCTGGAACAGGACATCAATAATTACCAGCTAAGGACCCAAGGCGAGTACATTATCTGATTAGTTTCTAATTTATGATATCTCCTATGTTTACTGTATCTAGTGTAAATATTCATGTTCCTGACACGTTGGTTACACGGATTGGTATACACGGATCTCGTCATGAGATATTATTCCTTATTCATGGTGTAGCTTGTACAAGACTTGTTTCCTTGATATCTTGTGCATGTACAGACACTGATTTCCGGGGAGATTTGCTACCTCCCTAGGGAATCCCGTGCCATAGCGTACCATGATTGGATCTACTATACCAGTCGGGGGTTTGGGGAGTATTTTAGTGTAGATATGTGATCATACCCAACTTTTCATGCATCATAGCTCACCCCACATCTCACGTCGGGTGCGGCCTGACCATCTCCGTGCCTCATAGCTGTTACGTGTGATTAGCCTGACCTCTACATGCATCATAGCTAACCAACGGTTAGCCTGACCTTCGTGAATCATAGCTAATCACATGTAACCAGCCTGATCAAGTTCCCAAGCCGATCACATGTTAAAGCTAGTACTCACACACTTAGTCATAGGATTCTTGCTCGTTGACATATTGTTTCTCTTCCTGTATTTACTTACAGTATTTCCAGTATTTCTTTATTGTACATTTCTCGTACCTATACATGCATCTGGTATGTTTCCATCTAGAACTGCTATATAGTTTATGTCATTTATATAGAACTGCTATTTAGAGATGTACTTTGCTCCTTCCTGACTGGAAAATATTTTTCCAGACTGTGACCTTAGTGGACTTGTTTCTGACACTTGGGGATTGGTTGTTACTGATTTCAGGTATGATTATTTTGTCAGTAGACTTGTGTTGTATTCTTTTGTTTCTTCAAATTCTTATCGTGCTGTAGTTGTGATTGAGTATGTTATTCAATTTATAGTGTTATCCGTGTCTCCTTATGGAGTTGGATACTAGTGTGAGATTATTTAGATAGTACTTGACCTAGACAGCGTTCTACCGCCGATGCTGCGGCGTAGGCTGGACCTACCCACGCTCTCGTGCCCCTAAACAGGGTGCGGGTCGTGACAAAGCGAATCTACTCAGCCGCCAAAATTTGGCTGCATATCTATCCATTGTTCTACCGTCCTACTTGAGACCGATAAATCACTATTGGCGCTCATACTCGCTGCGACTCCAAAATATTTAGCCCTGAATCAAGCCCTGAAACTATCCCAAGAGATGGGATACCTCAAGCCAACCTCTACTGACGCCCACCAGTCACATGCAAGGACTTGAAGCAGCAATCGAACTTGATCAACTTGTTCATCAGCTGGAACCCTTGCTACTGCCATAATGACCTCAATATCCTGTAACCGGGCATCTGCTGTGATGGAGTCCTCCGTGCCATCGAAGTACCTTAGGTTAAGTCGGTAAAACTAAACCGATGCCCCCGAATCAGTCCTTTCTCCTCTTTCCAGGGCCGTCTACAAACCCTAACTCAATATGACATTCTGTTCTTGTTATTGAAACTGTTGATGTTGTTGCACTGCCATCTGGTATTGATGCATACCCATCATTCCCCGGAGTAACTCAAGCAATGTTGGGGTGTCAAGTACCATTGGTACTGCTGGTACTGCTGGGGGTACGGGTATTTCAGGGGCTAGTTGCTCGATATGTCCCACTTCTGGTTCTACTGTGCCAGCTTGTTCAACTTTGGGCTCTATTCGAATTTGACTCTGAACAGGTGTTTCCTCCTATTGTTGTCTAGGGAAACTCTGTCCTGCCATGCTTGTTGCTCCAGCAACTGAAAAAGCCCTAAAGAAAAGGACAGGAGCCATCAAGAATATGATGGGAAGGATTAAGTAGGAAAGGAGTTTAACAGTTCAAGAAGTGGTATCGAGAAAGATGAAGCAAGATATCAAGGGGGACAAATTTTGATTGCGAATCCTATGACCATAACACCCCACAAGTCTAAAAACACAGACCTGCATGGGCTACCACTAAAATCTTGTCATGTCCCAATACCAGAATACAGAGACGAACATGGCCAGCTCTCCTGTACAAGGTATAAAATATCGTACGGCAGTCACGGCTATAACTAGACAAGGGGGTGCATACTACAAGCAAGTCACTTAGGGTCACATAGAACATCTATTGTCTCAACCAATCAATGAAGAACAGTAAATATAGAATATATATGACAAGGAAGTAAGGCGTATCAAACGTCCTGCCACAACATTCAAGAAACCATCGGTGCAAAAATAAGAAGGCTGGCAGAGTAACAAGAGTACATGACCATGATCATCTATAATATGATTAATTACAATCATGTAGGAAACTTAATATACAGATTCATGGCTAACAAGTGCCGGTGGCTAAAGGCCCAAAATGAGTAAAATATGAAATAACGAGCAGCAAAGAAGAGACTCACGCGTTTCCCTCAGTGGCCATCCACCTGGTGTGTGCCATTATTCAGGGGGAAGTACGCTTGATCCTCGGGTGCTGGCTCTAAACCTGGCCATGCAAAACCAGTGGAGTTAGACACTAAATAGCAAGTATCACAAAGGAAGCATGAATGCAGTTATAAAACAAGGTTATAAAATATATATATATATATATATATATATATATAGTTATGTCTCGTAGTTTAGGTTCATATCCTATCGTGACACAACAGTCTAACCCTACAACCAAACAAGGACAAGGGTTAAACCATCGTACCATGATAGTCCATGTTCCTAGACTATTTGATAGCATATACAATACACAAACACGCTTAGTTACATAATAGGCCAATCACTTGTACGGCTTACTAGATGGAGTCTGGGTTATCCCATAGGTATTATGCATATAAGAATCCTCAGATTGAACCAGGTACTAGCATGGTTAGACGAGCCACAAATTGCCGTATAGCACATAGTAGTATGCACCGGTCCCTCGTAAGGCCACAGTGCTAAGATCGCATAGAACATATAGTATCATATAATAGTCGGATATTGCCATCTACTAATGAGGATTTAAACAATATCCATGGGGACTAGCATGCACACCCTAATTCAGATGACTAGAGGTGGCTAGTTAGGCATGATCTAGAGATTTCATTCCCTCAATGCTCTACAAGTTTAGTTGCCTAGTTAACTTTAATGTTAACTAGAATCTCATGGCGTGGTCACATGGTATTTCCCTTATATGACGTACCATAGTACGGCCACGCTAGATACGAATCTACTTTCTTACTTGATAGTTTAATTTGGATTCACCTCAGCGTGATGCAACAATCAACAGATCCTAGCCACACTTGGTCATTGACTAACCCTTATTTTCATGCTGGAGATTGAGTCATATTACATGTCACATAGCGCATAGGTACACCGTAGTGTAAACATATAATATAATCGCGTAGGAACACTTAGCACGTAGAAATACGTAGCATGTAGTAAGTATATCAGCACGGATACAAGTGGTTGGGGCATGACGCATAGATGGGTCTAATACTTTTGTGGTCATCAAAGTCACACATAAAACTCATAAAGTCCAAAGGAACATTCAACTAAAACTAGTCCAATAAAATGTGTGCAAGGGGCCGCATGAGCACTGAAGGATCAAGGCCGCATGACAAGTCAGGCCGCATAACAATCCTGGCCACATGGAGTCAGGGCTAAGGTCTACTCTTCGGGATAAGTGATGAAGCGATGGGAAATAAATAAAGAGTCAGTGATGTGACATAATGTGTGATGTGACATAAAGTGTATCAGGATAAAAAGACAAAACTATAGAAAGATGTGCCACGGTTTGAGAGTCATGCATCCAAGGATGGTGGCTGCATACCCTGTTTGCCGCATAAGTGTCGGTGTCACATAGAGTATTTGGACTTAGCAAAATTCTCATTCGTTCAGCGAATGAACACAAGTGTTCAAGGACACTTGTGTGATGGCAGTCATGTGTCCAACAAAATAGACTCATGCGGGTATTATGTATATATAAATCCTCAGATCGAACCAGGTACTAGCATGGTTAGACGAGCCACAAATTATCGCATAGCACATAGTAGTATGCACCGATCCCTCGTAAGGCCACAGTGCTAAGATTACATAGAACACATAGTATCATATAATAATCGAATATTTCCATCCACTAATGAGGATTTAAATAATATCCACGGGGACTAGCCTGCACACCCCAATTCAGATGACTGGAGGTGGCTAGTTAGGCACGATCTCGATATTCCATTCCCTGCCAATGCTCAAGAAGTTTAGTTGCTTAGTTAACCTTAATGTTAACTAGAATCTCATGGCATGGTCACATGGTATTTCCCTTATATGACGTACCATAGTATGGCCACGCTAGATACGAATCCACTTTCTCACTTGGTAGTTCAATTTGGATTCACCTCAGCGTGATGCAACAATCAACAGATCCTAGCCACACTTGGTCATTGACTAACCCTTATTTTCATGCTGGAGATTGAGTTATATCACATATCACGTAGCGCATATGTACACCGCAGTGTAAACATGTAATATAATCGCGTAGGAACACTTAGCACGTAGGAACACGTAGCACGTAGTAAGTATATCAGCACAGATACAAGTGGTCGGGGCATGACGCATAGATGGGTCTAATACTTTTGTGGTCATCAAAGTCACGCATACAACTCATAAAGTCCAAAGAAATATTCAACCAAAACAAGTCCAATAAAATGTGTGCAAGGGGCTGCAGGCGCGCTGAAGGATCAAGGCCGCATAAGAAGTCATGCCGCATGACAATCCTGGACGCATAGAGTCATGCCGCATGGAGTCAGGGATAAGGTCTACTCTTCGGGATAAGTGATGAAGCGATGGAAAATAAATAAAGTGGCAGTGATGTGACATAATGTATGATGTGACATAAAGTGTATCAGGAAAAAAAGATAAAACCATAGAAAGATGTTCCACGGTTTGAGTGTCATGCGTCCAAGGATGGTGGTCGCATACTCTGCTTGCCGCATAAGTGTCGGTGTCGCATGGAGGATTTAGACTTAGCGAAATTCTCATTCGTTCAGCGAATGAACACAAGTGTTCAAGGATACTTGTGTGATGGCAGTCATGTGTCCAATAGGATGGACTCATGCTGGTCAATATACGGCAAGAGCTCTGGCCGCATAATCCTCCCGGGCCGCATAGCACTCTCAGCCGCATAGCTCGTTGGCCGCATGAAGACTTCATCTTCTCCAACAGCAGGTTCGGCCATGGCGAAAAAGCTCCAAAATCTGAAATTTGTTTTCTTCATAAAAACTATATTTTAAATCCGAATTGAGTGAACCAAAAGCCAAAACGTTCGAAATAAAATGCTACATCCTTTCCAAAACTATTATTTGAAAATACTATATTTTAGTAGATCAAAACAACCCAAAACTCAAGGAACCCAAGAAACCCTAATTAGAAAAGTAGATCTAAGCAAATCTATCCATCAAAACCGAGAACTCCAAGTATTAAAAGCGGTCAAAATCATCATAAGCACAAAATATACTAATAAAATGCAAGGAAAGAATAAGAAACGAAAATTAAAAGGTTTCTCCATGTAGTGCAAGGTGTACTTGCCTATAAATGAAAGAAATAGGAGAAATGAAGAATGAGGGAAGAGAGAGAAACAAGTTAGCTTATATAGCTAGGGTTTGAGGTTTAGACCATGGGTTCAAATTCATGAATAAACCAACCTACAAATAAAGCATGAACCATGCTAAACCAAATAATGGATCTAATCTCCATGCATGCAACATAATGATCATGTGAGCAAGAATTATTCTAAGCAGGAATAAATACAAGCAAGAAATAAATATATCCCAAAGTACATATTTCGGGAACGGGGAGTGATACGCCAACAGCCTTGACGATATGGCTGCATTTTATTTTTTTAGTTTTTTCGAGAACACGATTGTTTTGTTAACAAAATTGTCACTAAAAGTCAAATTTCTCAGTATAAATCGTCAATAGAAATTCAATTTTGTCACTAAAAGTCCAATTTAGTCATTAAAATTTAAATCGATAACATGTTGCCAAAAGCGTTGGTGATATGAGTGCATGCACTCATGTTGCTAACACCACGGGCGACTTGAGTGCAAGTTTTTTTTTTTTTTTAAATCGTCAGAAAAAACCCAATTTTGTTACTAAAATCCATTTTTGTTACTATATATATATATATATATATATATATATATATATATATATATATATATATATATGTAGAGAGAGAGAGAGAGAGAGAGAGAGAGACACCCCGAAGGATTACCCTATTGGTAATGTGACGGGCCATCTTGGAGTAGACCAACGTTCGAATCCTCCCTCCACCGGCTGGGTGGCTCTTATAGCTATGGATAGAGCATATATATATATATATATATATATATATATATATATATATATATATATATATATATAAATTATAAATTTTGAATTTAAGATTTATTTCTGAAAAGTGTAAACTAATAAGTTGAATTGGCATTTTGGATACAGGCTCTTTTGTTAAGGAATGTCAAGTGGAGTAGTCTTTTTTTTTTAATGTGAGGACTACCTTCTTTTTTTTTTTTTTTTTTTTGGCGTAAAGGTAAAGGTAAAGGTAAAGGTCAATGTTAATTATTAAACACTGCAACAAAATCAAAAAAATCAATACACCAGAAAATTTGAGTGTCTTTTTTATGCAACTGTCAAAATTGGCTGTCCTTTGTATAGAGAGGACTGTCAATAATTTGAAATCATTTTTTAAGTAGTTCTTAGTATAGAAAATGCAACCAAAATGTTTAGATATAATTTTTTTTGCCTCCTAGACTATAAATTTTAACGGATCTCTCTATGCGGATAATTGTAAAAAAAAATTACAATTCTAAACAACTGTCAAAATGGTGGCATAAGGGAAAATTTTGCGGTGTCGTTAACGTTGGCCCAAAAGTTCCACTCCTATCCAACAAGATTTTGTTCACCATTTTTGCTTACATCGGTGGGCCGGTGGCGGCTAACGCTCTTTTACTTAGCTTTAACGCCGTTTACATGTGATACCCTCTATTATAGAGGGGCACATGCATGTTACATTCCGAAACCTGTAGTGGACAAATTAAAGACGAGTCTCTTAAAATTTTGTTATATATGCCTTTGATAAACTGTACCAAAAAATCTATAAATCAATACTAGTGGACGAAGAGAATGAATTAAACTCATAGAAAAAAATATAATATATAATTTGATCTGAATAGACTGAGGTTACAGAAGATATATACAATTTCCTTTAAATATGATCAGCCATTAACCATCGTTTATGTCATGGATGATTTGTAACAAGATCTTCTTTCATTCAATCATTGTCGGTCTATAACTCGAGCCTATGACCGTTTCCCTCTCGTTTAAAAAAATTAGTGTTACAACTAAACCATCCTCTTGGTTGTAAGAGAATATATATACATTTACGTGCACTGAAAGAAACATAATTTGTATAAAAATTATATGACATCCGTGACTTGTGACCAATAGATACCCTTGCAATGGTGATGTAGGTATCCCCAGGTATTGTACAAATCACTGGTTTCCATTTTATGTGATGGAACCGGATTCTGGTCTATACATCTGCTTCCCTAAATTCTGATATCCTTCCATTTTACCTGCAAAAAACAAAGAATAAATAGTATGGTTAAAACCCAAACTAATGCATAATTAAAGGACAAGTAATACACATTTTTCAACTAACACTTGTAGATGACTTCCTAGACTTGTAAACATGATTATTAAGTTGAATTTGGTATGCATTATCATAGATATTATCCTCAGTAGTATAACTCTGCCGCAGGCATTTGCAATGTAAAATCTGAGGTGCGTTTACATGAAAGTTTTGTATTGCTAGAAATTCACTTTCCATTTCTTTTTCATGAAAATACCAATTTCCATGACAATGTTTGGTTACCAGAAAAATTCAAATTTTTTTTTTTATGTAGCGGGGCTACATTAAAAAAGAAATTTCAATAACTGAAAATGGATTTGTACTCCTATTTAGTTTTTTTTTTTTTTTTGCCAACTAGTTTGTTATTCTTAACTAATACAATTTGAGCTTAACTTTCGGTTGGTAGAGGAGGACGGACAGAGATTGATTACAAACTAATTCTAAAAAAAAAAGTAAAATGTTTTTGAGAATGAGGTTAAAATGCAAGATGTGAGAACAACAGAGATGATGATGATGATGATGATGCGAGTATATACTTACTGCTTCAATGTCGATTTTGTAGACCAGCAGCTTCCGCCGCTCGCGGCAGCTGGTCCTGTACGCAACAAGAACATGCGCCACAGCCAGTCCCAAGGAGCACAAGAAGAGGGCTTCGATCGCGGAGCCTTCCTTGACCCCGATAGCAAGGAGGTGCCTCCCCCGCCCCCCCGCCTCGGTGCCCATCCCGAACATCATCGCGGCCTTGGCGGAAGCGAAACCCATCGACCCGAAACTGCAGACGGACGCGATTGCTAAGTACGGACCTCGCCCCTCCCATATCACGTAGGCACCTGCGCGCGCGCAACATCATCCAAACCAAATTCCGTTTAGCGACAGAGAACATCACCCAAATTTTGTTATGTTTTATTTGTACGTATATATATGCTTACATAGGATGAGGAGGGATCTTGCGATGGACACTAGAGGCACGTCCACGAGTGACGTGTCGAACCTGTAGGTCTTGAGCTGGGAAGATATCGCCGGGATGGAGGAGGAGGAGAGCAAGGCGGAGGGGAGAAGGACGTCGAGTAGGACGATGAGCAGAGGAGGAGCGCATACGAGGAGGAGAGAAGCCAACATGTGTAGGAGAAAAAAGAGGGTCTTTGCTCCTCTCCATAGTCTTTGTTTGTACAAACCCATCATCAAGCTGCAATGAAATGAAATCAAAGGAAAATACAACTTATACCAAGTGGCAATGAAAGCATTTAATGAATGATCTTTATATGTAATTGAATACTTTGCTGATGCAGCAGCGCAGTGGTTTCTATTGACCATCCAACTTCCTTCCTAACTGGCGTGCCTCCATACGTCACTTGCTTATGGGTTCAGAAGCTTCCATACAAATCTTTGTTATTACGTTTTTTGACTAAAGACGGGTAGGAAGGACCAAATGAGAAAGCCATGAATAACGTGTTAATATATTCAAAGGTGCTTTCAAAAAAAAAAATACATTCAATAGGGAAGATCACTTATGATAGATACACTCCGTTAAATCATATAGCGGGGTTTATGTAGGAGTTGGATAGGGTTTCAATTCTCTACAGTACGTAGCAAAAGCTGGAGAAGTCGAAAGCAACGAAAAATAGATAATTTCAGCATCATATATTAGAAAACAACAGTCTTACCGGTACACCATTTCGTGTGTGTATATATATATATATGTGTTATTTCTTATACGAAAAAGTTTTTAATGAAAAAGTTATAGGACTTTAACTACATACTTATTTCTCTTCTAAATTGTTTAGTCTTTAAAATTTTATATCTTTTCTTTAAAAAAATTAATCTATATCTATTTTAAATTTTTTTATCTATATTTAAAAAAATAAAAATAAATCTATATATATTTTTTAAACAAATCAAAATAGAGATAGATTTACCTTTTTAAAATTCTTATGCATCGATTTATTAATGTTAATGTTAATGTTAATTTGATTTTAATACTAATATTAATGTTAATATTAATGTTAATTTTAATATTAATTTTAATTCTAATGTTAATGTTAATATTAGTTTTTAATATTAATGTTAATGTTAACAATAATTTTAATGTTAATTTTAATTTTAGTGTTAAATTTAAATTTAAATTTAAATTTAAATTTAAATTTAAATTTAAATTTAAATTTTAGTTTTATTTTAATTTTAGTTTTAATTTTAATTTTAATTTTAATTTTAGTTTTTGTTTTAATTTTAATTTAAAATTAAAATTAAAATTAAAATTAAAATTAAAATTAAAATTAAAATTAAAATTAAAATTAAAATTAAAATTAAAATTTACACTAAAATGAAAATGAATGTTATAATTAAAATTAAAATTAAAATTAATATCAACATTAACAGTAACACAGAAAAAATTAATATTAGAAATAATGTTAAAATTAACATTAACATTTACGATTAATACTAATATTACGATTAACTTTAATATTAATATTTTTAAATATATTTTTTAAAGGTATATTTATTTTTAAAGAGAGATTATTTTTCATATATTTTTTTTAAAAATAAATTATTTTTTTGATTTGTTTTTAAAAAAAAATTCTATCGCTATTTTGAAAAAAAAAATTAATTTGCCTCTCTCTATTTACAAAAATATATACCTCTCATTTTAAAATAACTAAATAGAAAGATAAGTCTTATTTTGTAAGATAGAGATTTATTTTTAAAAGGAGAGATTTAATTTTTTAAAGAGAAAGAAATTTAGAAGAGAAATATACATATATTTTCTCATAGGAGAATCTCTCTCTCTCTCTCTCTCTCTCTCTCTCTCTCTATATATATATATATATATATATATATATATATATAAATATATATATATTCTCATAGGAGAATCTCTCTCTCTCTCTCTCTCTCTTATATATATATATATATATATGCAGGATAACACTATCGGAGCAGAGTAGTCGATGAAAGCTTTCTTCTTTATTGATATTTAAAAAGTACAGACACAGTAGTAGAGGAAGCAAAGGAAATGCAGAAAGAGCAATACAATACTCGGAATTCTAAAACCTTATTTTACAACTGAGGACTCAGCCACTATTTATAATGGATTCATTATTTCGAATCCCCTGCTATCTACCGGTAACCCTGCCACCTGCCGGTAAGAGGAAAAGACGCACTGATTGCTAAAAAAACAAAGAGGCTTCTTATGGTTTACTGTTTAATAAAGTAATGAATCATCCTTTTGTCTTGTAGCTGCTGTCTTGTAAGGAATTGTCCTAATTTGCCATCTTGGCGAGTCCTTTTATGCTTTTCTTTTCTTGTCTTCATCTGTCGACATTATTTTTTCGGATCCTAACAAAGTTAGTGCCTTCTGATAGACGGTCTCAAAGTCTTCTTCTTTATCAGAATTTTGAGAATCAATCATAGAGGTATTAGTTATAGAGGTATCAGTCTCGATAGACATCGTGTCTTCCATATTAAAATTTGCCTTTAGTTTTTTAATAGGACTATTTTTCTCTATCTCTTATTTTAATTGTTTATCCATTAAAACATCATTCAATTTTGTGTTAGCTTGAATCTCAGCTAATTTCTCATTCTCGTCAATTCTTTCCCACCATTTAATTTAAAAAAATTTGACGAGCGCTGGCATATTAAAATTATTATTTTCACATTGGAGAGAACACTAAAATATAAAGGAAATATCATTTTGGACTAAGAAATGAAGTATATTTTCTCCTTCAAAAAGATTTTTATTTTGACATGGTATGAAAGAATTTACCCAAAAAGGGAACTGTTGCCTGATTGCAACTGATAAAATATCAATTGTTGCTCCGATTAGCAACCACAAATTATAAAACCAAGTAGGTATATCTAATGTCAGGATTTCAGGACATAGTTTAATAAACCAAGTATGCTTCTTATTAGCATTTTGGTAGTAAAAAACTTTGTAGAAAGCATCAAGATATTCCCAGTATGTATAAACCAGAGTGAGTTTATCCCGAACGGTACTGGAGAGTGTCATATTAGGATTCAAACCCCAAGATTGTGGAGTTATAACCTTTTTGACAATGGCCTTACTATAAATTATATTTGAGTTATTATCATTGGCCTTTTCATAATAGTGTGCTACTTCAACTAATTTTGTAGCAATAAGAATGCCTTCGTACATATTACGAGAATTGGTATATTTCTGAAACATTGAAGTATCCATATACCGGGACATTATTTTCTACGGTTCATGCTGAAGAGGAATTTTTTTCCTGCTGATGGTAATAATTTCCTCTAATCTTATTTCGGAAGAAATATTGCCTCGATATCTACCGCTTCATTGTAGCAGGGAGAAGACTGATTTTCTTTTCCCTTTGGTAATATTACCATAATTTGGTCTGGTACTCTGAAAGTTTTTTCTAGCTATGGGCCTAAGAACCCATTGTTTCTTTCCTTTATCTTTTGCTGACATTATCCTGTAAAAATTTACGAGTTAAGAAATCAGGAAGAGAGTTCTTATTGCCTTTTATATATTCTATATCAAAATCAAAAACTGCTAATTCAGCGTGCCATCGAGCAAATATTTGCTTAGATGCTAAATTCTTGACGTCTTTTTCAAGAATAGTCTTAGTAGAGCTAAAATTAATTTTTAAAAAAATAATTATTAAACAAATCATCTTAAAATTTATGAAAACACATAATAATAGAAAGCATCTCTTTCTTTATAGTAGAATAATTTATTTGAGTATCATTCCATTTACCAGAATGATAATGAACTAATACTGATTTATTAGTATCAGGATTTATCTGTTTTAAGATACCACCGTATCCAATATTGATAGCATCGTTCACTACCAAAATAAGTCAAATCAGAGATGAATTTAGCGACTCCAGAAAAAGACGTCGCTAATATTATTGAACTTAGCAACGTCTATAAAAGACGGTGCAATACGTCATTGTCGGCGACATTCCGAGACATGTAGTGACTAGAGTTTGCATTATGAAATCTTACGTCGCTAGGAGTTAGTGCACATCGCTAAATATTTAATAATGGCGACATTTTGCGACCCCAAATCTTATATTTCGTAGTAAATTTAAAAGGTAGCGATAGTTAGCGACGTCCAATATTGACGTCGCTAAATTTCTTCATATAGGGTTCCACTGGTTTGACTTTTTATTTCATTTTTCCCCAAAATTTTATTTTCCTCCCCCTCCCGCCTCGTTGGCGACGATTGCCTCCGAGCCCCCGGTACCCCCCTCTCCGACCTTAGCCACCCCTCGCCCCCGCCTCAGCCGTGTCCCATGTCACTACCACGTTCCGAAAACAGGGGTATTTTCGACTTTTTATAATATTTAATATTATTGTGGTTACCATTAATTAATTGCATGATAGTATATTTGATTTTAAATAAATGATTATGTGATGTGTAATTAAATATAGTATTAGACGCAGTGCTCATTTATTTTGAGCTAGCAGACTGGACCTAGAAGCCCAGTAGAAGAACGCCTGTCGGAATTATGGAATTCGGTATTTAATTATTTTATCTAGAATTTATTTATTGGAGAATTTTTAATTAATTACTGTATTTTATTTAAGTATTGCGCATTGCCTTTGCTTCGATATTTGGAGCGCTATCCTGACTTTTGTCTTTCAACAAAATTCACTATCTTGCCCTAGACATGCCCGCCTTCCATTCTGCTATTTTTGCAACTCATAATTATGCTCTCTGTGCATTATTTCTAGCCGCACAAAAATCGTCGCGGACGTTTATTTTAAAAATTCCTATTTTGTATCGTTGTGCGTTCCAATCAAAAATTGGAGGCAATCTTGACCTATTTTTCGTGCGGCCCAAATTAGGGTAATATTCTGTTCTGAGTCTTCTTCATTATTGGTATTGATGACCTGACCTGATTTTGGCCCCATGTACTCCTAATTAATTTTAGAACACAACTTGCATTTATTTCTAATTAAATTGAGGATAACATTTTGACTGATTTCATAAATTCCAATTTAATTTCAGTGCCCTGTAAATTGAGCCCATACCGATCTTACAGCGCCCCCTGACCCTACAAAACACCGGACACCGAATCGCCTGCCAAATTTTCGTCATTTTATGCGTCTGTGCAAATACCCAAATTTAAGGGGGCTAATTTGCAAATTTGCAGTTTGTGTCAACACCTCATTTGTTTAAACCAATGAGGGAGCCTAATAATTATTTAATTAAAACCTTACCCTCATCCCTACATCAATTATTTTCCCTCATGACAAATCTGGACCACTCATTCATTGAGTGCATCCTCACCCTTCATCAAAACCCTCTCTCCCTATTTAATGATTTGTCACATCAACCCTAATCCCTAGAAAACCTAGGTAACCACCCTCCTCACAAGCCTCAACCTCCCTCTCTCCTACGTATGTAATCCTTCTCCTTCTTCCTTTCTTCTTCTCTTTCCTTTCTTCTTCTTCTTCTTCTTCTTCTTTTACTTGTTTTGAATTCAAAAATTCAAAGAGAAGAAGAAGGGGGGGAATACTGTTCACCCCCCTACTGTTCACCGGCGGCCTAATTCTCTGCAGCCCGACTCCCTGTGCTCTCCGGTGACCGAGCTCTCTCTCCGGCGGCCGCTGTCAGCCACCCCGGCCTGTCCCCGAGCATCGACCCGACGGCTCCCCACTTCCCACTGCTCTTCGAGTTCCCTCCGGCTGCACCCCCTCGACTCCTCCCTACTGCCCTCAACTCCGGCAGCAACAGCCCGGCCGAGCACCTGCTGCTCCTCCCACCTTCTCCATATATCACCACCACCATCTCCATCTATCATCATCATCAGCGACTCCCCGGCCCACCTTGCTCCCCTCCCGCTGCAACTGCTCCGACTGCTCTCCCCCTCTGGAACTCCCCGAGCTCCTCCCTGGATCACTCCCCCTCCGGCCTCCTCCAGTACGAGATCCCCCTCCGGCGAGCGGCCGACCCGCTGCGACTGCACCCCGGCTCCCTCTACACTCCGGCGCCCCACTGCACCCAGGCCGAGCCCTTCCCCTGCGTGCTCCTTCCTCCTCCCTCTGCCGTTCGACGTCCGGCCATCTTTCCGGCCAACCCCCCCAGTGAGTTCTTCTTCTCATCTCTCCCCTTTCTTCTTCTTATACATACATATAATATGTGTATATGTATAATAATTTTATTTAATGTTTAATACATGTATTAGTATAGTATATATATATATACCTTAGTGTAATATGTGTACAGGTATAATCAATTTTATAATATGTGATAATTGTATAGGGTTGTATTTAATTAATTGTTTGGGTATGCATGTATATATGTATAGTGTATATTTAGTATATGTATGTATTTAAAATATGTAAAATGTATATTATTTATTTATTAGTAATTAATTGTATAATTATAGTATGTATAATAAATTGAATAAGTAGGTATTTAAATTAATGCATATGTATATTGGTATGTATTTTGTGTATGTGTATATTATTATACATGTATATAGTATAATTATTATTTTGGTATAAAAATATATATGTGTATATATATTTTGTATGGGTATATATTTAATAAAAAAATGTATTTTGGTATAAATAAATAAATATGTAAATAACCGTATTTTGGTATCAATATATATATGTAGAGTTATATTTTGGTATTGGTATATATATATTTTTGTATAAACCCTTAGCATATTTTTAATATATATATATACATATATTTTGTATATGTATTTAAATTGAGATATAAATATTGTAAGTATTAATAATTGTAATGTGTTTTACGTATCCCTACTAGATGACCCTAGCTGACTAGTGCCCTGCCTGGCATGGCCCTGAGGCCAGTGTTTATAGACTGTGTGTTAGGGTAGCATCTGATACAAGTGATATTGTGAAATGTTTATAGGACTGTTACTTCACCCAGGGGATACTCTGGAACAGGACATCAATAATTACCAGCTAAGGACCCAAGGCAAGTACATTCTCTGATAATTTCCAATTTTTGATAATTCCTATAAAGTTCAATAATCTAGAAATGTTACATCTGAATCCTTGACACTGTGCTACACGGACTAGTATAGCTTGGATCTGCAGTCATGAGATGTTACATTGATTATCGCCTTGACATTGTACACGATATGTATATTAGACATCGTACATGATAGATTGGGCTTGCTCGTGTATCGTGACGTGTCATGGTTGGATCCACAGTACTAGTTGGGGGCGGGGAAGTAGTTAGTAAGAAATGTGATCATAACCTCTTATTGCAGTGTAGAACAATTGTAAGTGTTAATCATGCTCTTCACCCATGATTAGCCAGGCCCTATAGCTATCGATCGTACATGTTCCCAAGCCGATCACATTTCGAAACTACTATTTCAAACACTTAGAATAGATTACAGTTCCCTAATTTAAATCATATACTACATCACCCGTATATGATACTGTACCTTGTTCTTTCCATTTCTTTATGCACTGACTATATCACATTGCCTATTTTGCATGTCTCTTTACATTGCCTGTCTCTCTATTTTGCCATTGCATTTATTCTCGGTCTTCTCAGTATCTAGCATGATCTGTTTATTACTTTATAGTCCTTATCAATTATATGGAACTGTTATTTGAGATTTGTACATTGCTCCTTCCTGACTGGAAACATTTTTCCAGACTATGCCTTAGATGACCGTTGTCCGACACTTTATGGACCATATGGTGAGTAGCTGCAGACTTGGTTGTTTAGTCGTGATTCCGGGAGGTCTAGCCGGAATCACTAATCCTTCTAGTTTTCTGATTAGTTCTTGTAGCAGACTATTGGTACCGGATTTGTCTTCGGCATTTTTGATGACTTGGATATTGTTGAGTTAGTTATTACTTTTTGACTTGTGTTGTAATTAAATTTTGTGTTCGATATCTTATCGTGCTGTCATCCTGTGATTGAGTATGTGTTCATTTAATTGTGTCATCCGTGCCTCCTTATGGAGATTGGATGCTTGTGTGAGATTGGCTAGATAGTATCAAGACCTTGACAGCGTTCTACCGCCGATGCTGCGGCGTAGGCTGGACGTACCCACGCACTCGTGCCCCTAAACCGGGTGCGGGTCGTGACACGTTTTTAGTGGTGGCCCATGCAGGTCAGACTTCGCGAGTTGTGCGATGTCGTAGTAGTGTGGCATCCTTGTTACACTATTACGTGCCTGCGATAGGATCTAGGACATAGGATACTAGGACGAGAGCGAATACTCAATCACAATTCCTTGAAAGATTCCTGGGATGACCCCTGAGAATCTTGTTATAAATTCCAATTTAAAAATCATTCCCTTGTTCCGTCCATTCTCACTTGTTGATTGTTGATTAGTTATTAAGTTAGGAGTTTGGTTTCGTTGTAGGGTTTGATTTCATATTAAGATAATTTTGCAGACTGATTTATGGTATTATCTGATGACGCATGTCGATAAGGACAGCGAGGAAGATTAACACTAGGGCTATTGGATTACTAGATATGGATTTAAATTATAAATTGAAGATTGAAAATGGATTGCATTTTTGAATTTTGAGAAGTTGAGATAATATTGTTATTAAAATTTTGAGGATTCAGATTCGATTTAATGAACATAGACACAACTGTAAAGATTTTAGCGATTAAGTTTCATTTCAGTATTTAAATAATTGATCTTGAGGGAAGTATATGCATTTTACTTTAGATTTTATTCGAGGAGTTAGTTAGAGGACCTTATTATGAGGATAAAATTTTATAATGGAAGAGATATAAATTAGTATATTAGTATATAAGATGCATGTGTAAGGACCTGTTGGCTTGAGCATGATTGAGACCTCACTGCCAACTGGCTTAGGTGTTCATCTAGGATTGTATTGGAGAGAGCAGTACTTAGTATGGTGTGTTGCATTGATATGCACTTGAGTGACAAGGATAACTAGTATCAGCGATTGCAGTAGGTAAGGAAGCTAGCAGTGAGTGTGCTTGTGGTAGAACTGTGGTACTTAGAGGGATGGAAGTATCAGACCATGGATGTATCTTTGACCTATGCAATCACAACTAGGAATGTCATTCCAATCTATTTATCTTGAATGTTGTTTCTTTAGAACTGTACTGCCCTTCCTTGATGATATCGCATTTTTGCCTAAATTGATTCTTTGGGATCTTTCTTCAGGATGTCGCCGCAGACACGGTCTATGAGAGCGGGAACATCAGCTTTAGAGGGGCCTGCCACCTCTCCACCTGAGAGACAGACAACTGTAGTTCCTCCTACATCTCTGGTGCATGTAGGAGTATCTGCACTTTTCGGGGATCCTCCTCCCCCACCTGTTCAGAAGATTGCCGCAGCTGTGACGGACAACCTTCCTCCTCCACCGACTCCGATTCCCGGAGGTTTGCCCATTGACGGGACGCAGATGTTTACCTTGATCCAAGGCATGGTAGATGCCCAGAAAGTGACGGCAGACGCTCAGCGAGTTCAAGCTGAGGCTCAGAGGGTGCAAGCAGAAGCGCACCAGGCACAAACCGAGCTGATGAGAGAAAACATGAAGAATGCTCATCAAGTGACTCTCCAAGCTCTGGAGAGAGTAGCACAGTACCAGCAGTTTCCTGGCCAGCAGCAACAGAGATCAGGCACTATAGTGGATTTCAAAAGGATGATGCCTCGAGAGTTCAAAGGCACCGAAGGGATACTCTACGCTGACGACTGGCTAGAGGATATAGAGAGGAGCCTGCGATTGACCCAGATTCCGGAGAACTTGCAGATAGAAGCCGCTGGTAGTCAGATGTTCGATATCGCACTCACGTGGTATCGCACAGAGCCGAGAATTACTGCACAAGGACTTACTTGGGAGACCTTCAAGGAACTCTTCAAGGAGAAGTTCTTTCCCGACGTGGCACTGGGAACCTTGGAAAGTCAGTTTCATGACTTAGTTCAAGGAAACATGTCGGTCGACGAGTACGCTGCAGAATTCTGTAGATTGAGCCGTTTTGCGTCGTCTATGATTCGGGACCCAGGAGATCGAGCCCAGAAATTTAGAAAGGGGCTGACGAGAGAGATTAGGTCACGCACTTCTGGTCGTCGTACCGCTACCTTTGAGGCTATCTTGATGGATGCTCAGATTGCAGAAGAGGATCTGGATCTCAGGCCTAAGAGGAGTCACAATATTTTTAGAGATACGAATGGTAGCACAAGACCAGCCAAGCATCCCCGTATTCAGCACCAACAGCAGTACCAAGTACCATTTCATATTCAGCAACAACCATGGACATTTCAACATCCACCGCAGTACCTAGCATCAGTTCCTATCCAGCAACATCCAAGGGCGTATCAGTATCAACAACAGTACCAGGCACCAGTCCGTGTTCAGCAGAATCAGCAACAGCCTCCGAGAGAGACACAGCAGACTTGTCATTTCTGTAAGAAGCCAGGTCACCTTTGGGAGAGCTGTAGAACGAGGCTAGGACTTTGTTTGCACTGCGGCGCTGCGGGACATCGAGTAAGGGATTGTCTTCTAGCCCCTTATCTTCCCGGCCAGCGCGCAGCTTCAGATTATAGAGATCCAGTTAGGCTACCTGTAGAACCGTATATTGCTCAGCACCCGCGAAGGGAACCACCCCAGCAGGGCAGGGCAGTTGCGATGACGGTCGAGGAGACCGATACTGCAGGTAATGTGTTAGCAGGTTCTGTTCTTTCCTTCCTTCTGTTCCTATCTATTTGATTGATTGACTGATACCTTAGTACTGTAGCTTGTATGCATGATTTCTTGTTATAATGTAGTTAGTAGTACCCCTGATCCAGAGACTGCAATACCATGACAAAAGGCACCATGACCATACATCTTCCTTTTAGATTGCATGATTGTAGGAAGATCTTTCTTAGACCATGATTATTGGGGTTTGACCATGTCGAAGATTCACGAAAAGGTTATGACTTGACAAGAGAGGCAAGATGGTTAAAATTCGAAGATAAACATCAATTTAAATAAAGGGCCAAGAATTTAACATGGCAGAATTTATGGTTTATTAATTCCAAGAAGATTATGACATGTTTAAATTGGTTATTAAAAATTGGAAATTTTGGGAGATTTATCAATATATTTATTTTATTGCAAGTTATGAATTTTAGAATTTTATATGGGATGTTGCAATTAGAGAATCTTCAAGTATCGCATTGTTGAGTATTTTGAGGAAAGTGGAAATCGAGAAATAAAATTTAGATGGATAAATGTTTAAATTTAAACTTATGAGACGAGATTACATTTTATAATTGTGCATTGATAAAAATCAAGTTAGAGGAGTGGATATTAAATTCCGGGTATTGAATTATTAACTAAAAACTTTCAGGAAATTTGTGAAAAAAAAAATGGACTTTGATTCTATTCCGAGGATTTTTCAAGAATGCAATAATTTCAAAATTTTTGAAAATTGTGAAAAGACATCGTGGATTATTACCTGATTTCGTGGTGGATGAATTTAAGATTTGAGGAAATAAAAATGTGTATGATTAAACGCTACTTGGAGGATTTGAATTTCGAGGACAAAATTCTTTTAAGGAGGGTAGACTTGTCACTACCACGTTCCAAAAACAGGGGTATTTTTGACTTTTATAATATTTAATATTATTGTGGTTACCATTAATTAATTGCATGATAGTATATTTGATTTTAAATAAATGATTATGTGATGTGTAATTAAATATAGTATTAGACGCAGTGCTCATTTATTTTGAGCTAGCAGACTGGACCTAGAAGCCCAGTAGAAGAACGCTTGTCGGAATTATGGAATTCGGTATTTAATTATTTTATCTAGAATTTATTTATTGGAGAATTTTTAATTAATTACTGTATTTTATTTAAGTATTACGCATTGCCTTTGCTTCGATATTTGGAGCGCTATCCTGACTTTTGTCTTTCAACAAAATTCACTATCTTGCCCTAGACATGCCCGCCTTCCATTCTGCTATTTTTGCAACTCATAATTATGCTCTCTGTGCATTATTTCTAGCCGCACAAAAATCGTCGCGGACGTTTATTTTAAAAATTCCTATTTTGTATCGTTGTGCGTTCCAATCGAAAATTGGAGGCAATCTTGACCTATTTTTTGTGCGGCCCAAATTAGGGTAATATTCTGTTCTGAGTCTTCTTCATTATTGGTATTGATGACCTGACCTGATTTTGGCCCCATGTACTCCTAATTAATTTTAGAACACAACTTGCATTTATTTCTAATTAAATTGAGGATAACATTTTGACTGATTTCATAAATCCCAATTTAATTCCAGTGCCCTGCAAATTGAGCCCATACCGATCTTACAGCGCCCCCTGACCCTACAAAACACCGGACACCGAATCGCCCGCCAAATTTTCGTCATTTTATGCGTCTGTACAAATACCCAAATTTAAGGGGGCTAATTTGTAAATTTGCAGTTTGTGTCAACACCTCATTTGTTTAAACCAATGAGGGAGCCTAATAATTATTTAATTAAAACCTCACCCTCATCCCTACATCAATTATTTTCCCTCATGACAAATCTGGACCACTCATTCTTTGAGTGCATCCTCACCCTTCATCAAAACCCTCTCTCCCTATTTAATGATTTGTCACATCAACCCTAATCCCTAGAAAACCTAGGTAACCACCCTCCTCACAAGCCTCAACCTCCCTCTCTCCTACGTATGTAATCCTTCTCCTTCTTCCTTTCTTCTTCTCTTTCCTTTCTTCTTCTTCTTCTTCTTCTTTTACTTGTTTTGAATTCAAAAATTCAAAGAGAAGAAGAAGGGGGGAACACTGTTCACCCCCCAACTGTTCACCGGCGGCCTAATTCTCTACAGCCCGACTCCCTGTGCTCTCCGGTGACCGAGCTCTCTCTCCGGCGGCCGCTGTCAGCCACCCCGGCCTGTCCCCGAGCATCGACCCGACGGCTCCCCACTCCCCACTCCCCACTGCTCTTCGAGTTCCCTCCGGCTGCACCCCCTCGACTCCTCCCTACTGCCCTCAACTCCGGCAGCAACAGCCCGGCCGAGCACCTGCTGCTCCTCCCACCTTCTCCATATATCACCACCACCATCTCCATCTATCATCATCATCAGCGACTCCCCGGCCCACCTTGCTCCCCTCCCGCTGCAACTGCTCCGACTGCTCTCCCCCTCTGGAACTCCCCGAGCTCCTCCCTGGATCACTCCCCCTCCGGCCTCCTCCAGTACGAGATCCCCCTCCGGCGAGCGGCCGACCCGCTGCGACTGCACCCCGGCTCCCTCTACACTCCGGCGCCCCACTGCTCCCAGGCCGAGCCCTTCCCCTGCGTGCTCCTTCCTCCTCCCTCTGCCGTTCGACGTCCGGCCATCTTTCCGGCCAACCCCCCCAGTGAGTTCTTCTTCTCATCTCTCCCCTTTCTTCTTCTTATACATACATATAATATGTGTATATGTATAATAATTTTATTTAATGTTTAATACATGTATTAGTATAGTATATATATATATACCTTAGTGTAATATGTGTACAGGTATAATCAATTTTATAATGTGTGATAATTATATAGGGTTGTATTTAATTAATTGTTTGGGTATGCATGTATATATGTATAGTGTATATTTAGTATATGTATGTATTTAAAATATGTAAAATGTATATTATTTATTTATTAGTAATTAATTGTATAATTATAGTATGTATAATAAATTGAATAAGTAGGTATTTAAATTAATGCATATGTATATTGGTATGTATTTTGTGTATGTGTATATTATTATACATGTATATAGTATAATTATTATTTTGGTATAAAAATATATATGTGTATATATATTTTGTATGGGTATATATTTAATAAAAAAAATGTATTTTGGTATAAATGAATAAATATGTAAATAACCGTATTTTGGTATCAATATATATATGTAGAGTTATATTTTCGTATTGGTATATATATATTTTTGTATAAACCCTTAGCATATTTTTAATATATATATATATACATATATTTTATATATGTATTTAAATTGAGATATAAATATTGTAAGTATTAATAAGTGTAATATGTTTTACGTATCCCTACTAGATGACCCTAGCTGACTAGTGCCCTGCCTGGCATGGCCCTGAGGCCAGTGTTTATAGACTGTGTGTTAGGGTAGCATCTGATACAAGTGATATTGTGAAATGTTTATAGGACTGTTACTTCACCCAGGGGATACTCTGGAACAGGACATCAATAATTACCAGCTAAGGACCCAAGGCAAGTACATTCTCTGATAATTTTCAATTTTTGATAATTCCTATAAAGTTCAATAATCTAGAAATGTTACATCTGAATCCTTGACACTGTGCTACACGGACTAGTATAGCTTGGATCTGCAGTCATGAGATGTTACATTGATTATCGCCTTGACATTGTACACGACATGTATATTAGACATCGTACATGATAGATTGGACTTGCTCGTGTATCGTGACGTGTCATGGTTGGATCCACAGTACTAGTTGGGGGCGGGAAAGTAGTTAGTAAGAAATGTGATCATAACCTCTTATTGCAGTGTAGAACAATTGTAAGTGTTAATCATGCTCTTCACCCATGATTAGCCAGGCCTTATAGCTATCGTACATGTTCCCAAGCCGATCACATTTCGAAACTACTATTTCAAACACTTAGAATAGATTACAGTTCCCTAATTTAAATCATATACTACATCACCCGTATATGATATTGTACCTTGTTCTTTCCATTTCTTTATGCACTGACTATATCACATTGCCTATTTTGCATGTCTCTTTACATTGCCTGTCTCTCTATTTTGCCATTGCATTTATTCTCGGTCTTCTCAGTATCTAGCATGATCTGTTTATTACTTTATAGTCCTTATCAATTATATGGAACTGTTATTTGAGATTTGTACTTTGCTCCTTCCTGACTGGAAACATTTTTCCAGACTATGCCTTAGAGGACCGCTGTCCGACACTTTATGGACCATATGGTGAGTAGCTGCATACTTGGTTGTTTAGTCGTGATTCTGGGAGGTCTAGCCGGAATCACTAATCCTTCTAGTTTTCTGATTAGTTCTTGTAGCAGACTATTGGTACCGAATTTGTCTCCGGCATTTTTGATGACTTGGATATTGTTGAGTTAGTTATTACTTTTTGACTTGTGTTGTAATTAAATTTTGTGTTCGATATCTTATCGTGCTGTCATCCTGTGATTGAGTATGTGTTCATTTTATTGTGTCATCCGTGCCTCCTTATGGAGATTGGATGCTTGTGTGAGATTGGCTAGATAGTATCAAGACCTTGACAGCGTTCTACCGCCGATGCTGCGGCGTAGGCTGGACGTACCCACGCACTCGTGCCCCTAAACCGGGTGCGGGTCGTGACATCCCACCGGCTCTCGGCGACCCATCCGCGGCTCCAGTACCTCTGAGCCCCCGGTGACCCACCCACACCTCTAGTCCATCCTCCCTCCGTTAGGCGCTCCTCCTCCCCCCCCTCTGTCGTGCCCCACCGACTCTCCACCGCCTTCGACACGCCACTGCCCCCTATTCTCAAGTAAATCCTAACCCCTAATTCTTCTAAAAATGATATTGACACACACTAACACAGATACAGACACGGACATACACTGACACAGGCATGGCGGAGGGGAGGTGGAGTGGTTAGCTAGCTAGGTTATGAATGCTTAAAGAGAAGTCAGTGACAGTGCCTGCCAACTTCCCCGATACTACCTTTATTTGCATGTTGAACCTACCAAAGTAGTGCTGGTTCTTGAACCTGAATCCCGAGTCGGAGGCCTGGTCGAACATGGGCTACAAGAGTTCTTGAACATGAATCCCGAGTCGGAGGCCTACTCCAATTTTTGACGTGGTTGATTTTGATAATTTTTGCTCAAGATCATGACACCCACTCCCCCGGAATATATATATTAATACACATTCAATTATTTCAAGTATATATGCAAGAATATATTCTTTAATACTTTAAGGCAATCGTACCCTCCCGATATTTGGATTAGGTTTGGATATGATCATGGTTAACTTTCGGATATTTAGGAAATCATAAGTGTTGATTTCTAACTATGATATAGATTGTTTGATATAAATTTGGGTATATATTTTAGTCAAGATATTGTGTTTGGGTATTGGTAGTACCTTGTGTGTGTGTGTGTGTATCAAGTGTATGAGAGTCCACGTGTTCCTTGTGTGTGTGTGTGTGTGTGTGTGTGTGTGTGTGTGTGTGTGTGTGTGAAGTGACGACACATATTTAATAGGATTTGAAATTTGAGTTATCCACATGTCTACTATTTTTCGGATAGTCACAAATTATAAAACGGATACTCATGAACCACGATATGGATACTCACGCATCATAACTCGAATACTCACGCATCAATAGGAATTGTTACTTCGATGAACATATGTATCCATCTTTGCATCTATTTGGATAATGAACGATGTTTATTCATATTTTCAGAAGTATCTAGAAATGGATCTGAATTACTACCTGCGTCATTGTTCATGGATGTACAGCCGTCATCCTGATGATATGTGCGGTGTGCGGGATAAATTCATATAGGGGGTGGAATAGTTCCTACAGTTCGCCAAGGCGTTCCCTCAGTACATGAACGGTACCAAAATTCACTGTCCGTGTGTGAGATATCATAACTTAAAATATCACTCAGAAGTGGATTTAACATATCATTTATACTCGAGGAGTTTTATGCCGAATTACTATCAGTGGACCTCACACAGAGAACTTGTGTCTTTAGCATCAAAACCGGAGCCTTATGTGGAGCCATATATGGGTGTCCAAGACCACGCTAATTTTGACGACGGGTGCGTGAACATGGTTTTCGATGCTGCCGGGCTTAGTTTCGATCCGGACAATCATGATGCAGCTGAGGAGGCACCGAATGTCGATGCTGCAAAGTTTATGGAGTTACTAGAGAATGCAAGAACTCTATTATATCCTGGTTGTGAGGATCATTCACCGTTGGAGGTGGTTACAAGACTGTTGAGCATCAACTCCAATTTTAACATGTCGCAACAATGGTACAATGGACTAATAGAGTTGATTATAGAGATCTTGTCGGCGGGTGCTAAGTTACCTAAAGGCTTATACTGGTCTAAGAGGATGGTGAGATCGCTCTGAATAGAATACAAAATATTAATGCATGTCGCAACGGGTGCATGATGTACTACAAAGATGACAAGGAAGCAGATGTGTGTAGATTTAGTGGTGTTGATCGCTACAAGGCAACTGGTATAGGAAAGTCTATCATTGCAAGGAAGCCGACCGATTCGATGTACTACTTTTCTTTAACGTCGCGGTTGAAGAGGTTATTTATGGTGAAGGAGACTGCCAAAAATATGAGTTGGCACAAACAAGAACAAATTAAAGGAGTGTTGGATCACCCATCTGATGGAGAAGCATGAAAGTACTTCGATCAAGAGTATCCCGATTTTGCTTTGGATCCGCGTAATGTAAGATTGGCGCTATCCTCCGACGGTTTTACCCCCATTCGGACTTTCAGTCTCTCAGTATTTGTCTTGACCTGTGATCGCCACCCCGTATAACCTACCGCCTTGGATATGCATGAAGACTCCGGTTATGTTCTTAACCATCATTATTCTGGGTCCGAACAATTCGAAGAGAAACATCGATGTGTACTTACAACCGTTGATAGATGAGTTGAATCAGCTATGGGAAGTAGGCGCCAACACGTACAATATTTCAAAAAAAATAGAATTTTTAGATGAGAGCAGCACTTATGTGGACCATCAACGACTTTTCATCTCATGGCATATTATCAGGATGGAGCAGTCATGGTCGTCTCTCATGTCCATATTATATGGACCGCATTAAGACTTTTTATTTGAAACACGGAGAAAAACCGTGCTTTTTCGATTGTCATCGATAATTTATGCCGTCGGATTATCCGTTCCGGAGGAACAAGAATGCATTTTGTACTGGCGTTATGGAGAAGGCAAATCCACCTCTAAGGTGGCCCAGAGATACGATATGGGAAGAGGTTAAAGATTTATCGAGTGCTATCAAAGAGCCTACTAAGGGGTACAAGTACAATGGATTTGGTCACACTCATAACTGGATGAAGAGGAGCATATTCTGGGATCTGCCATATTAGAGCACCAATATGATCAGACATAACCTTGATGTCATGCATATCGAGAAGAATGTGTTTGATAACATAATTAATACTGTGATGGACGTAAAGGGAAAGACAAAAGACAATCCCAAGGCCAGGTTGGACTTCAAAAAAATATGCAGACACGGCGTTGCATTTGATAGAGGAAGGAAATGGGAAGTATAAGCAGCCTAAGATAATTTTCTCACTAGACAAGGGGGATAAAGGAAGACTTTGTAGGTGGATTCATGGGCTAAAATTTTCAGACAGGTATGTGTCAAATCTGAGAAGATGCGTTGACCCTAAGGAGAATAAATTGACGGGTATGAAGAGCCACGAGCACGTATTCATAGAGAAGTTAATTCTAATTGCATTTTTTTTAATTCTAACCACAGGTAGTTTGTGATCCATTGATTGAGCTTAGCATATTCTTTAGGGATCTTTGTTCTACAAAATTAATCGTCGATTGTCTAGAAAAGCAAGAGAATGATATTGCGGTAATACTATGCAAGCTTGAAAGAGTGTTCCCTCCTGGATTCTTCGATTCCATGGAGCATTTGTCAATTCATCTTTCTTACGAGGCACTTTTTGGTGGGCCTGTCGGTTATCGGTGGGTGTATCCGTTCGAACGTCAACTAAACCACCTAAAAAGAAAGGTAAAAAATACGACACGAGTCGAGGGTTTTATTTGTGGAGCCTATGTTCTTGAGGAGATTACAAACTTTTGCTCGATGTATTTCAAGCCGCATGTTACTACTAATAGAACAAGAGTTCCCAAAAATGACGACAGATATCAGGAATGTAATGATGCAATACTGAAAGTATTCAATGCTTTCGGTAAGCCTTCGGAGAAAAATGAATAAGAGATATCTAAATGACGATGAGCTAAGGGATGCCCAGTTGTATATATTACTCAACTACGACGAGGGTTGATACAAATACTCTAGCCAAGGGTTGCTCTGGGTATGTATATTTTGATAAAATATTATAAGTCTGTCTATTTATTTTCTCATCATATGTTATTATCAGGTATGACAGGTCGACGAGGATCATATGGAGGTAGATTCTCAAGATGAAGTGCTCCTCCAGTACCAGCTACTGGTTCCGGATCCTCATCACGAAGTACCGATAAGTCAAACCTTTGCTCCGTCGATGGTACGTGACAGTACTCCTGGGACCAGCAGTTCTATGTCTAAGACTACTCTCCCGTCCAGCCTTCCTCCTGATGACGGTACCATGGAGATAGAGTAGCAGATGGAGGAGGTCGAGCCGACTCCGTCTGTGCATGATCAAAGGATCCTCCATGCGCTCCTCCGGGCGAGATGAGGATGGTGATTTGGTAGGACGGACCTAGCAAGTAAGTTAAATAGTTATCATTTTCCAAATGATTATATCTATATATTCATGAATTTAATTATTGTTCTATTGATATCGTCCCTCAGAGGTACAGAGAGCACTGGGGCATTTTTTGAGGCAGAACTATGGTGGGCCTTGGATCAATTACTCAGATGCTCCTGAAGATAGGAAGGCATTTTGGTTTGCCCACTTCAAGATAAAAATATATTTATTTTAATATCAATAATCATTTATGTATATTATGTAACTCTTTATTTTACTTCTTGTAGAAAACCTATTTCTATCCACCACACCGGACTGAGAAGATCGAGAAGAAGTTTTATGCCATCGCCGCCAAGCTGATTCGTGATGCGATCAACGACCAGAAGGTCCGTAATCACGAAGAAGAACCGATCCACGGTTGGATCACGCCTGAGCAGTGGACTATGATGAAAGCGAGATTCGATGAACCAAGTACAAGGAATGGTCGGAGAAGGCAAATGCGGCTAGGTTGAAGGCAGAAAAATGATGTGCTGGCTCGATTCCCATGATGGTACATTTTTGTCGTCTAGTATGTATTCTATTGAATATATATTATTTTAATATAATTAGGATAAGATATTTAATTTTAATAACAAAAAATATAATTTTTAATAGGTACAGAGGGGTGAGGATGCCAACATGGTGACCGTCTTCCTGGACACCCATCGGAAGGGCGGAGAGTTCATCGATGAGAATGCCACGCAGACCTATGTACGTTTTACTATCCTGTGTTAGTTTTAATATAACTTAGAAAATATATAAATAGATATCTATATAGTTAGTAATAAGTAGCTTAGACATTAGCAACCACCTTTTTAGGACGAGTATCTTAAACTACGTGAGCGGGCGACTGCTAGTGCACCTGCAAAGGGAGGGGCTGGTACTTTCTCACAGCGCTCTACAGCTCCGTCGGTGGACGAGATCTGGATGACTACCATTGGTGGTCTTAAGAGGGGTATGTACTACGATATAGGATTCTACTGCGCCTATGTTGCGACGCAGTCATCCAGGGCCCCCTCTGTTAGTATGCATTCCTCGCAACCTTTGCAGGCGTCGGCACGAGCCCAGGGGAGCGTTGACCTTCAGATTGCTGACCTGCGTGATGAGTTTCTATGGAGGATTATGGAGTTGTAAACCCTTTGAACCAAAAATCTAGGTTTAGGAAATTATTTAGAATTATTCTGGAATTATTATTGGAGTTATAATTCACTACTTTTATTTTTGATTCATTTGTTGTACCTTACCGTTATTTAAATATCTAGAGCACTACACTAGTTTTTTTCTTCCAACAAAATTTTATACCTTTGACCTAGACGTGCCAGTCTTTCATTCTGACCCTTGTGTCACTCATTAATACCCTCCCTTGTGCTTTATTTTAATCGCACAACAATCGTCAAACGATATCTAATTTTAAACCTAAACTTTGCACCTATGTTCGTTCCAATCAAAATTGGAGATACAACATCGACCCGCTCCTTGCAACCCAATATATGACAATAATCTTTCCCGAGTATTCTACGTTCATGACACATGTGTCACTTATAATTGAGACCCCATACCCTTCCAATTTATTAAAGAACACCTATGACACAATTCTTATTTAATTTGAAGCAACCGACTCAACCTAACCCAAAATTAGACCCAACACCAATTCAAACCCACACCCACACCCACACCCTCATGACTCATACAAAATACCACACACCAATTTTTCCTTCTATAACACACCAAACATGTCTTTTTTCCACATCAAATCCAATATTTTATTTTTTGTGCAAGTCCTAAACTATTGGGGACCTTTGTACAAATAACTAGCCATGTGTCCACCTCATATTGGTTGGGACAAATAAAGAATACCCCATTTTTGTGGGACATGACCGGTCACATGCTCCTCTCTCTCTTTTTCAAGGTACTATGCTTACTTTAAATCCTCACCCTCCATTCAAATCGCCATACATCTCCACCATCCATTTTCTTCATGACAAACTACACTCTCCTTGGGAACCTAGTCGGCCCTAATCCCCAAGCACCCTCTCTCTCCCCTTATTAAATACTCTCTCTCTCTTCCTCAAAATTTTTGGCCACCACCTCCATTCCCTCTCTAAACCGAAACTTCACCACCACCATCATCATCACCATCCTCTCCACTTCCAACCATAGTAGCCGATGCTACCACCACCACCACCACCACTGCCCCCAACCTCGACAGCAGCCTCTCCACCTCCTCCCACCCACTGGACCGTAGGACCATGGCAGCAGCGCCAGCCGACGGCGGAAGGCCAACCCCCCAACCGAGCTCCCTTATTCAAGTGATCATCTAGGTAACCTTCCCTCCTTCTCCATCTTTAACTTATTCTTCTTCATGTACTTGATCCCCTCTTTCAATGATTGCATGTTCTTCTCCTCCATGATTCTTCATCACCTTCTCATTTTTCACTTGAGAACTAATGAAGACATGAGGACACACATTGGTAACCCATTGTGAAATACTCCTTAAGTATGATTTAGAACTCATATTTATTACTTGTGTATTCTCAAATTTGAGTGTTAAATGATAGGTTCATATAGCATGAGATTTGAATGTGTGTTATGAAGAAGTTTGAACTATTTTGGCGAATGTTGTGTGAGTTGAAAAAATTCAGCATCTAGTATGGAAGGAAGTTGATTATTTGCATAATATAAAACATATTTTAATACAATATTAATAGAGGGTATAATACCTAGATGGGTTGTGATGATGTTTAGGTTCTAATATATGCAACACCCTGATTTATAAAGTATTTTGCACATATTTTTCTTAATGTCCAAATTTGATTATCTTGGGAACACATGTCATTTGGCATTTCATAATGGGTTGATACATAAAATATTTATGGAGTTTGAATCATGAAACTTAAAATATTTGTGGAGTTTGAATCATGAAACTTAAGGATAAAATATGTAGTATTTATATATTTATAATGGGTCCTACCCTAACACGAGATCAACGCACCTAAGTTGTGACATTACATTTGAGGTTAATATTGAGATTAGAGGGACTTGACACTTGTGCACTTTTTAGACTCTTGCCTACTCAACCCTTCTAGTTGACCTAGTTAGAACCCCTACTTGCGTTAGCTTCTAAGTATAGTGTATAGATGTACTTTTATACGTACTTAGCGTATCTTAGCGGAATGAGTAATGTATATATTATTATATTATATATAGGCCCGTTGGATCGTTCGGGCGAGGCTTCAGGAGTAGGACTTTGGCATTCGCAGCTTGAGGATTCAGGCAAGTATACCTTGCCTTATTTATCGTTTAAATTCAAGTTATTATATGTTGCATGAGTTGTTGTTACAATTATTTTATATAAAACTGTACGTGTCCGAGAATGACTCAGGTACAGTCGACGAAGGCGTCGATGAGTAGTGCAACGACTTAAACTCTAGTAGACTCACCTAATACTGTGGAGGTATTTCTATATCTCCCAAGACCCTATTACATATGGATTGTGTCACAAATCAGTTTATGTTGGGATACGAGTTGGCATACCCAACTAGCTATCGGTACGAGCGACATGCGTCACAGTATAGTGCGTAGTCATGATAGTCTTGTTACTTATGACCTAGCATATTAGTATGAAGTGTGCACATCATGTATTTAACTTGTATATTTACATTAGGCGGGGAGGACAACTAGTAGGCGTATATGATACACACATTGGTATCCGTAGTGTCCAGAGAAGCCACATATTCAATGACCACCTTTATTTAGATACTGCGTTCTTCGGAGCATTTCGGACGTATATATATATATATATATGTGTGTGTGTGTGTGTGTGTGTGTGTGTGTGTGTGTGTGTGTGTTTGTGTGTGTGTATGTGTGTGTGTGCAGATACCTCGTTCTTCAGAATGATGGACGTTACATTGAGATACCACACTCTTCCGAGCGTTGGATGTTATGCCTACACCTACCCATATATACCAAGGTTGTCCTCAGATTGCGTTCACTTAGATGGTTAGCACACCGCCTTTTACTCATTCAGTATTTATATTTGGCACGTACTTTTTGTATCTTGTTACGTCTCTCTGAGGACCTCGTTCTCTTCCAGGTTATTTGAGCAGGTTGCATGATGCTTGGTCTGGTGGTGTATTGGACATCTTTGGAGGTATATTTATATCTTTTATTTATTACTGTTATGTTCTACTTTCTATTATGAATATGCTATTATAGCCTAGTATTTATAGGCCTATATTGTTCTCTTGGCCTACTCGAATGAATGTATTATTGGGCTGCAGACTAATTACGATTACCATTTCTTCTTAAAATTTATTTATCGTGGATTGAGATTTAGTTTAGTTATTGGATATTAGAACTAGATATTTAGCTTGATCACTTGACCGTGGACAGTGTAAGTGCACTTTATCGTGTCCATTAAATTGGAAAGCCCTATGGAGTCGTACCAACTGGCCATTGCCACGTATCTGGTCCGATATATTTTGGTACTGGGGTGTGACATGGTTTTAGTGGTGGCCCATAAAATTCAGAGCGTATCGTTTGGTTACGTCACAGTACCGAACGAGCCTGCGAGTTAGGATTAATATTGAATAGGACCTCAATCCATAATTGATTTTAAAACTCCTCTTGTATTTGATTGTCCCTCATGGACTTTATAGTTGCATTCGTTCATTTTTTGTCGATATTGTTATTATTGTTTCTTATCTCCTCCTATTTCGGAGAGATGGACGTTCGTGCGTGGTGATTCCCTCCAGTACCAGATGCTCGTCAAGACGAAGAAGGCATATATGATAGGACATTTTGAGTAGATGGTTACTCATAGTAAATAAGATTAATAGGTTCTTTCTTGATGCTAGAGCTAGTATTTATCGTTGGCATAAGAATTAGACAGAAGTAGAGGCCTAGAACAACCCTACCCTTGCTTAAGGTATCAGTAATTTGGAAGTATTAGAAGCTAGATAGATGGTTCGATTCTAATACCCTAGAATACTTTATGGAATACATAACTAGATGCTAGGGATTAGTTGTGACCCTTGGCAGTGATGCAAGAAATGGTTTTATAACCTTAAGAAAATAGAACTTTATGTAGCATACCATAGTGGTTAATCTCTAGTTGCCTTATGACTTCCAGTACCTGACCTAAAATGTTTTACCCTTTAGATAAAGATGATTATATCACTATGCTAAAATAGATAGGTAGATTGCTAGATATAGATTGCTCGACCCAATGTTTGAATGATGAGATAACTTGAGATATTATGGTATGGCTTTCAAATCAGATTAGATGTACTTAATTTATTTGGGTTGCCAATGTTATTTGGGCTCGTAGTTTTTACCATTGATAACTAGGGTAGTTAGACTAGTATATGAGATAGAGCAATAGGATTGAAGGACGAGGCTACTAATAGATGTAATAGACTTGAGTTAGATATAGTAAATTGTCTATAATGAACTACCTATAATGGATGGCAAGTTGTAACATGATGGTACTCGTGTAGTATGGATGAGGAGTATAAATGGAAGATAGAAGTCTTATAGGAATGCTAGCTGAATATTGTGGGTTACACATAAACTGCTTAGAGCCAGGGATCTAGATTTTGCTAAATAGGGTATGAGCTTGTTGGACCAAATTCTTAGTAGTAGGTGATTATATGGAAACCTATTTTCAAATTATCCTAACCGATGGATTTTTAGATTTTAGAAATAGTATTTTTATAATTATTGGTTATATTTTTATCTAGGGTATTTAGAATGACTGAATGATAATTATTACATATTTATTGCTATGTATTTGAATAGAGACTTATGTTGTACTTCATTATGTATAGTTCTTCTAGGAATTGAATTAAGTCGAGCTTCTAGGCTAGTTATACCTGACTGGCTAGATTAGACGTGTTGCTGCTAAGAGCAACTATAAGAAGTTAGGTTGCAGAATTTTATTGTGGATACTATAGGTTTATGATATTGTACCTAGAAAAGAATGATGAGATAGTAACTATCTTAGCTACAGAACAAGGGATTTAGCTACTATGTAGGTGGCCTTGAGAATTTATGCTTGTTAGATTTTAGTGCCTAACCTATACACCCCTTCGGGAGTGAATGCATTCATTATCTTCTTTATAGATAGTGGAAGTTACAAAATTAATTTTATTATGGCACCCTGAGCAACCTAGGCTTATAGGTGATGATTTTTTAGATGATGATTAGCATGATAACAATGACCAGACAATTCATGATGGTAAAAAAATATTTTGAGGACCAAATGTCTTAGATGATTAGACTGTACATATGTGTCAGTTTAAGGTCAAAAGAGTAGAGTAGGTCTAAGTACCAAGTTGTGTTTATATATATAGAGATATGTTGAGTTCGTTGTTGGGGAGATAAAATTTGAATTACGAGGACAAAATTTTCTAAGATGGATAGATTGTAACCCTCTGACCGAAATCTAGGTTTGGGGAATTATTTAGAATTATTCTGGAATTATTATTAGATTTATAATTCACTACTTTGATTTTTGATTCAATTGTTACACCTTACCGTTGTTTAAATATCTAGAACATTATACTAGCTTTTGTCTTCCAATAAAATTTTATACCCTTGACCTAGACGTGCCAGTCTTCCATTCCAACCCTTGTGTCACTCATTAATACCCTTCCTTGTACTTTATTTTAATCGCGCAACAATTGTCAAATGATATCTAAATTTAAACCTAAACTTTGTACCTATGTTCGTTCCAATCAAAATTGAAGACACATCGACCCGTTCCTTGCAACCTAATATATGACAATAATCTATCCCGAGTCTTCTATGTTCATGATACTTATGTCACTCCTAATTGAGACCCCATGCACTTCCAATTTATTAGAGAACACCTATGACAAAATTTCTATTTAATTTGAAGCAACCGACTCAACCTAACCCAAAACTAGACCCAACACCAATCCAAACCCACACCCACATCCTCATGGCTCATATAAAACACCACAAACCAATTTTCCTACTATAATACACCAAATATGGCTTTTTCCTACATCTAATCCAATTTTCCCTTCTTTGTGCAAGTCTTAAACTATTGGGGACATTTGTGCAAATAACTAGCCATGTGCCCACCTCCTATTGGTTGGAACAAATAGAGAATACCCTATTTTAGAGGGACATAACCGGTCACATGCTCCTCTCTCTCTTTTGCATGGTACTATGCTTACTTTAAATCCTCACCCTCTATTCAAACCCCCACACATCTCCACCACCCATTTTCTTTATGACAAACTACACTCTCCTTGGGAACCTAGCCGGCCCTAATCCCTAAGCACTCTCTCTTTCTCTTCCCTTATTAAATACTCTCTCTCTCTCAATCATTTCTATACAACATACTCTCCCTCTTTCTCTCAAAATTTTTGGCCACCACCTCCATTCCCTCTCCAAACCGAAACTTCACCACCACCATCATCATCACCATCCTCTCCACTCCCCACCATAGCAGCTGACACCACCACCACCACTGCCCCCGACCTCGACAACAGCCTCTCCACCTCCTCCCATCCACTGGACCGTCGGACCACGACAACAGAGTTGGACGACGACGGCAGGCCGACCCCCCAACCGAGCTCCCCATTCAAGTGATCATCTAGGTAACCATCTTCCCTCCTCCTCTATCTTTAACTTGTTCTCCTTCATATACATGATCTTTTCTTTCAATGATTGCATGTTCTTCTCCTCCATGATTCTTCATCACCTTCTTATTTTTCACTTGAGAACCCATGAACACATGAGCATACACATTGATAACCCATTGTGGAACACTCCTTAAGTATGATTTAGAACTCATATTTATGACTTATTTATTATCAGATTCAAGTGTTAAATGATAGGTTCATATACTATGAGATTTGAATGTGTGTTATGAAGAAGTTTGCACTATTTAGGCTAATGTTGTGTGAGTTGGAAAAATTCAACATCTAGTATGGAAGGAAGTTGATTATTTGCTTGATATAAAACATATTTTAATACAATATTAATGGAGGGTATAATACCTAGATGGGTTGTGATGATGTTTAGGTTCTAATATATGCAACCCCATAATTTATATAGTATTTTATACCTATTTTTCTTAATGTCCAATTTGATTATCTAGGGGACACATGCCATTTGGCATTTCATAATGGGTTGATACATGAAATATTTGTAGAGTTTGAATCATGGAACTTAAGGGTGAAGTATATAGTGTTTATATATTTATAATGTGACCTACCTTAACACGAGATCAATACACCTAAGTTGTGACATTACATTTGAGGTTAATATTGAGATTAGAGGGACTTGACACTCGTGCACTTTTTAGACTCTTGCCTACTCAACCCTTCCAGTTGACCTAGTTGGAACCCCTATTTGCGTTAGCTTCTAATTAGTGCCGTATATAGATGTACTTTTGTACGTATTTAGCATAATGAGTAATGTATATATTATTATATTATATATAGGCATGTTGGATCGTTCGGGCTAGGCTTCGGGAGCAGGACTTTGGCATTCGTAGATTAAGGATTCAATCAAGTATAGCTTACCTTATTTATTGTTTAAATTAAAGTTATTATATTTTGTATTAGTTGTTGTTGCAATTATTTTATATAAAATTGTACGCATTCGATAATAACTCGGATACAGTCGACGAAGGCGTCGATGAGTAGTGTAGCAACTTAGACTCTAGCGGACTCACCTAATGCTGTGGAGATATTTTTATATCTCCCAAGACCCTGTCACATATTGCTCACATCACAAATTAATTCATGTTGGGATATGATTTGGCATACCAGACTAGCTATCTGAACGAGCGACACACGTCACGGTATAGTGCATAGTCATGATAGTCTAGTTACTTGTGACTTGACATGTTAGTACGAAGTATGCATGTCGTGTATTTGACTTGCATATTTGCATTGGACGGGGAGAACAACTTGTAGGCGTATGGGATACACACATTGGTATCCATAGTGACCAGAGGAGCCACAGATCTAATGACCACCTTTATTCAGAGATCGCGTTCTTCGGAGTGTTACAGACGTATATATATATATATATATATATATATATATATATATATATATATATATATATATATATATACAGAAATCTCATTCTTCGTAATGATGGATGTTACATGTGCAGATACCACACTCTTCGGAGCGTTGGACAATATGCCTACACCTACCAATATGTACCAAAGTTGTCCTCATATTGCATTCACTTAGATGGTTGGCACACCCCTTTTTACTTATTCAGTATTTATATTTGGCACGTACTTTTTATATCTTGTTACGTCCCTCTGAGGACCTCATTCCCTTCCAATTTATTTTAGTAGGTTGCATGATGCTTGGTCTGGTGGTGTGTTGGAAATCTTTGTAGGTATATTTATATCTTTCGTTTATTACAATTATGTTATACTTCCCATTATGATTCTGCTGTAATAGACTAGTATTTATAGCCCTATATTATTCTCTTGGCCTACTCGAATGGATGTATTATTGGGCTACAGACTAATTATGCGTACCGTTCCTTCTTGAAATTTATTTATCGTGGATTGAGATTTAGTTTAGTTATTGGATGTTAGAACTAGATATTTAGCTTGATCACTTGACCGTGGACAACTTAAGTGCACTTTGTTGGGTCCATTAAACTGGATAGCCCTACGGAGTCATACCAGCTAGCCATTGCCATATGTCTAGTACCATATATTTTGGGACTGGGGCGTGACAAGAGCGGACACAATCTGCGCCTCAGACGGACGATGCGACGATCATCGCACATTTTGATTCACTCCAACATAGCCTTACGGAGCTCAGGACTCTGAGCTATACGACAAAGCACAGTCTTTTGGAGCTCAGGACTATGGGCCAAACAAAAGAGCGCAGCTTGGCCGTATCTACGGAGCACAGACAGACGGAGATGGAGGGGTCGCATACGGCCATGAGAGACTAACTAGCGAGGATCCATGCGGTGCAGGATTTTTTGAGTCGGTTGGTGGTGGAGAACACTTCGAGGGTGGTATTTGTCATAGATTTATACAATGCTCGACTGCTAGCATTGGAGCAGATACGTCCTCCTAATCCGCCGGCATCGACACCACCTCCATCACTACCTCCTCCATCGGCATCAATGACGCTTTCATATGAGCAATATGAGTTTCTTTTATCCCAGATGCACGGCGGTGCTTCTCCTGATCAGTAGTAGTTGTTTGGACAAGTTTTAGTGTGTTTGTGTGTATTGGCTGTTTGTGTGTATTAGCCCATTCTTGGGTCATGGGTCTTTGATTTATTTATTTCATACTTTTTATTACATTCTGAGATGCATGTGACACTTATTTTAAATTTATTTATCTACTTCTTGGGACATATTTAGTGTAATGTAACTTTATAGATTTATTTCTATGTGAGTTTAGTTTATTATTCATATTAACTATACACCAAAATTTATCGGTGTTGAGTGTTCCACCGAAGGGGTCGGCGAACCCAGGGAATTCAACGGAGGGTTGCTCTGGGTCTATTTATATAAACTGTGATTTTATAACTGTAGGTAGAGTTTTGTTGGAAAATATTTTACAAATTGCATTCTATTTTTTTTATTTTTTTTAATTTAGCGACGTGTTGCGACGTATTGCGAGGTTCTACGACGTACATTTACTTCGCTAAAAAGTATCGGAACATCGCTACCTGATACCAAGCACGTCTCTAGTATGTCGCTAAACGTCGCTAACATGCTGACATGGAAAAACTTGACATGTCAGCATTGTTGTAGCCAAATGTCGCTCATAATGACGCTAATGTAGCGACATTTTGTGACCAAATATTACGTCGCCATTTAACGATGATACGTCGCTAATCATCGTATATTCTGCGACGTCGTGTCATTGTAAATATACGTCGCTACAACGACGACTAGCAACATTTTTGTTGTCCGCGACCATGAAATACGCAACACCCTAAAAATGTTGCTAATTACGTCGCTAAATTAATTTAGCGACGTTAGTTTACCTATTAGCGACATTTTTAGGCATCGCTAATATATGTTATTCTGGTAGTGGTTTTAACTATTTTATTCCATTCAAAATTTGCTAGGTGTAAGAAAGGTAAATTCTTTACCTTTTGCTTAATAAGCTTTACAACTTCTGTGTGCTTATTACTCCACAGGATTGGAGTTTTACGTAATCTTTGATACAAAATCTTTGTATCTTTGGCGATATCTTTGTAAAATTCAGCTACATAGTTAAGAGCTCCTAAGAATCTTTGTAGTTGTTTAATATTGGTTATTTCGTCAGGGAATTTTAACGCAAATTCAATACTCCTATCAATAGGAATAACAGTGTTATTCACTATATTTTGTCCTAAAAATCTTATTTCAATTTAAAATAATTTTATTTTAGGAGCAGAAATGACTAACCCATTTTTTATTACTAGATGTTTGAAGATATTCAAATATTTGAAGTGATTTTTAATCGTATTAAAAAATACCAAGATATCATCAATATATGATAATATTAAATTAGAATGTTGAATGAATATTTCATTCATAATATTTTGAAATTCGGACGGTGTATTCTTAAGTCCAAAAGGCATAACATTCCATTCATAATGACTGAATGGGACAGTAAATGCAGTTTTGTACTTATCTTTCTCATTGATCTGAATTTGCCAATATCCATATTTTAGATCAAATTTAGAATATATTTTTTCTCTAACTATTCGATTGAACAAATCCCTTTTATTAGGGATTTGATATCTTATTCATTTTATGACCTTATTTAAGGGCTTATATTTAATAACTAATCTTGGGACCCCTCGTTCCTTCTGCGCATTATTATTAACATAAAATATAGTACAACTCCATGGGGAGTAAGATTTTCTTATTAACTTTTTATCAAGGGGATCTTGAATCTCCTTTTTACATAACTTTAAGTATTCGGAATTCATCTGACAAGGCATTGCCTTAGTTGGAATATTTTTCTCATTAAATATTTCTTCATATTGAAGAGAAATAATATGTTGCTTTCTATTTCCAAAAAGCATTTCGCATATTTCGACAAGTTTGAAGCTTAAAATCTTTTTCAACTAGTTTTATTTTTTGTTGGATCTCCATCTTTTCCATTTGTTTAGAAATATTAAGAATACTAGTTTTTTCTATAAGAAAGCTAATTTGATTTTCTTTCAAATAAACTTATTTTATTTTATTTAATATTTTGACCATCAGGTCGGTAATAAAATCAAACGTAACTCATTTTCTTTTATAATCAGAAATAATTCTTTTCTTATTATTTTCTTTTATTGGCATCATTTTTTCTAGAAAGGGAGTTCTTAGAATGGTATGTTGAGTAATTTTCTTTACAATAATAAAATATAAAAGAATACAAATACTATTCTTACAAATATGCACATCTGTGACATTGTAAGGGGTAGTTAGTACTTTATTATTTGCAGAACTAAGAGTTTGGGTAGTTCGTTCACAATATTTTATTAAAATTATACCTTCTTTGACACAGTTCAGATCTGAACCACTATCAACTAGTGCTATAAGATCTGGGATATAATGTTCATTATTGATAACCATATATTGATTTTAATAAACCATTTCTGGGTTATAAACAGATCCATTTTATGTAAAAATATTTCTGCTTCTTCATCATTCTGATTAATAGACAAATCTAATTCTTTTCCTTTTGACGACGACTCACCTTGTTCTTCTTCTCGAAGAAGAGTGTTGCTTGATTCTAATTTATCAAGTCTTTGTTGAGTGATCACACTTTGATCTTTTAAAGCCTTTATTTCTATTTTTAAAGACTTAATATCTTGATTCAGATCACTTATAGAAACAGATTTATGTTCTTTCATATTGTACCTGTTTATTATTTCAGTCATATTATAATTTTGATTTCTTGCTGTTGGATTTTATTGTCATCTTTATTTCATCTTTAATAAGATCAATGATTTTATATCTAACAACAAGGCTAATATTATTATTTAAAAGAGATTCTAATATCTCTTTTTATCTTTTCTCTTAAGAGTATTAAAAGATAAACCATTCATTTCTACTATCAATTTATAGTAGTTTGCCTTATCTTTTATAATGCAAGTTTTACATTGACAATCATCATTGCAATCTTCTTCTTCAGAAGAAAATCTGCTAATTTCATCATCTGATGAGTTGGATTCTTTATCAGAATCAATAATTAATTTTAAATGAGTTCTTCTTAACCCTTCATCCTTTATTTCTTCTATATTCTTTTTTGTACAACATTTGTTAGCATAGTAACCTATTTTGCCACATTTGTAACATTTGATTATCTTATTGGAAGTTTTTGTAGAATAATTCTTTTTAGGAAAAGAAGATTCTTTCTTAGAATATTTTAGAAAATATTTTTTCCTTTTCTTATAAATTTTATCACTCTTTCTTATTCGAGTTCTGCCTTTCTCATATGAGGGAGGTCTATATATGTTTACCGCAAATTGGTTACAAAATTTGTCCAATTGCTTTTTCTCAGATAATCTCTGAAATTTTAATTGATTTCTTAATTTAAGATTGTTACAAAGAGCTAATCCTTCTTTGATACATGTATTCACCAAATATCCATAAGTAAATTTTTTATAAGAAATAATTCCATTATTTTTATCCCTTATGCCTTGCTTCACCTTTTCAGCAAAGAGGTTAGACAATCAATCAATAAATTTAGATTTTCAGTGAGAATTATAAGCATCACCTAATTGCATTACTCTACTCAAGAAGATATCTTTATATTATCTAAAGTGAGTTAATGTAGGACATCTTAGATTTTGTAGGAGAGTTCTAATTCTCTCTCCATTATTAGAGACACATCCAGTAAAATATTCTAATATAGTCATTATTAATGTATAAACTACATTGACTATTTGAACATCATCCATTGTTTTTACATCACTATATATCTCCTCTCTTTTTGTTCTTGAGATACAATGACCCCACCAGCCTTTAAGAGTGCCAGTAAATCCACAAGTGATGTATTTAGCTATATTTACATCACTATTACCACTAGATCTAGCTATTGTGGAATACATGATGATTCAATCTAGGGTATCATGTATCTATTTATCAGACTGACCATATATATTCCATTCATAAATGGTACCGCTTTGATAATGATTCTGAACGATATCATCATTCTCTTTAAATAAAACATCCATAGGAGTTGGTCGTTTATAATAATATTTTGACAACCTTGGAGCTGTATGATTCACTTTATTAATCATTCAAGAGGACTCTTGTACCTCTATTTGAAATAACCTTTGTATATTATCAATTTGAATTGGACTTGTTTCCAATTCTTCAGAATGAGTATCACATGTCTCATTGTCTGACTCAATAGAGTCGTTACCGACTAAATCATTGTAGACTAAGGAATTTCCATCTAACATATTAACATTCATTTGTCTAACTTTTGATATTAACTCTTGAAGACTTTCTTTTGTTACTTCAGGAGCAAGTTTAAAATCTTTAACCTCAATAGGAGGTCGTATTGGCACATTTTCAGTCTGGCTAATAACAAACTTCAGTTTCTGAGGAATCTCAATATTTATTGATTTTAGTCTTTCAAGAATTAATCCAAAGCAATCTCAACTCTAGTAAGTTGTTGTCCTAATACTTGAATATAATTATTGGTATAATTATTTTGCTTGATAATATTTTGTAGTTCCTTTATTGTCTCTTCCTTATGTTCTATTGTCTTAAGGAAAGAGACTGCTTCAATCTTATCAAGCAAATGATTTGCACCGATCATTATTGGATCAGTTGGTGGATATAAAGAACGATATTTAATTCCTTTATTAGTCGTCCATGTTTTATAATTATCTTCTAACATATTTATTTGTGTTAGTTCTTCTTGAATATGATTCTCTACGAACCATTCACTAAACCATTTGATTTTTCTAATCTTACTCATATAAGTATAGTACTTGTCACAAAACTGATATCTTTCTTCTTTATTATACCTTCTTTCAAACCATTGTTTGAAAATGGTATTTTTAAGATATTCTTTATTAACGATTTTTTGAACTTCTGGATAGGTCATAAAGTTCATAAAAAATACTAATATCTTATTCGACATTGTCGGAGAGTCTAATTTAGACTTTGGCTGCTTATATATAGTATGAGGTACAGTATTATTCAAGTATATTCCTGTAACTTTTGGTTCTTCCCTAAATTCTCTATCAAGAAAAGTAGAAGTTCTGGCTTTGCTTATTGAGCTTCTTGGATTATCATCCCTAAAACTCTGACGACTAGACATCGCAGTCTTGTTTTGAGGAGTAAATATTAATTCAATTTCTCCTTCTTCACTCTGAACTATCTGATCAATATCAGTATCCATTATTACACTTGGAGGCACTACTAAGTTCAAAGTACATTTATCAGGAAAAATTATCTCATCCCATTTTATTATTTTATTTAAGGCTATACTTGATGTCAACACGTTCGTTTCAATCAAACTAGTCTTTCCAGGTTTAGTAAAATGACTGGCCTTTGGTGCATAAGTCGTTAACACTTTATAGTTTCATCTTATATATTATTGCTATAGTTTCTGATACAGGTAGAAAATTATAGCCATATGTTTTCATATTCATGGTTACTGATTCTAGTAAATTAGGATCAGTCATTGACATACTTAAATTAGGATAAACATTGAAATAAACTGGTCCATAACATAGACTAGTTTGTGTCACTCCCATTAGTGACTTATTAAAATCTAAACATCAAGCATCCCTAAGAGATGTCATTATCGAGGCATTTAACCCTTGTAAAGTCAAAGGTTTTAATGCTATCTGAATAAGTCCTATATGGAGAAAATTATATTTTTCTCTATAAGGATCTATATCCTCATCAGAGAGTAGTTTCAATATTTGTTCATCATCATTGACTTGAATAGTTCTTTCCATTATTTTGACAGCAATGGATGATCTAAAATCAAACATACCAATCTGGTATATTTTCTTTGGTCGAACTTTTGGAATCGTCCATTTGTTCAACTCTTCTACCTCAGTAGGGTATTCGTATATTTGTACGGTTTTGATATTTTTGCCCTTAAAAGGGGTCTTTTTATTAGCCCGAGTTGGCTAAACTGAACTCATCTAAGTTTAGAAGACTACTTCACTTCCTGCTATATATTTATAAAATATTATTCTAATAAAGATGTTATATTCCTTCATAACAAGCTTATTAGAATCAAAGAACAGAAATAACTAAAGAACAAAGTAGTAAAAAGACTAGCACGAATGTCAACGATTTATAGTAAAACACGGCAATTCCTGCCTAGAGACCAACGTGACTTCGATGTCGTCCCACTAGTACATAGACACACCCATTAAAAGGAAATCCATTCATCATTCATACAATAAATTATGAAGGCATTATGACACCTGTAGAGAATAACAACCCATAAACATAATTAACAAGAAGTGAAGTAATAATTGCCTACTCACGAGCCATCATGGCTTTGATACCAATTTTATTTCTCTGCAGGATAACACTATCAGATAAGCGAGATTCGGAGCAGAGTATCGATGAAAAACTTCTTCTTTATTGATATTTAAAAAGTACAGACATAGTAGTAGAGGAAGCAAAGAAAATATAGAAAGAGTAATACAATACTTGGAATTCTAAACCTTATTTTACAACTGAGGACTCAGCCTCTATTTATAATAGATTCATTATTTCGAATCTCCTGCCATCTACCGATAACCCTTCCATCTGCTGGTAAGAGGAAAAGATGCACTGATTGTTGATAATGATTGCTAAAAAACAAAGAGGCTTCTCATGTTTTACTGTTTAATAAAGTAAGAAATCATCCTTTTGTCTTGTAGTATATATAAAGACAATACATATATAAAGAGAATATATATATATATATATATATATATTTATATATATATATATATATATATATATATATATATATATATATATATATAGAGAGAGAGAGAGAGAGAGAGAGAGAGAGAGAGAGAGAGAGAATTTGGAAGGCCTCCCTTTGATAACTGTCAGATTCATCAATCTGATGACAATATGGGATTTATCACTGGTACCTAGGGGTAAGCATAACGTCCAACACAGTGGAAAAATGTCCAACCACCTCCCATTACAAAGAGCGTAGTCCAGCTGGTTGACAACCTGGTTGAAGATTGTCCAGTTGTTCTAAGTCCAGATGTGTCCGGTATTAGTCGTAAATGTGAGCCCCGAGGATATGAGACATCTTTATATATATATATATATATATATATATATATATATATATATATATATATATATATATATATTATTGTCGGTTATGCCTTGTAACCTTAGGCTCAAGTTATAGTTGGGTATAAACACACTCCTGCATATATAATTTTCTTCACCCTCAATCCAAGTAGACCTTTCCAGCTAGTGTAGTTGAAGAAATTTAACGACTAGACAATTTAATTAAAATTTAAAATATTCAAACGATATTATCGTTCAACTAAAGTTAATATGTAATTTCAAATTTATTTTCTGGTTAGCTTAGGTTTATTTTGGTATTGCAATAAATATAAGAAATGAAAAGACATACAGAGGTACCAAAAGAAGTTGCCTTTAGAGGCTGTTTAGTTCGACAAATTACGATAAAGTAAAAAATTCGAAAATCAACAATTTACGTACATATTGCGGTGAAGTGGAACGAAGTAAAAAAATATATTTTACTTAGGACTTTAAAGAAGTGGAGATTAGAAGTTTGTAATGCTAAAGTTTAGTATTTTGTTGATTGTTGAAGTGAGTGAAAAAGTGTAACTTTTTCTTAATGTGACACCAATAGTAAATCTTCTTTTTTTAAGTAGAGAAAAAGTGATTCTTCAACCAAACATGAGAATGGAGATTTTCTACTTCCGCGCACTACTTTGTAGAAAAAAATTACAATATCAAAACTTCAATTTCGTGGCAGACAAGATCTAATGTTCATATCAAACCACCGTAAATTTGGTTTATAAATCCTCCAATCAAATACGTGAACTGATAAAAAATTCAGATATTTGTCACTTTCAATTCATACTATAAGCTGTGAACCAAACATCCCAATATCGAATAGATTTATTTTTTCGATACTCTGAGATTATTTTCTCTGGCATTATCTACTTCTGCTTTGTGTAAACATTATTTTCTCTCTTTTTTCGAAGAAGGTAAATATTATTTTGGCCTAAAGGTCTACAACTCAATTTGAAGGCATACAACCAATCCTAGGCCCGAAGGCCTATAACCAATCCTAGGTCCGAAGGCTACAACCAAACCCATCCCGAAGGCCTATATATTCACTTATGCTTCATGTAAATATTCTATCCTCTATTTTTTCTAAGAAGATAAATATTATTCTGGCATGAAGGCCTACAACCAATCCTAGACCTGGAGGCGTATATCTTAGTCCGAAGGGTAGAACCAAATCCAGGTTAAAGGCCTATATATACAATCCCAGCTCGAAGGCTTCCTGCTCCCACATCGCACCGGTACCGCATATGCACCGCATCTAGCATCAGCGCACTTAATTTCCAATAACAAAAATTAAAGTATACTCCAGTTGCTCGAACTATCAACCTCCAGGAAGAGGATGCCTAAATCTTAACCACTAGGCTAAGAGCTCGTTGGCATAAACATTATATCCTATCTACATATCTATCTTCGTATCATTCCTTATCAGAATTATCATTACAGTTGGAAAGATGTACATAAATATAGTATGTCATAACATGAGTAATTAGTTATCATATCATAACCCTACTCTCAAACAAGAAAAAAGGGTTATTTACTAATAGGGTCTCACATAATAGTTGAAATTAGGATTTGGATCTTCAAAGTGTCCGACGTTAGATTTTGGGTTTCGAAATTACTGTTCACGTATGTTAGTGAACAGTGATTTCGAAATCCAAAGTTTAACATCGAACACTTTGGAGACCCAAATCCTAATATATATATATATATATATATATTCAAAAATATATATAACCCGACTACCAAGCACTCAATGCTGGCTTTCCGTAATAATTGCTTAATTAGAAAAGAAATGACAAATTGCAACAAGAAACGTGTAATTTGCACTTAGCACATGAGAAACCAGGGGGTTGGAATCTGCTGTCCCCATTTTGATGACTCCAACTATGTCCTCTCTCACATATAGATGTGGGTTCCATCAATTTTATAAAAAAATAGCACTTATAATTGGAGGAATCCACCTCTACATGTGAGAGGGTATATAATTGGAAACAAAAAAAAATGAAAACAGATCTCCTCCCGTAACCAGGATGGTTGTAGGTAGCTTGCACATGCTGGAAAAAGCTACAAGAAAAGAACTACAGTTAAAATTTTTTTTAAAATAAAATAAAATACCAAGTCCACATCAAGGTGTCTAAATGGGCGGACCGGTCCGAAATCCGCCACGGGCTAGGCCCGGTCAAACCTGGTCCGGACCAGCTCGTACCCGGTCAACGACCCGGACCGGCTCGGCCCACCTCCTCCGCGGATCCGGATTGTGTCGGCAAAATCGGCCGGTAAACCTGGTCCGACCAGGTGTGCAAAGTTGCAGGTCCAGACTGGTCCAATTTTTTTATTTACTTTAATATATATATATATATATATATATATATATATATATATATATATATATATATATTTTGGAAATTGTAATTGAATATATAGAAATGAGATTACAATTTAACTGCATCCACATCTCACTTCAGAGCAGAATCTCGCCAATGCTCCAACCCACCCAATATATATATATATATATATATATATATATATATATATATATATATATATATATTTTATATATATTAAAGTAAAAAAAAAAAATTGACCCGGGTCGATCCGGGAAAAAAAAAATATATATATATATATCGGGCGGGGCCCGCAAGACCGTGGACCGGTCCGACTATGGACCGGTCCGAACCCAGACCGGTTCGGTCCGGTCCTTCCCTGATCGGATTATGGGTCCGGACTGGATCGGATTATTTATTGACCGTTTCGACCCGTCCCTCTCTTCAGATTGAGTCTGGTCCGGATTCGATCAAATCCGGTTGACCCAGACCGGAGATCGGCCCGGACCGATCCAATACAAACCTTGAAGTCAACAACAGTTTTTTAGAATAAATAAAAAAGCACATGACATGGTACCTCGCTGGATCCGTGAACCTGGGCTGGTCATACTGCGACGGTTGGGAACATGATTCCATGCACTGCACTTTGGAGCAGCCGTCCTCCTCTCTGCAGTGCAGTCAATGCCCCATGTGCAGAGATCATGCCATTTGTTTAGTGCCTTCCATACCTAACCCACCTGTAAAGCCATCAAAACTTCTGATCAAGCAATTTATTTTATTATAATTTTTTTTTTTTCAGTTCATGCAAATGAAATGATCATGCGGAACCAAAATTTGCAGACTCAAGTAAAAAAAAAAAAAAAAAAAATAAAAGAAAAATAAATTGCCAAGTACTTCGAAAGTTCATATAGGATAGATAGCTCCTTAAACTGTTTTGTGGTTTAAATGTTGCCTGCAGTATTTATCCGCACATCGATATTTTTTTTTCCCGACTAAAAGTGACACCTAGTGCAGTTAAACAAAAATGTTAAAAGAGTATTTGACGTTTAAGTTCCAAAATACAACTATGTATTAAAATTTACTAGTAAATGTATGTGCGTTTCAAGTAAAAAAATATTTAAATATAAAAATTTACGATATTATTGAAATATAAAAATATAGAAATATAAATTATGTTATAATATTTTAATGTTATTGAAATATAGAAAATAAAAAATATACGAAATTATTGAAATATAACAATTTAAATTATGTTAGAATATTTTAAATATAATTTGAATATATTTTAGTTATAATTTGTTATAAATATATTTTTAAAATTTTGGATATATGTGTAGTTAGATAATATTATTTAGTTAGTTTAAATATAATTTTAAAATATTTTAGGATTTACTTATGTTCAGGTAGTTAGGAGAATTTTAGGTTTTTAATTTTTTTTTCTCCGTCATAAAACAACTACAGTTACGGTACTTAAATTATTTTTATTTTTTAATTAATTAGTTGATGATATACATTCGACTTAGACGGCTTAATTTGGAGCCGGTTCTAAGTTGCATTATAATATTAACGATATTCAAGTGAATGTGGAAATTATATATATATATATATATATATATATATATATATATATATATATATATATATATATATATAATGAGATTTAAATTGTACGAATTTTTTTAGCTAAAACATTAAAGTTATAAAAAATTACACAAGAAAGAAAAAATGTAAAATTTAGTGAGAAGGAATCAAAATGTCCTTAGTAAGGACGTTTTAGCTAATTTCCTTCCTATCTTAACAACAAAAAAATTATAAAAAAAAATTAAGAGAGAGAGAGAAATACATCCTTAGACCAAGCACGTATAATGTGATAGAAATTTTCTTGTTAATACTTTTAAATTTTTTTTTACCAAAATATCCTTAGTAAGGATTTTATTTATTTATTTTTACTTGCACAAAAAATCCTTACTAAAGGTATTTTTTGTACAAAAGTTTCTTACTGAGAACGTTTTTGGGTCAGCTTTATACTATAACGCCCTTAGTATAGATTTTTAAATAATATTTTTACATTTGTACGAAAAACTTTTTTACGAAGAACATTTTCTTTAAATGTTGCTGCGAATTCGTTCTTATTAAGGACGTTTATTTTGCATTATGCTACGAATACGCTATTAGTAAAGACTTTTTTTGATTGACCGGATAAAAATGTTCTTACTAAGGACGTTGTTCATTCTAACGATGATTAAGTTGATTTAGTTGTATTTAGGTGAAGTGTAATTTGAAATCAGTGTATAATGTCCTTACTATGAGCGTTTGGTTTCTTTAATTAGAATTTTCACAAAACTTAGTGTAACATTATTTCTATGGGTGAAATGTTTTGTAAATTGTATTAGGTTTTTGATCAATATTTGTAAGACTAGCTTTCCATGTCACTTCATAATAGTTCATTTTAAAATTTTAATTTTAATTTTAATTTTAATTTATAGTATTTAATAATATATTTAATATTATTTTATTAATTATAAAAAAAATTATTGACATATAACATTATATTTGTAACCATTTTATATATTCATAACTTTTAATCTTGATACATTTTTACTTTTTCATGTTTTAGTGGAAAACATCATGGGTTTTATTATATAGATTATAAAGCATACAAAATTATATCATAGTTCTAACTAAAAATAAAAAAATTATAATGTAATAAATATTGAAAATAAAATTTATTAATGAATTAATCTTTGTTTTAAAAGTGGAAATTACGACCATAAGCGGGAGTAATTTGTCCATTGTTTCCCATCAAACAAAGTTTACAAACTTTTGCTTACAAAACTTAGATTATTACTTTTCGAAATAAAAAGAATCATATACAAGAAATTCTAAAGACCGCCAATGAAAGAAAAAAAACATCTAGAGAAGAGTAGTGGTAGAAGTTTGATCTGCACACAATCGCTTTGTTCCGTTGACTATCCGAAGCGACAATGAGAGAACTTGCTAAGTCTCGGTTCACTAACACTGGAGAGGAGATTTCAGCAGCAAGTGAGCTCAAAATTCAAGCTTTAGATAACTTGGGAAGCACACGTGCCCAGGTATTTATATCCATTCACATTGAACAGCTGTATGCACAAGCAATAGGCAAAATTCACTATTTCTGACCATATGCGTCGGCGCATAAAAGAGTGCAATAACTCCATCTTATGATGCGGATATGAACATCTACATATAAAACACGCTGTACGACATGTGACATCTGTTACGAGGAATAATAAATCTTCTTTAGTGATAACGACTATCATTTCAAACTTTGAAACACATACTGTAATCTATGCCATTAATGCGCGAGATCTCCTAGAATTCACAATCGCTTACTGAAAGCTGAGGAGAGAGATCTGCGATGCATACGCGAGCTTTCTCATGCGACAAATTCAAACGAGCAGTTGTGTATAAAGCCACGTGGCTCTGCTTTTTGTAAAGTAATAAAGCATAATTATTACACCGACGTAAGCACTATTGTCACCTTAATCTCCGCGTAACTAGCGTACGTTATAGATCACGAGCTGTCAGGAAGACTGACAATTTTCTTATCTTTTAATGTTTTATACTCTCAGCGCATAGCAAGCGGCGTATAACACTGAGTGGTGCATAGCTCCCCTTATGTGGAACATAATAACTTCTTTTACATAGAGTACTCCTTGGTGCATGACTTTCAGCGTATGTCCATAGCCACCTGCATATATCTTTGAAGGCTCTTCCTCCTTATGTATAGGCATGAGTTTTTCTTTTCCATTTTTCTACAAAACGCCATTTAAAGTTTTTGAATTTTACTTAGATTTGAAATACTTTGAACAAAGAAACAGGGAGTAGCAAAATAGCTCTCTTCTGTGCATAAAAATTATGCACCATAACTCTGACTGTGGTGACTGTGTATGACTCATCTACGCATGAAATATGCTATTATAGACTTTCAAATCAGTACTTGATTTCTTAGAATCCCATGAAGTTAGTAATTAGGCATGATTCTTGAAGCTTCAACAGCAATGAGTGAGATTCATGAAGTGCTTCAACACATAAGCACGAGACTCGAGGCATCATTGGTGCGCATATCGAGCACCGCCATCATTGGAGATGAAGGGTTATCCCCTCTCTATAGATAGAGATGGAAAGAAGAGAAAACTTTAGGCTCTCTTAAATTTCTTCGCTCTTCGGCTCTTTTATGCAGGGCATTCATCTCCTTAGAGCTTTCCTTCAACTTTAATGGTCCCAAAGACAACCGCAAAGAAATCTAGAAAGGAAAAGGCCCTGATGGATCACTTGTCTGTCGCTCCTCAGCTGCCATAAGCAATATGCAAAGAAGTCCAGGCTGCGATCGAAAGCGCGGAGAGTATTTTTCTCTTATTTTTTCAATATAATTTGTATTTCGATCTTGCTATTTTTTCTCCGTCTTCTTCATCCTCTATACTTGCTGTAATGAGAAGTAAAAAAAGATCGAAGGACACTCTTTGTGGTTATTATTCATGATGGGACATAGAGGACACTCCTTTGGAGACTTAGACCTTTGTGTAGTTTCATTTCTATTGATTGCTTTGTGTTGTGGATGTATCGTGTTGTTGATGAATGTTGTCTTTACATTCACCGGGTTTGTTCCCGGACATTCTTTGTAAAAGACATATAATAAAAGCAATAGTGGATTGTAGTGATTTTTCATGATAGGAAACGCATCTAGATAGATGTGATGAGTTAATCGAATATTTATACATTGGAGATTATTGAGGTCTAGACACCTGACTATCGCTGTCAACGATAGCATAGGTTGGATGTGTCCAACCCATACTCGATTATTTGATAGTAGGAAGTGACAAACTGTACTTAGAGTTTTTGCGTAGGAATTCTCTGTACTGTTTTTTTCTTTATAGTATTTATAATCAAAAGTCGGTAAAACTTATTTTTGTAATGGAAACAAAAATGATGACTCTGCTGGAGACTTTCTTCTCCTCCGATGAGAAGGTCGTGACGCAATCTAACACGACAAAGCTGGGTTCAACCCAGAAGATGTTGGTCATCTGCTTCGACCAACAGGTATTCGAAGATATGCTCTTAGGAGACAAATCAAGCCCTGTATCTAGGCTAGCAAAGCCTCATAAGACTCGAAAGACTTGGGTCGTCAAGGCCAGCGTGTCGCACCCAAGGATCGCGAGTGATGCGCTTCCCGCCTCCGTTGCCAGGGGTGCATATGATGTTGATGTACGTTCTGTCTTGTCCCCCATGGTCACTTCTGAGAGGAACAGTGCTGACCCTCAGGATGTGAGCACACAGCAGGATGCGCAAGAAAAGTGGCATACCACATCAAATGACACTCACATGCGAGCTTCCGCATGCGACAAAGATAGAAGGAAAGGGTCTGTCTTTGACAGGATCGCCTGCGAAACAGACCACATGATCCAACTTCATGGTAGTGGGGAAGACCTGGACTCCTTGTACTATGCGCCGGCTCACGATAGTTAAAAGAAGCCCAAAGTAGCATGAGCCGTGCGTGCTCGATTGGCTACTCAACCAACCAACCAAAAGCATGCGCTGTTGACAGTTACACGCGCTGCTGATGGTAAACTATATCGGACTGACTCATGCTCTTGTGCGCAAGAAGTGGGTCAGCCTCCAAAGTCATCCCGAAACCACTTGAACGCAACAGATGTGCAGGAACCAAGTCGGGGAGCACAAGATGTGATGAAAAACCCATGCGCCCAACTTTGTTGCGAACACGAAGTGGGTCTGTCTCACATTAAGTCTCCGTAAATGATTTGGGGGCAGCTTTTGTACGAGAACCAGGTCAGGGAGCAAACCTTTCACTTTAATACCATGCGCACGACCTATCCAAGCGCACAAAGTTGCTGTAAAGTTAAGATTTCCATCATTTGATTTGCGTAACGTTATAAGTCACAAATGCAAGACGAGATAAATAGTCGGCAGACATGAAGTATCCTTCCCAAACACACTTGTGCCAATATTATTATTAATTATTATTGTGCCAAAGCAACAGATCCACTAGCTATGCAGTCGGTGTTCCAACGACTATAATCAACTGTACCTGTCCGATGGCTTCTCGGGAAACAGAGGCATAAAAAAGAAGAGGAACTGCCTATTGCCTCTTATTGCTCAACATGGAGGTCTCCTTCTGTGAAAAAGAACTCAAAGGCAAGCTCGTCTGATCCTCTAGTCTTGGTCAGTGCATCGAAGAACAGACGATGAGGGGATAAACTAGCTGTAGCTACCGAGGGAGTATTCCAGAGCACCCGCTCGAGAACAGGAACTGGGGGTAGCAACCCTCTTGTGATTCATACTCACCCGTCATTCAAAGGAGGCAGTGATCTCAAGGAACCGACAATAACAGAACTGGGGGTAGAAACCCTCCGATGATCCACACTAACCCATTGTTCCCAGGTGACAGTGAATCTCAGGGAACTGATGACAACATATCTGGGAGTATCCATGCCCGCTAGGCTACTACAGCAACCAGGGCTGGGGGTAGCCATCCCCCAGATTCTGAAGGTGATACAACAATGCCCGCCTTCCCCCAGAATAGTGAGACTCAGGGATCAGAGGCAGAAAGCGATGCATCCACGGTCCCATCCATCTCTCCACATGTAATATCTGTATACATAGTAGGAGATGATAATAGAACATGATTTAGTGATCGTCAACGCCGCGAGGCACTCGAGACAATGATGCAGACCATGAGTGTCTCGATACAGACCATGAGTGTCTCGATACAGACCTTAACCCATACGATACTAGAAATCAAGGCGAACATGATCCTACAACCACCTAGGACTTCGGTACAAGCCAGTAAGGATCCACGGGCAAATGGAGAGTCCAATGCACCTTATCCGGCTTCTCCAACAAGCATTCCTCTCTTGCCCTAATTGTTTGCCCCTATGCCATCGAAAGATGCTCATGAGGCAATTCAAGAAGTCTGGGAATTACAGGCTTGCTTCGACTCGATGAACAACCAAGACATGCTCCAGAAACTCGGGGTATGACAACCCTATCCTCCCGAGTGGAACAATGTGGTGTATCCACCCAAGTATAAGCCACAATACATGGTCCCATTCGATGGAAAGATGTCGCCACGTTAGTATATGAATTACTTCAGCTCTATGATGCGACACTTACCATGGGACGATGCCTTACTTACCTATCTGTTTGTTGTAGCATTGTCCGGGGTTGCTTATGAATGGTTTTACAGCCTTCTGGACAGCTGCATCTTATCCTTCAGTGACCTTCAGTGCCTCTTCCTCTCCCATTTCTATGACGGAGGATTGGACATGACTATGTCCTCCCTTATGGACATCACTCAAGGGGAAAAAAGTCTGCATGAGACTATATCGAACGCTTCCGACAGGCCGCATTGAGGCTACCTCATGGTACTCCTGAAATCATGTTGATGGACACCTGTGGAAAGAACCTACGATCGACGGTGAAACTCAGGACAGGCCCTTGTCAGTTCCACGATTTGACGACGTTCATCATAAGCGTTGACACCGTCGAGAAGAATGCAAAGGAAGCTCGCATTTTGGGGATACAGATCCCTATCATTGATGATAGGGAAATCGTTCCTTTAACAGTAACAACAACGGCCATGATGGTAAAGGGAAGAAGGCCCTAACCATCAACGTGTCCAAAGGATCGGCTACATCCACTTAGAAGCCGACAAAGGTACCAATATCAAAGAAAACTTACTCCTTCAATGATGATGATGTCATTGAGATCTTTAAAGTGCCGATGAAAGGCAACAAACTTTGGCTGCCCGATATCAGGCGCCCCGAGGAGGCGGACAAGGTCAATGATTCAAAATATTGCCTCTACCACCAATATATCCACCATCCAATACGAGATTGCTACGTGTTGAAAAATTATGTCAGTGGTTGATCGAAGCCAAAACCCTCAGCCTTGATTTTGATGACAAGATGGTCACTACAAATATGATATCCCTCCAGTTCGGCAACTTTCCAGTGATGGAAGCCCAAGATGGAGTCGTCCAGATCTCTAAGATGACAATCGAGGTCGTTAACTTTCCGCCAGCTTGCGACCAAGCAACATGGTTGATACCTCTTACAACGCCGTGAGGCGAGGTCATGTGGGTTTATCCAGATCTGGCTAAAGATCTAACACAACCAGTAGCTTCTGCAACCACTAAGTCGAAGGGGAAGAAGGCCAAGTCCTGTCATATGGTCTTTCCCTCAATCGATGAAGCCTTGGTCGGGGTGACTAGGTTAGGTCAAACTTACTTCCGCGACTATGATCCGATTACAGAGGACAGTGCACCTCCTACCGTCGTACCTACTGCTCAAGTAGCATCTGAAGAAGGTCCGTCCCAGCCTCTTGCGACAGACAAACAAAAATAGAAAGAGGTTCACTTTGACAAACCTCTGAGAAAGTACGCAACACAAGGATTGGACAAGCCCTACAAATTTGATATATTGGCTCAACTTGCCAATACAACGACAAGGTTGCTCTCTTCGAGTTCCTTCATCTCTCCAAAGAGACTCGCGAGGCTCGAGTGAGGCACTGCAACATGTCGATTCCTACATATCCCAGATCAAGAAACCTGTCGAGGATCCAACAATATGCCCCCATTGCCACAACGTGATAGTCACAATCCCAAATATCACGTTCTCACAACATGATATGCTATTGAAGAATAATAGACACGATAGACACATGTACTATATAAGGTATATCAAAGCCATCAAAGTAGACCAGATGCACATTGACCCGGGTTTATCTCTTAGTATCATCCCACAAATTCTGCTCCAGACCCTACGAATTTTGATGTACCGGTTCTCTACTACAAGCACAACCATCAGTGGCTTCAACGCTGGAAGGCGCTACCCTCTGGGCAAGATTCGCCTAAAATGTCATATAGGCGATCTACGAAAATATGTTACTTGCTAGGTTATTGACGTAGAGGTATCCTACAACATCTTCCTAAGGCGTCCATGAATACATGAACATATGATCGTGTCGTTAACTCTTCATCAATGTTTGAAGTACATTGACAGCGATGGCATCGTCATAACAGAGTTCACCGACATCGATACGTTTAAGGAGATCGAGGCATACCACTCTGATTCAGTTTTGTACAAATAGATCCACCAAGAGGGAGGAGATAACAATGACGCTGGAGAAGCTACAGACATCTTCGGACAAACCTCTAAGGGTCCGTCTCAAAGGACGCCCTACCAACGCGCCGACTCCCCTGGTGGTCAAACTTCACAGAAGGGCTACAGTATCATGCCCTAATCTCCCGCAGGTAATCGGTCGTCCCCGCTAGGCGCGAATCACCGCCCCAGTGCTCCCGTAGGACGATCTTTCCCCATTTGGACGTGATACCGCACGAGCGAAAGCTGCGCCCATACAAGGCCATAATCCGAACATGTGGTAAAATATCTAAGCCATAGAGTCGCACAGATAGTCCGAGTACAGCCGAATAAGAAACGCACAGGCGATTGGTAACAAGTTTACAGAGTAGTCAATAGCCGAAGCATTGAATAACACAAGTATAAAATTAAAACAAGCTCTTTATTGATATTGAACAAGTGTTACAAGCGGCGCTAGGCCGAGATTACAAGTCTCTCAATCCTCACTCTCTCTATCTGAAACAATAAAAGCGTGCCAAGTGGGTACATTTATGGAATAATACATAGGTGATATTTCAATATTATGTCTGGTATATGTGCTTCAGCTCCCAACGTAATGCTTTAAGGCTCCAGAGTGAACTCCTTGCCTTAGCTCACACGAAAGGGATATTCGCACCGAACGGGGTTCTTCTACACCCTGCAAGCAATCTGGTGGGTTATCAGTACATGAATGCACTGTTGGGGAGGATTCTCACCCGCTCGATAAATCCAAACACGTTATATAGGTTTCGTGCACCATCTATTTAGTTATCTTTCTAGTCTTGCCTTAGGATCAGTTTTATGGAAATGATGTAAAGCCTAACTTGTGTCGCAGTACGCCATGCGATATACAAAGGAACATGACGAGTCTTACCAACTTACCATTCGTCCTTCCCTGTCCAAGGCAAACCAAGTTAAATCAAGCACGAGCATATATATGAAATCCAGGGGCAATAGCATAAGCTAACAAAAGTGTCGTGAGCGAGGTTATGTTTCGGGTACACGAGTTATACGTATTATTAGGTATATTGCAGTAGATGTTCAAGTATTCAATAATGTACATGAATCTTGTACCCATGATCGTTCAGGTGTTACAGATTATTGGATGCGATAAAATGACTCATACGCGGATTGCCGCTAACGAGGATGACTTACCTATATAAACATGAGTCGTTGGCACAGCCATAAAAGACGGGTGTAGTCAAGAGATAGAATGGTATATGACTCAAGAAACGAGGTGTCACATCCATCCTGCCCAAAACAGGCGACTACTTAGTCTAAGCGCGAGAATGGTATGAAGGAAGGTCCACAAGGCGCTATACGCCATCGTGCCCAAAACTGGCAGACTAACAGATGTTCCGTCCGGATCGGATCGGCCCCAATGCCCCGGAGACCGTCCGCAGGAACATATTGAATACTTTGTGCACAAGTTGTCGACGACATGCAAGTCTTGGGTCATTCCAGATTTACAACATGGATAATTCTTGATTCTTTTTCTAAACGAGTATTGCTCCACGAGCTGTGATTCTTGCTTTACTTGACATGATTCTTGTTCAGTATTCAACTTGACCTGATGCATTCCCCTGGTTCAAAAATTGCCTTGGCGACCTAACAGTCCCGGATACTTTCAGGTTCATATTGCACAAATGGACTATTTGATAGTCTTCTGGCTAACTAGATGCATGCACGATATGAATAATGATACTTGATTATGGCATAATTTATGTGACAAGCATTGAAACAAGGTGTCACGCCCCAGTTCCAAAATGTCAGAAACTAGGCCACGTGTCACTGGCCAGCTGACACGTCACTAAGGGCTTAATCCATTTTTGAATGGACCCAAAGAAACGTGCTACGCTGTCCTAAAATACTACAAGTATAACACAATCAAATCTATCTCATCCACAGGAAAATGTCAGAAAAGCAAGTGCTGAATATATATAAACTGAGTCTGATACAGTACACAACTGGTGAGAATACAAGCCTACTACAAAAACTGATAATAGCGCAGAAAAATCAGTTAGACTAAGCAGTGTCTATCTGAGCAAAACATCTCCATCTCCTGGTGGCAGGCCTCTAGGGTCAAGCATACTCTGAGGGCGTCTCCTCGAGCTCCTCCTCAGTGGCACATCTGGCCTCCTGATCAGGGCCGTACACCGTGGGGTAGAAAGCCTCATCTAGATCTGGCAGGAAACCAGGTCCTCAGTGGGACGTAACAAGATACAGGAAATGACATGCCATGTATATAAATACTAAATAAAGAAAATAAATACAGGGTGCTAACCATACTAAGTGAAAATGCAAGTAAAGATCCAGTAGTACGCATGGGAATGTGTGGCTAGACATACGCTGACGTAATTCACCAATCGTGGCGACTGGCTAGTATAGGTGTCGTATGCCCCCGACTCAGGGAACTCTGCAATCGACCATCACTGGTACGAAGGTAAAAACATTATTGGAGGGGGTGTCCCATACGTCAACTAGTTATCTTTCCCATCCCAATGAAACTAAATGTCAAATCGTACATTTCCTGAGTTATTCTAATCCGTGATGCGGGTCACACGTACTGGTAGCTAATCAAATACGTAGCTCACATCCATATATGTAATGCAATCATGTTGCTTGTTCCCGTGATAGGGTCTAGGAGAATATTAGGATATTCTCTCAGTTGTTGGTGAGTCTGTAATATCAAGTCAACATAACAGTTGACTGTACCCAAGACAGTCTCAGGTGAACATGGTATATGAATTTCAGTAGCAAGAAACATATAACAATATTTGAGAATTTAAACATTAAACTTGGCAAGGTATACTTGCCTACTCCCTGATAGTGTTGAAACCCTGATTTTACAGTCAGTTGTGAAGGTGCTGGTGACAGGGGGTCACTAGCTGTGCTGAAGTTGGTTTCTGTTAAAACAGATAGGTTTCGTGAATATCCAGGCTGTAATATAAAACATATATATATATACATATATATAGTATAGATATATATATTTAATAGGCATAGATATAATATATATAATAGTATATATATATAGAACAGATAAATGCAGGCAATAATATATATAGTAGCAGGGTATATCCACTGCGATAAATAATATAGTATTTATCAGGGTGTATCCTCTGATTTATATAATATAATAATATATATATATATTGAAATAACAGGGCAAAAATTGTAAATACATATATTATATAATATTGTCAGGGTCTATATGTGACCACTGGATAATATTATAATTAGGCTGTAATATCCAGCACAATATATTTACTATTAAATAAATTGAAATAACATTTGCAGAATTGAAATATAATATATATATATAATTAAGCTGTATTATCCAGCTGGTATATAGTATATATAATATATAGATAAAGACATTGCAGAAATGTAAATTTACATATTTATTATAAGCTGTATTATCCAGCTGAATAATAATATATATAAATAATATATATATATAGATAATATATATAGATAGTGCAGGAATTAAATGCAGAAAAATAAATAAACTAAAATGCATAGTATATCATATAAATATATGTATACACATATATTTATATAATTTTAAAACAAAAAAGTACATATTTTATTAATTATATAACATATACAAATATGTTATATTTATTATAGTATACATTTTATATATATATAATATATATATATATATATATAATAGATATATATATATATATATATATATATATATAATATTACATAATATTATATAGTAGATATATATATACATATATATACATATACATATACATATATATACATATACATATATATATATAGAATATATAGACATATATATAATATACATACAGTATAATATACTGTAGATAATATAATACATATATATATATATAATTATACATATAAATACATAGTAATATACATATATATATACATATATATATACATATATATACATATACATACATGTATTATAGATTATTTACACAAGGCAAGGAATACAAGTATAAAGTAAGCATGCAAGCATGCATTTGTGTAAACATAAGCATTTACGTTTGGCACGGTTCTAAGGTGTAAAGCGAGGAGTAAAACCATAAAGGGACATATCGAGCGACATAACCTATGGGCGTGTAGTGTAAACAAGTGAAGCAGTGCACTACGAAGAGTATATAATGATCTACTCGAGGCATATCGGGGTCTACTTGCACAAGGCAAAGGTAGCATGCGAGGGTCCATTTATAAGCAAAGTTTAATTTCCATGTTCTAATACACGCAATACAAGTTGGGATTATTCCCTTAGCTAGGTGCGTTGTATTCTTTATTAGCATGCAGGGGGTGATTTTCCTAGCGACTAACATGTATCGTTCATATTTTAAGTGTGTTGGCTAAGGAAAGACAAGTTCATCGTAGTCACCTACCTTAGCGATGATTCGCCTCGGTCGAGTAATAATTTGAGCGAGTTTTTGAAAGTCTAAGTCTGAACTCCTGAAGGGCCAACTCTGTAAATCCTTTGCCTCAAACGAGTCTTCTCGCTGAGCAAAGTGAGTCGAGTCATTGTACTTGCGTTGTTTTAATCGTCTGTCTGCTTGAATAGAACGGGTCGTTACATTATACACCACTCAAAAAAGTCTCATCCTTGAGACTTCCTGAGCGCAAGCTGATCTATCATACTATCGAATCTATCTCAAGCATAGCGATCGATACCACTAGATCCTTTTGAACACAATTTTCTACTCGTTCAATATACCGTGTTGCGTGTATGCTGTGTCGGTCTCATTGAATGACTTTATCATTCAATCCAAGCTCTGACTCGGTCTCTCCTGTGCCTTAGCGCAGAACATGTATCGCTTAATATGGGGTGAGTTATGATTCATCTTGAATGACGTTTCTAAGGCTGAGGCAAACTTATACAAGTCGTTATACTTGTCCATATGAATCTACCATATTCACTTGCACTAGCATTCGAGATCAGCATATCGCGAGTCTGGATCGTACACATATTCAAAGCGTCCTTCAAACATATGCATGTCAACCAACTTAGCGATAGCAAAGTCTTTACACTCGAGTTCAACATATCACTGGGTCTTGGATCATGCACACATTCAAGGCGTCCCATATTAGAATGCCATGTATTCCTTAGAATATTGTTTAGGTCTACAACTGCATACACAAATGACTATCGCTTATGCAGCAGACTGAATCCTCTCTTTCTAAGACTCCTACTTCATAATTTCGACAAGAAAGAGAGGAGAAAAATCTATCATCTTTGGTAAGGTGGAAGGTCGTCGAAGATTCCCTTTGGAAGAACCAGAACCCGATAAAGGTAGAATGCAGCTTTACCGCTACAGCATAGAATCTAAGCGTATCATCCAAAAGATGGGATACGACCTGAAATATGACAAGGACTTAAACTATGGCAAATGATGTTGTTTGCCCCTACGTCACTTTTTCCCGTAGGCAAGCCGGAGACCTACTACCACTGAACCGGTTACTGTTTGGGATACGTCACACCTTTAACAATGCCCGAAGGTTCAGAAGAGGAGGACTAGTTGCAATCCCACTCATCACAGTCCTCTTCCTGGTACTTCGATACAAGTATCGGGTATATATTTGAGCAAACAATATTTGTCAATATGGTATCAACGCACCCAGAGGAAGATGGCGATAACCCGGTTGAGCTCTTCAAAGTAGAGCCGTCGGCTCAATAGTTAGAGTAATAGTGAAAATTACATTTCGAGCAACGAGAACCACCCACTGAGGATGAGGTCGTGCAAGTTGACCTAGGTGAGGACTCTGTCCCAAGCCTATTTTTATTAGCAAAAATCTCTCTACAGAATACCGTGAATCCCTTATCTAGCTCGTAAAGAAATATATATATATGTCTTCACATGGAGCTACGAAGATATGTCGGGTCTGGACCTGCAAATCACGACGCATAAGGTCAATATCTTATCGAATGCTAAGCCAGTAAAGCAACAACAACGACGATTCCATCCAGACGTCATGGATGCCATCGAAGCCGAAGTTTATAAACTGATAGCAAGCGGTTTCATTCACGAGGAGCAGCATCCAGATTGGGTTGCCAACATCGTTCCTGTTCTAAAGAAGAACGGTAAAATCTAAGTCTGTATAGACTTTCACTATTTAAACGCAACTTGCCCAAAGGTTGAATTCCCTCTTTTGATCAATAATGTGATGATCGAAAATACTTGTGGCTTTGAGCGTATATCCTTATCTGGCTATAACCAAATCAAGATATTCCTAGATGACGAGAAGCATACATTATTTCGAACACCAATAGGGGTTTACTGTTACACATTGATGCCCTTCACTATGAAGAATGCAGGTGCGATATACCAGCGAACTATGAGCACCATCTTCTGCGAATATCTAAAAAATTAGTCAAATATTATGTGAATGACATCGCTGTCAAGAGACATTTCCATGATGATCATCTTCATGACCTGAATACAATGTTCAACCTGATATAAGTACACCAGCTCAAGATGAATCCGACCAAGTCTTTCCTGGGAGTCTCCAGCGATAAGTTGTTGAGTTTCATCATAACTTCGAAGGGTATTCACATAGACCCTGAGAAAACAAAATCCTTCCTCGATATGTACCCACCGAAAAATCTCAGAGAGCATCACGACCTTCAAGGAAGATTGGAGTACATCAGAAGGTTTATATCAAAACACTCCGGGCGATGTCAACCATTCACTCAGCTCATGAAGAAAGGAGTATCCTTTGTTTGGATGGAAGAATGCCAAAGAGCATTCAATGACATCAAGAAATATGTCACGAACCCCCAGTGTTAGTGGCCCCAATCATGGAAAAACCCTTCTTCATCTATGCTCGTGTAATGGACCATTCACTTGGCGCTCTGTTATCTCAAAAAAGAGATACAAGCCAAGAATATGCAATCTACTAACTTAGCAGAATGATGGTCAATGCCGAACACAGGTACAACCCTGTCGAGAAGGATTTCTTCGGTTTGATCTTCGTCATTCAAAAGACTCGCCATTATGTGACCTGGCAAACAATTTATGTGATCTTGTCACGACCCTCCCCCGAAATAGGGGTACGAGTATGTGGGTACGTCCAACTTATGCCGCAGCATCGGTAGTAGAATGTTGTCTAGGTCACCAATACTATCTAAATATCTCACACAATATATATAAGGTACCTATCATGACATCTCAACTCCAAATGGAGGAACAATATGATAATAATCAAAACTCAATCACAATAAAACTAGAGAGAGATGTAGAACGATATGGAATAGAGAAAAAAATGAATCATAGTCACAAATACAAATCATAACCAAGTCTAATAAACTAGCACAATAGTCTCAAATATAATACTTGCCAAATATCTAAACTGAGACATAACCAATCCATTAGTCTAAACATGTGCAACTAGCTGATCATCTCTCGGTATTGGATCCTCCTGAGCCACCATCTCTAACTCTAAACTCACTATGTCCTGAGGTCCGTAGTATGTAATACCAGTCATCTAAATCATCTAAAAAATATATCCAGTCAGGATTGGTGCAAAACACACCTCTAACAGCAGTTCCAAATAAATAATAAAGACTATGTAACAGTAAATAAAGAGAATATACATGATAAATAGAGCATGAGTAGGAAATATACAGAATATAGAAATATTATAAATAATATAAGAGAGATGAGCATCATATACAGGAGTTAGAAAATACAACTAACTAAGTGAGTGAGTACTAGCTTTGACATATGATTGGCTTAGGAACTTGTACAGGAATTATGGCCTGGCTAACTGTCACGCCCTGATCTCCAGCAGGTAATCGACCGTCCCTGCTAGGTGCAAATCACTACGCTAGCGCTCCCGTGGGACAATCTTTCCCATCTGGACGTGATGCCATACGAGCTCAAGCTGCGCCCGTGTAAGACCATATTCTGAACATACGGTAAGATGTCTAAGCCACATGGTCGCACAGATAGTCTAAGTGCAGTGGAATAAGAAATAAACAGGCAATTGGTAACAAGTTCACAGAGTCGTCAATAGTGGAAGCATTGAATAACACAAGTATAGAAGTAAAATAAGCTATTTATTGATATTGAACATGTATTACAAGCGGCGCTAGGCCGAGATTACAAGTCGCTCAAGTCCTCTCTCTCTAAATAATAAAAGCATGCAAAGTGGCTAAATTTATGGAATGATGCATAGGCGATATTCCAACATTAGGTCTTATATATATGCTTCAGTTCCAGACGCAACGTTCCAAGGCTCCATAATGAACTCTATGCCTTAGCTCGCACGAAGGAATTTCTGCACGGAATGAGGTTTTCCCGCACCCTGCAACCAATCTGGTAGGTTATTAGTACATGAATGCACTGGTGGAGAGGCTTCTCGCCCACTCGACAAATCCAAACACGTTATATAGGTTCCGTGCACCAACAATTAAGTTATCTTTCTATTCTTGCCTTAGGATAAGTTTTATGGCATAATAAAAAACCTAACTCGTGTGGCAGTACACCATGCGATATAAGAGTATCACGGCGAGACTTACCAACTTACTATTTGTCCTTCCCTGTCTAAGGTAAACCAAGCATGAGCATATATAATAAAATCCAGGGGCAATAGCATAAGCAAACACAAGTGTCGTGAGTGAGATTCTGTTTCAGGTGCATGAATTACACAGATTATCTAGAAGTGTTACAGAAGATGTTTAAGTATTCAAATATATACAACTGTGTTATACTCATCTCCGTTCAGGTGATTCAGATTACTAAGCACGATGCAATGACTCGCACGCGGATTACCGCTAAGCGAGGATGACTTAGTTTATATGAATATGAGGTCACTGGCTTAGCCATAAAGGACCAATTTATTGTCTCATGACGGAATGGGGTGCATCGCTTTATACAAAACGAGCAATTCAAGGCGAACATGTGATACAAAAGAGTTATTTCATGCCATCCCACCGATTCATGCGACTATCATGGGTAGACGACTAGTCCAAAGTAGTATGCTCAACCAAGGCCCAAATATCGTGTATTGCCCGACCCCAAAGACAACGTCACATACCATAACCGAATTTGGCATACAATACACCAGACTTTACTCCTAGGCCGGTATGATCCCAGTGCCTCGGTGATCGTCCGAGGAATCAGATACCTCGTGCACGAGTTATCCATGACCATGCAAGTCTCTAGTCTTGGGTCTCTTGTCAGGTACATATTTGGGTCAGATTCAAGTTCAAGTTCAGGATTTTTCATAATTATATCGAATCCCTGGGCCGTTCAATTTATTGTAGGATAAGTGTTGTTTAACTTGTCAAGATGCAGTCCCTAGTTCGGGACTGCCTTGGCGACCTAACGGTCCCGAGTACTTTCAGGTTCATTCTTTTACAGAACGACTGTTTGATAGTCTTCCGGGGAAGATGAATGCAAGGCAAGGATAGTGTTATACGGTCGTGGCATGAATTATGTGACAAGCATTAAAATTAGGCAAACAAGTACAAACTATAATTTCAGCAGGCAAGCATGCATTTATATGAAATATAAACATTTATGTAATCACGATCTGAGGGGTAGTGTCAGGAGTGCAACCGTACAGGGACGTATCGAGTGACATAATCTATGGGCGTGCAGTGTAAACAAGTAAAGTAGTTCACTACGAAGAGTATATGATGATCTACTCGAGGCATACGGGGTCTACTTGCACGAAGCATATGTAGCATGCGAGGGTCCATTTATAAGCTAAGTTTTATTTTCTTGTTCTAACACAAGCAATATAAGATAGGATTATTCCCTTAGCTAGGTGCGTTGTATTCTATATTAGCATGCAAGGGGTGATTCGCCTAGTGACTAGCATGTATCATCCATATTTTAAGTGTGCTGGCTAAGAAAAGACAAGTTTATCGTAGCCACCCACCTTAGCGATGATTTGCCTCGGTCGAGCGATACTCTGAGCGAGCCTTTGAAAGTCAAAGCCTGAACTCCTGAAGGGCCAAGTTTGGAAACCCTTTGCCTCAAATGAGTCTTCTCGCTGAGAAAAGCAGGTCAGGTTATTACACTTGTGCTATTTGAATCGGCTGTCCGCTTGAACGGAACGAGTCATTACATTATACACCACTCAGAAAAAGTCTCGTCCTCGAGACTTCTTGAGCGTAAATTATTCTATCGCAAACTATTGAATCTATCTCAAGCATATCAATCGATACCACTAGATCCGTTCGAACATAATTTCCTACTCGTTCCTTATACCGTGTCACGTGTATGCTTGGTTGGTCTAATTGAATGACTCTATCATTCAATCCAAGCTCTGACTCGGTCTCAACTGTGCCTTAGCACAGAACATATAGCTTAATGTGGGGTACGTTACAATCAATCTTGAATGATGATCTAGGGATGAGGCAAACTTATCCAAATTGATATACTCGTTCATGCGAATATAACATATTCACTTGCACTAGCATTCGAGATCGGCATATCGCGAGTCTGGATCGGACACATATTTAAAACATCCTTCAAACATATACATGTCAACCAACATAGCGATAGCGAAGTCTCTGCACTCTTGTTCAACATATCACTGGATCTTGGATCGTGCACACGTTCAAGGCATCCCTTAAACATATGCATTCAACCAAACTTAGCGATAGTGAATTCAGACAAGCTACTTGCGAAAATCTTAAGGGTTCGCGTCTTACAGATCATAATGATACTTCCAACAGGGTCAATAAAAATCCAAGTCATTTCCATTCAAACCAAGCATTGCACTACCGTTAAGCATGATCTATTCGATCAACCGACTAGCGTCTATGTCCTATCGTATATTCCGTTTGTGTCAAATGTAGCAAACACTTACCATTCTAAGTCTAACTCTAAGTCTTGCTGCCCCAGTTCTATGGCTTGTTCAAATAATATGTTAAGGTCGATTACACAAATTCTTTCAATCGGCACATGGTTGTTTGCCAATTACTAGGTCAGCTCACAAGGTCATTGGCACAAGTTCAAGCATACGATTCATCGTGCAAATTCGTCACACGATGCTTGCCCCAATTCCTAAGGTCAAACCATTGTTCATTTGCACGGGATATTCTACCCAAGCTTGTTTCATTCAGATTTCTAAACATCGAGCACAGATTATTCTACTCATATTAACACGTTCGTTTGTACATGATTTGAGTCCGTTTGGTCAAATTCATGATATATCCACGTCTCATGACAAGCCTAAAAATTTGCATAGTTTATCTCCTTAACATGTTTTGATAGAATCTATATATCCATTCTAAGTCTAGACCACCAAGCCATTATTTAGTTCTAAACCTTTGATCTCAATCATAAACCCAAGTCGTCCAATAAGATTCATGTATCCGTTCACGAAACCTTCATGCATGATTTACTCCAGGTTTTAGACTAACTCATCCTTAAAATACTTTCGATTCACTTGCATTCTCAAACTTGTCTTATCGTGTCAAACCACTAGTCAAGATGATCCATCAGTTGTCACGCTCCGGTCTCTCGCAAGTTCGATCATCCTCGTTGGACGTGAGATCACCACGCCAACGCTCCCGCTGGATAATTATCATAATCCGGGAGTGACACATGTATGAGCACAAAGTTACGCTCATACAAGACAAGAACGTCAAACATTATGGTTATCATCAAAACGATCGAGATACCTTATCATTTTTACCTTGCTCTATCCAAGATATATATAAAATCTATCAAGTAATGTCCGTTCTTGCCGTGATCATAATTCGTCTAGCAAAATCATCCAACTTCAATGTTACTGTTTGATAAATCCATAGTCTTAATTCTAGCATTTCTCATGCAACTAAGTTCAAATACTCAAACCAAAGTATATACACTTTTGATATGTTCTATTCATCGAGTTCGTATGGAATAATTATCGAACATGTTTCTGTGAGTTCGACTATCCCCACCGGACGTAGAATTACCACCCCGGTGCTCCCGCAAGATAATCGTTCTCGGCTGTGACTAATTTTGACGGTTATATTTTGAACTAGATTCAAGATCATTCTTTCAAACTCCAGGTCAAATTCGTTATCGCTTACTCTTTCATCGAACCGCAATATTCATTCTCGGGCTAACTTCTATCGAGCGATATCTTACTCAAGTTTAATCCATTTTATTCAATTTAAAATCGCTCGCACGATCCTCCAAGTTTCCAATAAGTTTTTTTGACCAAGATATTGATTCTATTACCTTGAATCCCTATTCAATATAAGCCTTATCACTTATTTCAGACATTCTCAAATCGTTCAATCTAACTATCACACGAGACCTATGAATTCGTTTGAACATTTCCAAAATGAACCATACACCACTCAGGAATCAAGTCACCCAATCAAATCCTCAATCGTGTTCGTATCTATCGCTAGCATATTCACCAAGTCATTTCTTAGAATTTCTATACGATACCTAAGCATCGCCTGATAAATCTTAGTCTCATATATATCCTGTTGATAGTCATCCAAGTAAACCATATTTGATTTGTATCTTCCAGATACGAAATACTGTTCGTGCTATTTCTCAAAATTCAAGCAAGATTCTCTATATTCGCGTTAGCGATAAACTGATAATATTTCTATCAGTTGCCATTCTAAGTCTAACTTGTCCTTATCTGAACGATATTCCAACCTCGCTTGCAAACTAGCTTACACCAAAAATGGTTTTGGCGCGACAACTTAGCCGAAAGGTTGTGTACATAGCTAACCCCCCGAACGATATTATATCTTGCACACTAACCAGCTTAGAAATTATATATAGGTATTCGGGTAAACACATAACTTGCAAATTCTAGCACGAGTCTATTCCCACAAAGTCTAACACAGGTTGGCACAAAGGGCCTTGCATTCCTATCCAGTTCAATCAATCATATGAATCACATGCAACTTTTGAAATTACTTAGACTCATTGTATGGAACATTTTGTTCGAACTTTGAGAGAGAGTGTATGCACATAACCCATGAAGGAGCTTTCTAAACTAAAAAAATTGATAAGAAGTCCAAAGGCGTAAAGCCATGCTCTGATACCAATATGTTACGCCCCGATCTACCGCAGGTAATTGGCCGTACCCGCTAGGCGCGAATCAACGCTCCAACGTTCTCGCGGGACGATCATTTTCATCTAGACGTGATGTCGCATGAGCTCAAGCTGCGCCCGTACAAGGCCATGATCTGAACAGGCGGTAAGATGTCTAAGCCACAGGGTCGCACAGATAGTCTGAGTGCAGTGGAATAAGAAACGAACAGGTGATTGGTAACAAGTTCATAGAGTCGTCAATAGTGGAAGCATTGAATAACACAAGTATAGAAGTAAAATAAGCTCTTTATTAATATTGAACATGTATTACAAGCGGTGCTAGGCCGAGAGTACAAGTCGCTCAAGTCCTCTCTCTAAACAATAAAAGTGTGCCAAGTGGCTATATTTGTGGAATGATACATAGGCGATGTTCCAACATTATATCTTATATATATATGCTTCAGTTCCGGATGCAACGTTTCAAGGCTCCAGAGCGAACTCCATGCTTTACCTTGCACGAAAGGGGTTTTCGCACGGAATGAGGTTTTTTCGCACCCTGCAAGCAATCTGGTATGTTATCAGTACATGAATGCACTTGTGGGGAGGCTTCTCGCCTGCTCGATAAATACAAACATGTTATATAGGTTTCGTGCACCAACTATTATTTATCTTTCTATTCTTGCCTTAGGATCAGTTTTATAGCATAATAAAAAGCCTAACTCGTGTGGCAGTGCACCGTATGATATAAGAGTAATACGGTGAGACTTACCAACTTACCATTTGTCATTCCTTGTCTAAGAAAAACCAAGTTAAACCAAGCACGAGCATATATAATAAAATCCAGGGGCAATAGCATAAGCAAACATAAGTGTCGTGAGCGAGGTTCTGTTTCAGGTGCACGAGTTACACAGATTATCCAAAAGTGTTATAGAAGATGATTAAGTATTCAAATATGTACAAGGGTGTTATACTCGTATACGTTCAGGTGATTCAGATTACTAGGCACGATGCAATAACTCGCACGCGGATTGCCGCTAAGCGAGGATGACTTAGTCTATATGAACATGAGGTCACTAGCTTAGCCATAAAGGATCGATTTATAGTCTCGTGACGGAATGGGGTACAACGCTTTATACAAAACGAGCAAATCAAGGCAAACTGGTGATACAAAAGAGCCATTGCACGCCATCATGTCGATTCATGCGACTATCATGGGTAGACAACTAGTCCAAGGTAGTATGCTCTACCCAGGCCCGAATACAGTGTATTACCCAACCCCAAAGATGGCGTCGCATACCATTACCAAATTTGGCATGCAATACACCAGACATTTCTCCTAGGCCGGTACGATCCCAGTACCCCGGTGATCGTCCGAGGAATCAGATACCTCGTACATGCATTGTCCGTGACCATGAAAGTCTCTAGTCTTAGGTCTCTTGTCAGCTACATATTCGAGTTAGATTCAAGTTCAAGTTCAGGATTGTTTATAGATATATCGAATCCCCGAGCCGTTCGATTCATTACAGGATGAGTGTCATTTAGCTTGTCAAGATGCAGTCCCTAGTTCGGGACTCCCTCGGCGACCTAACAGTCCTGAGTACTTTCATGTTCATTCTTGTGCGGAACAACTATTTGATAGTCTTCCGAAAAACTTAGATGAATGCAAGTCAAGGATAGTTTTACACGGTCATGGCATAAATTATGTGATAAGCATTAAAATGAGGCAAACGAGTACAAACTACAATGTAAGAAGGCAAGCATACATTTATATAAAACATAAGCATTTATGTTAGCATGGTCTAAGGGGTAATGTGAGGAGTGCAATCGTACATGGACGTATCGAGCGACATAATCTATGGGCGTGTAGTGTAAATAAGTGAAGCAGTGCACTATGAAGAGTGTATGATGATCTACTCGAGGCATAGTGGGGTCTACTTGCACGAAGCAAAGGTAGCATTCGAGGTTCCATTTATAAGCCAACTTTTATTTCCATGTTCTAACACAAGCAATACAAGATAGGATTATTCTCTTAGCTAGGTGCATTGTATTCTTTATTAGCATGTAAGGGGTGATTCACCTAGCGACTAGCATGTATCGTCCATATTTTAAGTGAGCTGGCTAAGAACAGACAAATTCATCGTATCCACCCACCTTAGCGATGATTTGCCTCGATCGAGCAATACTCCGAGTGAGCCTTTGAAAGTCTAAGTCTAAACTCCTGAAGAGCCAAGTTTGGAAATCCTTTGCCTCAAACGAGTATTCTAGCTGAGCAAAGTGGGTCGGGTCATTGCACTTGTGCCGTTTGAATCGGCTATCGGCTTGAACAGAATGGGTCGTTACACTAATCATACGTGAAGTGTATGATTAATACTAACTGGATACTTGTACAGGAATACTTGTAGATGGTGGGTATGATCACATATCTAACTAACACTCGCCAATCTCTGACTGATATAGTGGATCCAACCATGGCACGTTATGACACGAGATTCTCCTAGAAGGTAGCTAGTATCCCCAGGAATCATGGTCCATACAAGTACAAGAACAACAGGGCATGCATAGGATACGTCGAGAACTACCAGGAATAATATCTCATGACGAGATATAAAAATACCAATCCATGTAACCATGTGTCAAGAAGTCAAGGATATCTACACTAAATACAAGAAACATAGAAGATATCATAAATGAGAAATTGTCAGAGAATGTACTCACCTCTGGTCCTGAGCAAATAATGTAACTAGGCACCCAAGCTAGTATCACACATACCTATATACAAAATGTTATGTCACTGGGTGTAAGGAAATGATAAACATGCTAAAATAGTTAAAATATTCTTTCTAGGTCATATTATTTAGACTAGGTCAAGCTAGGTTTTTATGTCACGACCCATACCCGAAAATTGGGCATGAGTCGTGGGTACGTCCAGCCTACGTCGCAGTATCAGCGGTAGAATGTTGTTTAGGTCCAACATAGCTATCTATCAATGATATTAAACCCGTCAACATGTCTCAACTCCAAACGGAGGACAAAAATATATATATAATTATCAACTCACAATATACTCAATCACAATAACTATAAGGAAGGTAAATGACACGATAAAGATGTAAAAAAATAGGAGAGGCAAAATAATATATGTCTAACAAAATAGAGTCTAAGAGTTTAGCTATCTCAATACAATATAAGTCTCAACATAATACAACTCAAGTCTCAAAGTTTGGAATAATCCAATACGTAAATAAACTAGGCTAAGTGCTATCTAAACAACTGCGGGTGGTGTCTGCTCCAGATGGAGTGGCTCATCTAGAATCTCCAAGATGCAATCGCCATCCACTCTTGGGCCATAATGGTTAGGACAAAAGTCCTCAAGATCCTCTAAAAAATGTTATTCAGTCAGGATTGGAGCAAAGCACAAACACTAAAAGAGATTCCAATTATATTAATAAAAACTATAAAGCAGTGAGTAAGAAATATATATGATAGAATAAAATACTGGAATAAAAGGAAGACTAAGGAGACATATAATCATCATATAAAAATAACTAGTAGTGAACAGATGTATGTCAATGCTAGAAATAAATATACTAGTGCAAGAATAGAAATACTGGCTAAGTACCATAAAATATCAGTTTGCTATGTGATCAGCATGGGACTAGATTAGGCTTGTTATATATTATTGGCTATGATACATGTGAGGTCAGGCTAACCATCTGGTTAGCTATGATGCAAGCAAAGTCAGTCTAATCATATATAACAGGCTATGAGGCATGTAAATGGTCAGGCTACACCCTTATGTGTGGGGTGAGCTATGATGCATGTAAGGTGGGGTATGATCACATAAATTGCTAATATTTCTCTATCCCCAGCTAGTACAATGGATTCCAATCATGACTTCTCATAACAGGTATCCATGATACTAGCTCGTGTATCCACTGTGTCGAAATCAAGTATACACTGCAATTAGAATCATAGTAATGATCAAAATAATAAAAACTATCAGAGAATGTACTCGCCTGTGGTCCTGAGCAATATGTGAGGATCGATATCCAAGATGTAGTCACTTTAACCTAAATATCAAATATTAATGTCAATTGGTGATCTTGAATGATAAATAAGTCAAACTAGATAAACACGTGATTTCTAGGTTCAACTAGGTTGACTAGGTCAATACCTTACTACTCTAAGTCAGTCTAGTCAATAATAGCTTAATACTAACTAGTTGGTCATTCTAAAGATACTAAGCTTACACCAGTTGATACCTTAACTAATAATTTAATGCTACTATAATACCCAGAATATTACTTCAATACCTTAGCTATACTAGTACTAATTGATACACCAAACCCTTTACCTTAATGCTACAGGTAGTTACCTAACTCATTTGGATATCAAATGCCAACAAAACTGAACTGAACTCAGTAACTTGACTATACATATAATTTCTAGTTGATACATCAATTGAAACCTCACACACTTACCATCCAATCCCTCACATGAAGACACACATGAGGGACACTAACTAACACACACTAAAGCAACTACTTAATACTTCATAGCCACCTATACTCACTTGATGCTACATTGCCACTGATACGTTAGTATCAGTTACTCCTATACCTAATACATACCCAGCTACCTTCATGTGCAAACACCTACATGGACAACAAGTCCATGTACTTGCAGTGCATATGCCCGTGACTGACTTGCTCACCCGTGCATGGTGCACTGATACATGCACACACCCCCAATTCTACTTACTGATGCTATTGTTGTTGTTTGTACTGCTCAAAAAATTGTTACCTTGATGTTCCTCATGCTCACAGTTTAAGATACCTGATGTTACTACTTGCATTAAACCGACTCCTTAATACTCACACCCATTGACCCAACCTGATACTTACAAACACAGGTAACTGAAGTTACCCCTCCCCTCTCAGTGCTAATTAAAACCACAACCCAAAGCAATGATCACTTAATGACTACACCTCATAAAAGGAATTTCCCAACTCTGATACTCCATCTCAATGTTAACTGATACCACTACAACTGAACTCTTCCTCTGATACTCAACATTAGATACTAATCACACAATATGGATGTTGGTATCAGGCTTAGCCAGAATTTAGTGGTGCCAAGTTCATTGACACCTACATCTATCTACATACACCTCATGACTTGGATACACCCTCATCTCTCGAGCATTCATACACATACCCGTGTGTGCCACATGCTACTTTCTGATACCCCATCAACAGTTTGCAACTCCTCCATTTGTTCCTCTACTTTTGATTCTTATTCCTTGCTCATGCGGGCCACAGACATGTTGCATGCTAACAGAATACTGCCACAGATGTAGGTCAAGTATTTTGTTGCCAAACCAACAACCTCTTCCTTTACCCTTATTGTGCAGGCAAGTTGCAGCTGTGCACATGTGCACTGCAGTCCTGACTTAACCCAGGCCCCTTCTATCATATGCACATCACATCCTCGCATTATACCCAGTCCCCTTAAGCACACACAACACTTATACATACACCAATACAATACTAATACCCTGTCACAGTCCATATACCAAATGCAACACATCTACCTACACAAACACCAGTACATACTAGGGACTGCTGCACACAGGGAACCCGACCCCTCATAATTTCTGTGCACTGTGATAGTGCACTGTCAATGTGCACTGTCACTCCTCTCTCTTGCTTGTATGTGCACACACACACACACACACACACACACACACACACACACACACACCATATACTAGAATACACACCTTAAACACGTATATATATATTTATACATCTAATACTATACATACACACACAATATGATACTATTGATAGGTGCGCACCCTATTGGTCATTTTATCAAGTACCTTGAGTGCATAAATGCGATACTCTATGATACCCCACCAATCTTCATGAGAAAACTCTCCCCCCCAATACTCTATTAATAGTACCAATACATATTAAATACATCTACTTATATCTATTATGATTAGTTATAATAAAGAATAGAGAAAACACACCCATAAACACAAAAATCCCAAATATGCACACAACACCATGAATAAAACACTATAAAAATCAATAGACAGTCATTCTCTCCCCTTGTGGGCATTCCTAAACCATGGGTGGGCTCCTAATGGTCCATAAAATAATAAAAACAAAATTTAAAAAAAAATCAAAATTTTACCTCTTGGGAGATGGATTTCCAATACAAAACCAAGGGTTCTCTAGCCAAGCTTCTTCTTCTTCAATGCTCCTTGAGACCTAAGCTTCTAGGCTTCTTAGATGAAAAAAATAAGAGGGATTTGGGATTAAAATTTTAAAATCTGGTGGAGGAATGAGGGTGGTTTGGGGAAGAACTTAATCTAGGGTTTTATGAACATTAAATGAAGCTTGAGGAAGGCTCCCCCTTCCTTATAGGGCCAGCCAAGTGAGCCCTAGGTCTAGCTAATGCCTAATGTCTAATATGCCCTCTATGGTTATCATGAAGAGTTATTTAATTAGTGGGGTTTTTATTATCTAATGAGGGGTTTAACTAGTTTCTAATTAATGAAGAAAAATGACTAGTTGGTCCAAAATGATTAGTCTAAGGTTGAGTCTAATGGTCACATCAAGTCTAGCCTACTAACCCATAATAATAATAATAATAATAATAATAATAATAATAATAATAATAATAATAATATATACCATATATATTATATAAATTATAAAAAAAATATATACAACTATTACAAATGACAAAAATGTTCCTACCTCAAAAATGTGTTATTGACAAGTCTACCCTCCTAAAATAATTTCGTCCTTGAAATTAAACTAAGCTAGCACAAGAACATAATCAGAATACTAATAACAATACCTCAAGGCTCGAAGAGATATGGGTTTTGCTCGCGCATTTCATCCTCCCTCTCCCAGGTTGACTCACCTGGAGAGTGATGTCTCCACGTGACACGAACCAAAGGAATAGTTTGGTTCCGCAATACCTTCTTCCTGTGATCCAAAATATCTACTGGCTGCTCTAGATAGCTAAGAGTCGGACCAACCTCGATCTCCGAGTGATCTAATATATAACTAGGATCTTCCACGTACCGCCTCAACTACGACACATGGAACATGTCATGTACTCCCTCTAGTGCAGGCGGTAAGTCTAGTCTGTAGGCCACTGCACCGACTCTCGCAAGAATACCGAAAGGTCAATTGTACCGTGGACTAAGTTTCTCGCCTCCACCAAAGCGAATCGTGCCCCATGTCGAAGAAATTCGCAAGAAAACCAAATTGCCAACCTAGAACAAAATACAGCCTTAACACGCAATCTAAAACAAAGTAATCATAAGCAATTACAACAAAACATATACCTCAAACTCCAATGGTCTACGGTGGTTGTCGGCCCAATGTCGCTGTCTGTCCTGCGCCACTCGAAGTCTATCTCTGATGACCTTTATCTTCTTTATTGCATCCATGACCATCTCTGGTCCCAACAAGGCTCTCTCACCGACATCATCCTAAGATAATGGTATGCGACACCTCCATCCATATAGAGTCTCGAATGGTGATATCTCAATACTGGCCTGGTAACTGTTGTTGTAAGCAAACTCTACCAAGTGTAAATGATCCTTCCAAGAACCTCCAAGATCCAGAACACAAGTGCGAAACATATCCTCGAGATTCAAAATAGTCCTCTTTGACTGCCCGTCTGTATGGGGGTGATATGCGGTATTGAACTTGAGCTGAGTGCCCAAGCTAGCCGGCAAACTCCTCCATAAGTGGAGAGGGAAATGACTATCCTGATTCGAGATGATGCTCACAGAAACCCCATGTAATATGACAATCTACCATATATACATCTCCGCTAGCTTCTCCGTCAATGTACCCACTTTGAATGGTAAAAAGTGGGCTAATTGGTCAACATGTCTACGATGACCCAAATTGTATTTTTTATTCTAGAGAACGTGAAAGCCCCAAAATAAACTCCATAGTCACATGCTCCCACCTCCACTCTGGGATGGGTAAAGGCTGAAGCAATCCACCTGGCCTCTGTCTGTTCGCCTTTACCTGCTGGCACACTAAATATCTGGATACGAAGCGTGCTACCTCGCGCTTCATACCATACAACCAAACGCGCTCCTATAGGTCTCGATACATCTTATTGGTACCTGAATGCATCGAATACTGAGAGTGATACGCCTCTTGTAAAACCTTCTCACGTAACTCTTGCTCGGTATACATATCCTAGTACCATACCACAACGACCTATCATCAACAAAAGTGGTCCTCTGATAATCTTGTCCAAACCTGTGCCCTGATACTCATCAGAGCCTCATCCTCATACTACGTGGCTCTGATTCTATCTATGAGCTCAGACTATATCTACAATCCCTACATCTGAATCTCGATACCAAGAACTTGCACCTCAATTCCCAAGCTCTCAATATCGGCCAACAAGTGTCTGTTTGTCATCAAGTATATAGCCATCGGATACCTGCTCAAGGCATCAGCGACTATGTTGGGCTTCCCTGGGTGGTACTACAATAAAATGTTAAAGTTGTTCATCAATTCTAACCATCTCCTCTGTCTCATGTTCAGCTCTTTCTGTGTAAACACATACTTCAAGCTTTTGTGGTCTGTGAAGATCTCCATACGCTATCCGTACAGATAGTGTTTTCATAGCTTTAGAGCAAAGATGACCGTTTCCAACTTCCAATCGTAGGTAGGGTAGTTCTTCTCATAAGGATGTAATTGCTTGGAAGCATAGACAATCACCTTCCCGTGCTGCTGAAGAACGTAACCCAAACTCTTTCCTGAAGCATCACTATAGATAGTGAATCCACCTGTCCCTGATGGCAACGTCAAAACTGGAGTTGTCGTCAATATCTTCTTTATCTCATTAAATGTGCCCTGATAATCCTTCGTCTAGACAAAATCTACGTCATTCCTGGTCAGCCTAGTCATCGGCTCTGCATTCCTGGAGAAGTCTTGTATAAACCTCGTATAGTAACCTGGTAGTCCAAGGAAACTCTTGATCTCAGCCACTTAACTGGGAGTAGTCCATGATTCTACTGCTACGATCTTCTTCGGGTTAACTGAGATCCCGTCACCATATGCCCAAGGAATTTAACCTTGTCAAGGAAGAACTCATACTTTAAAAGCTTCCCGTAAAGCTCCTCCTTCCTGAGAGTCTCCAAAACCATCCTTAGGTGCTCCTCATGCTCCTTTGGGGTCTTTGAATACACAAGAATATCATCGATGAACACCACCACGAACTTGGTAAGGTACTGGTGGAACACCTTGTTCATCAGGTTCATGAATATCGTCGGTACTTTAGTAAACCCAAATGACATCACCATGAACTCAAACTGGCTATACCGAGTCCGAAAAGCTTTCTTCGAAATGTCTTCTTTCTTCACTTTCACCTGGTGGTAGCCTAACCTCAAGTCTATCTTCGAGAATACCTTAGCTCCGCTCAACTAATCGAAGAGATCATCTTTCCTCGGCAACTAGTATTTGTTCTTGATAGTGAGGTTGTTCAGGGCTCTGTAGTCGATACACATGCGTACCGACCTATCCTTATTTGGTAAAAATAATACTGGAGTACCCCACAATGATGAACTAGATTTGATGAAACCCTTAGCCTGTAACTCATCAACTTGCTTCTTCAGTTCTGCTAGTTCGCTGTTGTTGACCTTATAGACGTGCTATGATATTAGCTTTACGCCTGGCACCAAGTCTATAAAGAACTTGACATCTCTGTCTGGTGGCAATCCTGGCAACTCCTCTAGAAAGACATCTAGGAACTCCACTATAAAAGGATATGGTAACTCCTTCTCTTCCACCCTGGCTCCACAAAAGATGCCCCTGCTCTGCTCCACTACTTCTCTGGCGACCACAAACTCTGACTCTCTTGACGGTCGAAATATCACTCTGCCTCCACGATAATCTATAGTAGGATAATGTCTACTCAACCAATCCATCCCTAGTACAATATCGTATCCCGAAAGTGGCATTACGAGTAAGCACACACTCAACTCTTGGCCTCCCAATAAAACTCTTCGGTCCTTGCAAAAATCACTGACTAGGATAATGCCCCTCCCAGTTGTGATCTTGCAAGTCCTATCTAAGAGTTCCGCTACTAAATGATGCTTAAGAGCATAAGATACATATACGAAACTATGGGAAGCACCAGAATTGAATAATGCAAATGCTGGAATAGAATCGAGAAGAACTGAACCTGATATCACGTCTCCTGCTGGATCAGCCTCCTCTACCGTCATGGCATACGCTCGTCCCTGGGGTGCACCTCTCTACTACTGCTGGTACTGGACAAACTTTTGCTGCTGTGGCGAGAGTTGAGGTCCCCTTTGCTGGCCTCCTGGTGCAGTAGGTACTCTGGCAGGTCCCCTCTGAGCGGCTGCTCCACCCTGACCTGGACGAGTCTGAATAAACGGATAATCGCTTAACTAGTGCGCTAATGATCCATAAGACAAAAATGTACCCAACCTCTTCCTGCAGATGAGAGCACGATTCTTGGTATTGCCTATGCCGTACTTTGATGTTATGTTTGGCATGGACTGGTTAAGCCAGTATAACGCCGTACTGAATTATCGGAAGGGTAGCGTCACTTTTAGACCACCAGATCAACCGGAGTTCGAGTACATGCGAGGGACCGTTGAACAAGGAGTATAACAGATAGCGGGAACTTGCATGGCTATGGAGATTGTACCCCCACCAATAGTTGCAAAATTTGAGGATGTATTCCCCGAAGAACTGCCAGGCTTACCGCCAGATAGAGACGTGGAGTTCACCATCGAACTAGTACCCGGAGCAGCACCGATATCTTCTAATGTATACAGATTGGCGAAGAAGAAGTTAGATGAGCTGAAGCTACAATTAGAGGAGTTACAGAGCAAGGGATTTATCCGTCCTAGTGCATCACCATGGGGAGCACCAGTGTTGTTCATACCCAAGAAGGATGGAACAATACGCATGTACATTGATTACAGAGCCCTTAATGCTCTGACTATCAAGAACAAGTACCCCCTGCCACGGATTGTTGATTTATTCGACCAGTTGACAGGAGCAGTGGTGTTCACAAAGATTGACTTGAGATCGGTTTATCATCAAGTGAAGGTGCGAAGAGAAGACATTCAAAAGACAACATTCAGGACTCGTTATGGTCACTACGAGTTCTTAGTAATGCCATTTGGGCTGACGAATGCGCCAGCTGTATTTATGAACTTGATGAACAGAGTATTCCACCAATACATAGACCGGTTCGTGGTAGTCTTCATTGACGATATCTTGGTGTATTCGAAGAGCCACGAGGAGCACGAAGAGCACTTGAGACTAGTGTTAGAGACGCTGAGGAGAGAGACGCTTTATGCCAAGCTAAGCAAATATGAGTTTCTCCTAGATCGTGTCGCTTTCCTTGGATACGTCATCTTAGGAGATGGAATTTCAGTAGATCCAGTGAAGATTTCATCAGTAGAGACATGGCCAACCCCTACTAATGTCTCGGAGGTTAGGAGTTTCCTAGGACTTGCCGGATCTTACCGGAGGTTCGTAGAAAACTTCGCAAAGATCGTAGAGCCAATGACCCGCTTGACCCGTAAGGAGCAGGAGTTCACCTGGACGGAGGAGTGTCAGAAGGCATTCGATGAACTGAAGAAGCGTTTGACTACAACACCTATCTTAACCATACCTTCTGGACCCGGAGGATTCGTGATCTATAGCGATGCATCCGAGAAAGGATTAGAATGTGTCCTGATGTAGCATGGAAAGGTTGTAGCTTTTGCTTCTAGACAGTTGAGGACACACAAGAAGAACTATCCCACCTACGACTTGGAGCTTGCAGCAGTAATCTTTGCCTTGAAGCTTTGGAGGCACTATCTATATGGAGAAAGAGTGGAGATATTTACTGATCATAAGAGCCTAAAGTACGTTTACACTCAGAAAGATCTTAATCAGAGGCAGAGACGTTGGCTCGAGGTGATGACAGACTTCGAGATTGAGTTACAGTACCACCCGGGAAAGGCCAACGTAGTAGCTGACGCGTTGAGCAGAAGACCCATGGCATTCTTCATGACCACCCAACAACATCTGTTGAGAGAGCTAGAGCAGATGGGTATAGAGGTCGTTATGCCCGGAGTAGATGGACAATTGTCGAGTTTCCAATTGTAATCGACATTAGTGGAGAGAATCAAGGCTGCTTTGCCGACAGATGCCAGATTTCAGAGACTTAGACAGAGGACAGAGGCTGGAATGCAGACAGGACTGCGAATACACGAAGATGGAACTTTAAGATACGGAGATCGTCTCTATGTTCCAAATGGAGAACTTCGTCAGGAGTTGATGGTAGAGGCATATAGTTCAACCTATTCTATTCACCCAGGAGGCACGAAGATGTACAGGGACTTGAAACAGTACTACTGGTGGCACGGAATGAAGAGAGAGATAGCACGCTTTATGGCCAAGTGCCTGGTGTGTCAGCAAGTTAAGGCTGAGCATCAGAGATCTGCAGGATTGCTTTAACTACTACCTATACCAGAATAGAAATGGGAGCATATCACTATGGACTTTGTTACGGGCTTCCCAAGAAGTCCTAGTGGGCGCAATGCAGTATGGGTAATCGTGGATAGACTCACCAAGTCCGCACACTTTTTACCCTTCAGAGTTGGGCAATCAATGGAGGCCTTAGCAGATATGTACATGAGGGAGGTTGTGCGCCTACATGGAGTGCCAGTTAGCATCATGTCTGACAGGGATACGGGTTCACGTCTTACTTTTGGCGGAGTATACAAAAGAGTCTTGGTACTCGCCTGAAGTTTAGTACAGCGTATCACCCACAAACTGATGGCCAATCAGAGCGCACCATTCAGACGTTAGAAGACATGTTGAGAGCGTGCATGCTTGACTTCGGAGGATCATGGGAGGACCATTTGCATCTGGTCGAGTTTTCCTACAACAATAACTATCAAGCGAGCATCCAGATGGCTCCCTATGAAGCGTTGTATGGAAGGAAATGTCGTTCCCCAGTATGCTGGAGTGATATAGGTGAGCGACAGATTCTCGGACCAGAGTTGGTTGTTCGTACAGTAGAAAAAGTGAAGAAGATCCAAGGGCACCTTCGAGCAGCACAAGACAGACAGAAGCATTGGGCGAATGCACATCGTCGACCCTTAGAGTTTCAGGTTGGAGATCATGTATTTCTAAAGATCTCGCCTACTCGAGGGACTATTAGATTTGGAGGCAGAGGAAAGCTGAGTCCGAGGTACATCGGACCATTTGACATACTAGAACGCATCGGAGAGGTTGCTTACAGATTAGCCTTACCGCAGACCTTGGAAGGAGTTCACGACGTCTTCCATATATCTCAGCTGAGGAGGTACATACCGGATCCGAGTCACATACTTGACCACTCAGAGATCACAGTTGGTCCGAGTTTATCATACCAAGAGGAGCCTGTTGAGATTCTGGACAGGAGTGAGAAAGTACTGCGAGGATAGACTATTCCCTTAGTTCGCGTCGTATGGAGACATCATGCACCAGGCGAGTCAACTTAGGAACGCGAGAAGGACATTAGACAGCACTATCCCCACCTCTTCGAAGGACTAGGTACGTTTTAGCATTTTTTCAGTCAATAGCTCTTACCATGCGTATGCGTTTAATTTCGAGGACGAAATGCTCTAAGGAGGGTAGGTTGTAAACCCCCTCGACCAAATCAGAACTATGTGGTATTAAAATTAAGAAACTAGGGTTAAATTGATTATAATTAGATTTAATGTGCAGCAGTATTGTACCTTAATACACCTTACGGTTGCCTTGACGTTGGAGCGCTATAACAATAGGTACCCCTAAACCATTTAAGTACTCATCTCTTAGACAAGTCAGATTACCACACTGCACCTTGTGTAACTTTCAGATTCCTAATTTTGTGCTTCAATTTAGCTGCACAACAGTCGTTGCAAACATATAAGTATTAATTCACTAAACCCAACTTCTCCTAATGCCTGATGAAATTGTTTGTAACCTAAATTAATTAAGGACCAGATCATTCTAAAAAATGTTATAGCCAAGCCCTGTATACCTATCATGAGGTCCAGACCCTACCCCAAAGAGGCCAGACAGGCCCAAACCTCAAAATAGCCCAGAAACCCCATCACCTATAAAAGTATACTTTCTCCCTTATTGAAACCTAGGTCACAACTAGTATTCACCACATTTATCCTTAGCCGACCGTCGAGTGCCCCCGCTGCCTCCTTGCCGGACTGAACCACCACCAGTGTAAGCCGCCACCACCATCCCCGTTCACCTACACCTCTCCCCGACACCGGACCACCCCAGACTGCCGCACCGCTGTCCATCCACTTCGTCAACCTCTTTCATCATCACCAACAACTTTCCAATAACCCGACTACCCGGCCCAGCCTCCAGCATCCCGACCACCGCTGTCAGGCGGAGCACCCTTCCTCACGACCTGACAGCCACCCCCGCACCGCTTTAGCAGACCACCGTTGCTGTCGAGATTCTGCAGCCGCTGCCGAGAGTCTGCACCGCTGCCGCTGCTAACTGTCTGACGCCGGAGTCCCGTCGATCGACGGCCAGCGGACTCGTCGAAGGAGCAAACGCCCCTCATCCTATTGATCAGGTACTCGTCCTCCAGCAGTTCCTTTCTTGTGTCCCATCATCTCTCCTCGTATCGTGTCCGTGCATGATTGTTGTGTGTTAGTGTTGAGAATCATAGTTGAAACACAACTCTTCTAACCCTAATTAAATAGATGATGGCTTAATGATTAACCAGATTAAGAACTTGTTAATAAATAGAAAGTCCCTTAACCGCGATACCTGTCATCAAGGACCTTAGTTTATCTGAACGTCTGGACATAAACCACGTGCGATGAACATAGAAACCAAAGACAGGTGTTCGCACAGAACAGAAATCACGATCAAACCATAACTGGATAATTATTGCCTCGAGACGCCTGTTAACCGAAGACAGAAAACGTGTACACCCTAGCTACGTGCACACGTGACACTGTACTCAAGCAACAGGGAACTCGCGACAGTATTCAAATATAGCGTCTTAGTCGTATGTAGTTATTGCGTAGTGCCTGATGCCTGTATTATTGTGATACATTGTTTGTCTCGGGTCTATGGATCAGACAGGAGACGCTACCGGAACAGGCTTTTGGCATTCATCTTTTGAAGACTTAGGCAAGATACCTTGCCATATTTACTGTCTAATTTAAATTATGCAAATATTGTATTGTATGCTTGTTGGTTGCTTTATACAACTGTGCGCGTCCGAGATTGTCTCGGGTGCATTTTGACGGACACGTCGAAGATTAGTATGCATTGACTTAGTCATTAGCAGACTCACCTCATTAGATAATACCCTGTTATCTTCCAAGACCTGATACTTTTACACGTATTTATAGTGACAAATCTCATGTTGGGATGCGAGTTCGCGTGATCGACTAGCTATCGCCGCGTGTGACGTGCATCACAGTTAGCAAGCAATCTAGAGCTATCTCAGAATAGAGACTTGGCATTTAGATAAGGGATATGCGTATCGATTATTTGACGGGTATATCTACATTGGAAGGGGAGGACGACTGGTAGGCATATGGGATACCCCACTCCTTTACACTGATACCGCACTCGACGGAGTGATACAGACGTATTTATATATTACTGATACCATGTTCTGTAGAGTGTTGGGCGTTACTTGATGATATTGCAGATACAATACTCTATAGAATGTTGGACGTTACTGTATTCCTGCGCCCGTGTTATCAACTGCATGTGTGGCATATACTAGCCGGTTGTCACGACTGGTGAATTACGTCAGCATATGTCTAGCCTACACCTTCTCATATACTCACAGTTGTCCTCACATTGCATTCACTTAGATTGGCTAGCACACCCTTTATTGCATTTATTTTATTCAGTATTTATATATGGCTTGTCTCTTTGTATCTTGTTACGTCCCTCTGAGGACCTGGTTCCCTTCCAGATTTGGACGAGGCTTACTACTCCACAGTATACGGCCCCGGACAGAAGATGAGATTTGCAACAGCTGAGGAGTTAGAGGTACAGCCGTCAGAGTTTTCGTGATCACTTGGTAGGCCTTCCGCCTAGATTGGATGCATCATTATCTAGAGCCGATGCCCTAGTCATTGTCTTTTATATCTCATTTTAGTACTTTATTGTCATAGTAGTGGGTTTATTCCTACCAGACTTTACTGGTTGTACTATGATATCTTGAGACTGGTATTTATTATCCATCTGTTTATTCCGTACATCTTGCTCTTTATATTGTGGATGAGATTAGATTACCTGTTATTGACTGATATTGGACATGTTAGTATTATAGGACAGTGTAGCACTCTTCGTGGATCCATTAAATTGGGATATCCTCAGAGATGTGTCAGCTGGCTATTGCCACGTGGCCTGATCCCGTGTATCTTGGGACTGGGACGTGACATAAATACCTTTAAAAGCAGTTCCAAATACATAATCGAGCATATATAACAAATAATAGAAAAAAATACATGATAACTAGCCATAGTGAACTAGAGTAAACAGGTAATGTACTGGAGTGAAGAACATGCAATATGAATAACTGCAAGTAATAGAAATAAATAAAACTAGCAAATGTGCCATAGAGTACAAGTTTATTATGTAATCGGTTTGGGTTGAACACGAATACAATATGGTAACTCGATTACACATGTGATATGTAATCGACATGTACACGAATACACTTGGGTTTGATCACATAACCAACTCCTACTCCCCAATCCCCAACCAATACTAATGGATCCAATCATGATACATTAGGAACACGAATATAAGCACACTGAACACGAGCAGTATGTGAACACAAAGTACATGATAGTCAATACCCGATACACACAATGAAATACATATAAAGGAGTACCCACTAAATACGGTAGGGGATAACATCTCATGACAGGATCCATTTAGTACCAGTCCATGTAACCACTGTGTCAGAATCAAGTATACAGTTCTTGAACATACAGTATATACACTATCATGAAATAAAAACTAATAGAAAGATGTACTCGCCTCTGGTCCTGAGCAAAGGGTGTATCTCGATGCCCAAGCTGGTGTCACACAATCCTATTCAGGAAATGTTATGTTAAATGGTGTACAAATCAGATATTAGGTTAAATATACAAAAGCATGCTTTTAAGTCAAACTAGGTCGTACTATTGATTCTAAGCTATTTACAAGGGTATTCTAGTTTATTCTAGGTCTTACTTAGATTCTATGGTTATTACCTAGAAATATAGTTAATACTTAACTAACATCAATAAATAACTAACTGTTACTAGTCTTACTTGATAACTGATACTACTTAATTAGTATCGGTACACTAATCTGAAAGATACCTTAAGATACAAACTGATAACTCCTAGCTCACTAACTAACTAATATCACTAATACCTAACCAATTAATCATCTACTATAACATATGTCAATAACTAATCGTCTAACTACTCACTATCATATCAAGCTAGTAGACAACTGATACCATATCACCAATACAACTGATGCTAGCTATTATTCAAATACCCTTCATAAACTTGACATAACTATTCTCCATACGCCACTGTACAGTGTGCTTCTAATGCACCTGTCACTGTTGCCACATACTTGTGAGCAGCTGCTCACAAGTAGCTGCTACTGCTCCTACTTGCTGTTGCATCAAGCTTGCTACAAGCTCCTGCAACTGTTGTTGTTAATCCCTCTTTACAAACATACCCGTTAACTAATTACTATTGTCCGTTGTTTCCCCTTACTTTGGGGAATCAAACTGCTCAAGTGCCCCCAAACTGAATGCTACTGATTCAATTAAAACTATGTTAAACCAAAATGATCCCCCCACCATATGTATCAAGATCTGATACATATATCAGTTGACTGATAAATTTCTCCACAGTAAACTGATAAACTTATATCTGTAGCACAACCAACATTAGTTTGTGTTCAAACTGGAACTTCAATTTACCTGTATCAATGAATAGGTACACTACTTCCTATGTTACCAGCTACTATCAAAACTAAGCTTCAAGTTAGTGAATGCACTGCTAACCCTCTAAACTGAAATATAACTTGCACCTTAGCTTCCTCAGTACACACATGTTCATATAACCACTGATTGCAATCCTCTCATAACTGAAATTGAGACTCGCATCAAAATGATTAACACCACAATGGCATCTCACTTACTCACTGCTAACACTCAACCCCACAAGTGATACTCACCAAGTATCACAGGAACTTCCTTCTCACTACACAGTCACACAACCATACTCCCTCTCCATTGCTCTCAGTGCATGACTGAGCATTTCCCTACGTCTCTCATGCTAGAATTCGACACCCAAGTCCAAAACAGTGCCAAGTGGTACTGCAACCATCTGATACAACTACTGTTACTCTCTTCTTACTCCTGCAGCTGCTACTACTCGATTGTGGTTGTTGCTGCCCCACAACAAGAACTGATACCTCTTCCCTCTCTAACTAACACCCCCATACCATCTGAACCAACTGACAGTGTTCCCCAACTGCTATACTGCAATTTGGTGCACATCCCGAACCCCCCAAGCATACACAGAAACACAAGTATCAGAGCACAGTCCAACCCCTCACTCACTGATACACACCCAATATCTATATATAAGACACACACAAATATATAGTTATATATAATTAATAATAGATATGTATATACATGTATTATATATATATATAGTGAACATATATACTATAAGCACTTAGACACTCTATAATATACACCCAATAAAGATGCCAAAACCCAATTTCTCCATGATAACCAATTCTATATATCATATATATAATATAATAGCTAATGTAACTTGCAACAATGAGAATTGAGGATTAATTGCACAAAATACCCAAATTGAGCTTCGTGTCACACCGTATCTCATAATACCGTGATACTGCCTACATATATCCATTTGTGGACACATACCTAGTCTCATAACCCCGATCTAAGTCCAATTAGATCTAATTGGTCACATAACACATAATTGATGTATCAATTTCATAATTCTCCCAACAAGCACACCAAATACCACATAGAATTTATCACTACCACATTCTAAAATAGGAGTAATTTTGACATTTTTATATATTATAAGTATTGTGTGTATTTATTTTTAAATAATTGCATGATATATATATATATATATATATATATATATATATAGTGTTCTTTAATGCATGAGTTAGTAGACTAGACCTAGAAGCCTACTAGATGAACCCCTGACCAAATATAGGGTTTTGAATTTAATTTGTATTATTTCGGGATTAATTATTTAGGGTTATAATTTATTATTGTAATTTTATTTCATTGTTGTGCCTTACTGTTGCTTCGATATTTGGAGCGCTACCCTACCTTTTGCCTTCCAACAAATTCCACACCCTTGTCCTAGACGTGCCCGTCTTCCATTCTGACCTTTGTATAACTCAAAAATATGCTCTCTTGTGCTTCATTTTAGTCGCACAATATTCGTTACAGACGTTTATTTTTAATTTTAAATAAATTTGACTTTGTATCTTGTGCGTTCTAATTAAAATTGGAGACACAATCTTGACCCATTTTGTGCAACCCAAATTATGATAATATTCTATTCTGAGTCTTCTATGTCCATAACGCTTGTGTCTCACCTAATTTTAATTCTATGTACTTTCAATTAATTTTAGAACACCATTTACATTAATTTTAATTAAATTGGTGTAAGGACCCAACTTAACCCAAAACTAGATCCAACACCAAACCAAACCCCTATTCACACCCTCAAGACTCATACTAATCAAACACACCCTTTCTAGCCACTATATCACACCAAACATGGTGTTTTCCCTTATCCAAACCCAATTTCCACTTTCTGTGCAATTTTCTAATTGTTGGGGACTTTCATGCAAAAGTGCAATGAGGTGTCACCATCCTATTGGTCAAGGCACATGAAGAAAACAACCCCTCCCTCATTGACCGGTCCACTCTCTCCCTCTCTCCCCTTTGGATGCACATTTCCCTTCATATTTAAGGTTGGCCCCTCATTCAAATGTAACACCATCCTCACCACACACACCATCATATATGTAATCCCTCATCCTAACCCGTTTCCCAATGCCAGCCCTATCCCAATGAGGCACATGGCCGGCCCTAATCCCTAGGATGTCATCATCCCCTATCTCTTCTCTCATGCAAACTTTATCTCTCCATTAATTTACATCATCTTCACCATCCCCCTTCTTCCAAAAACCCCAAAACCCTAACCCTAAAACTAACCCACCTCTTTATCATCTTCCTCCTCACACCGACCCCATCTCCGGCCGCCTGAGCCAACCGCCTGAGCTCTCCTCATCCATGACCGACCACCTCGACAGTCCATTCTCCGCCGGCTGCAGCCGCCTCCGTCCTCCGTCCCCGAGCATCACAACGACTCCACCACCGCAGTCCCAACCTTCCTCCGGCCTCTTCCCTGACTCATTCCACCACCACCATCATCGATCACCCACGTCACCCCTCCGCACCACAGCGACTTCACAACCCCACCACCATCACGCCTGACGCCTCCCCCCATTCTCCTTCGCTACACCTCAACTTCCTCTCCTCCCCGTTCCCCTCCTCAGCCGACTGCACCTCCTCCTCTTCCCCTCCGCCTGAGACCGACTTCGACTCTATCCCGCCATGACTCCCCTCACTGCCGTGCAGCGTGACCCGCTGCCATTAACACTAGTACCGTCATCGTCGATCCCGCCAGAGTGCAGCCTCCCCTCGACCACCATGCCTCACCCATAACCGTCTCCTCTCTCGACTTTCCGAGCAGCCCCGCCAGCACGACGACAACCGTCAACAGCACCACCACCCTCTTCTCTCCTCCTCCACCGAGAACGACCGCCTGGACCTCATCTACACCACCGTCGATCTCCATGACTCCTTTACTATCTCCACCATCGACACTACTGCCACAACTTCCCCTTGACTCCTCCCCCCTCGTCGTACCTCCCTGGCCGCCTCTCCTCTCCTCCGGCAGCCCATCATCATCATCATCATCATCACCTTCATCACCATCATCATCACCTTCATCATCATCATCATCGTCGTCATCGTCGACCCCGTGCGTGCACATCAAGGTTCGTAGCTTCCCTCTTCGTAATTTTATGTGTGTATGTGTGAATAATGTTAGGGTTAGCATACTTCGTGATAGTTTGTTGATATTTTACAGACCTGTGTTGTTGAGCCTAATGACTAGTGTGCGTGTGCGTGCGCGTGTATAATATTAGTTTAATATATATAGATATATATATAAAAGAAATCAATTGCTAGTAGGGGGTATGACTGTAATATATATATACGTAGTTGCATATGACCAAAAGTGTTAATTATGGATATTCCATATTTATATTGACCTTGTGACCCTGAATATTAGTGAGTCGACTGTCTTTTATACACTGACGTACTGACTAGACATGTGTTAGTGATTGACTGTCTGATTATGCACAACATTTGAAGATGTGACACCCGTGCATTAGACGCACCCTTGACCCTGCTAGTTGACCAGTATCACCCCTAGCGTAGTTATGAGTTCAGTGTATTTATGTTGTATGTGTGCTAGTGTAACGACTGATGCTATGTTATTGTATTATATTATGCCTATAGGACTATTGGATTGTTCAGACAAGACCTCGAAAACAGGATATTGATATTGCCAGCAGAGGACCCCAGGCGAGTACATTATCTGACAGTTTTTATTATGTTGATTATCTCTATGATTCTAGTTGTATAGCATACATGATTCTGACAATATGTATACACGAGTTGGCATCATCGAGACTGATCATGAGGAGTCATAATTTGTAATCCATCGTGCTAGCTGGGGATGGGGAAATATTAGTAGATTATGTGATCATGCCCAACTCTACATGAATCATAGCTCACCCATACCTCACGTCGGTGCAGCCTGACTATTACATGGCTCATAGCCTGTTATGTATGATTAGCCTGACTATTGCTCGCATCATAGCTAACTGGATAGTTAGCCCGACCTTACATGAATCATAGCTAATCATACATAGCAAACCTGATCAGTCCCAAGCCGATAACATGATATACTGATGTTTCGTATACTTAGCTAGATATTCTATACATGTATTTCCAGTTTATAGTTCTAGTATTCACTTATATTCCAGTTCATTGTTCTAGCGTGCACTTGTATTTTTGTTTATTGCTAGTTGTACCATTGATGATGATATATGCTCCAGTATTTCTATTTCCAGTATTTCATCATCTCCAGTATTTTTTATTACAGTATTTGTATCCATCTTTTATTTCTTTACACTGTATTATAGTTTTAGTCAATATACATGGAACTGCTGTTAGTGCTTGTATTTCGCTCCATCATGACTGGAAATATTTTTCCAGACTGCGACTTCGAGGACTTGTTTTCGGCACACTTGGAGATTTGGATGTTATTGTTGCAGGTTAGACTATTTCTGTTGTTTAGACTTGTGTTGTATTTCATTATTTTTCTTGAGATCTTATCGTGCTCTAGTTTCTGTGATTAAGTATTTCATATTATATTGTGATATCTGTGTCTCCTTATGGAGTTGGATATTCATGTGAGATTGATTAGCTAGTATTGTGACCTAGACAGCGTTCTATGCCGATGCTGCGGCGTAGGCTGGACGTACCCACGTACTCGTGCCCCTACAACGGGTGCGGGTCGTGACACATTTTTAGCGGTGGCCCATGCAGGTCAGGCTTCGCAAGTTATGCGATGTCGTGGTAGTGCGACGTCTTAGTTGTACTACTGCATGCCTGCGATAGAATATAGGACATAGGATACTAGGATGAGAGAGGATACTCAATCACAAATTTTTGAGAGATTCCTGGGATGACCCTTGAGAATCTTATTATAATTTTCAATTTAAATCTTTTCCTTGTTTCTGTCCGTTCTCACTTATTAAATTTGATTCTTGTTGATTAGTTATTAAATTTAATTCTTGGTGTCGTTGTTGAGTTTGATTTCATATCGAGATAAATTTTATGTATTAAAATTTATGGTATCATCTAATAACATATGTTGATGAGGACAGTAAGAAAGGTAAAATGTCTACCTTTGTTATGGAGCCTGGAGTTTATCGCAGCCACATTAGCTGTCGTAGCGAAAATGTAGGAACCTGACCTTGGATGTATATACCTTAGTTATGAAATTTAGAGTTTCTCGCAGCCATACCGGTTGGCGTGGCGAGGATTATAAATGACGTGATTATAGAGTTGCATACCTTTGTTATGGAACCTATCATTTATCTCAGCTATGCTTACTGGCGTGGCGAGGATTCTGAGTGTCATAAATTTGGACAAACGTGTATGATTATCAGGTTGTATCTTAAATTGGTTCTTAAAGTATCATCTCAATACTTATCTACTTCTGTTATTATAGGACCTTGTTCCATCATTTTTCTTGCTAGTAGTAGAGATACCTTCAGTCCTCAGTCCAGTTCCTTCTTGAGCTTCTTTCCATTAGGGTTCCTTGTTAGTGTGATAATTGGTGACTTGCAATTAGGCCTGTATCTTATATCAGTGTTGACTAAGTATGACTTATGAGTCTGTAAGTGTTTCTTGGTTGGACATGTGAGCAGTAGGCATCAATCTAGAGCTAACCCATAGCGTGGTACCTTGTAGCTATAGTTCTATCATAGGTGTCATTATAGTTAGTATTGGTACTATAGGTAGAAGGGGGAGTAAAGAGTATCAGTAATGGTTCCAGGAGTTAGTATCAGAGTCAGTATGCCAGTCCTGGATAATCATGAATTCATGTAGTTGGGCGATCCATGTAAACAATTAAGTATCAAGAAAATTTGTGTTGAAAAATTAATGGAGCATGATATTCAATTTGATGGTTGATACTTGGGTGTGTCAAGAGTAAAGAAAAGTATATGCATAAAGGGTATTAATGAGTGTGCCATAGTAGGAGGGTACCCATAAGTCTATAGAAGAGTGTGAGGGAATAAGAATACATTATGCTAAGTAGTAAGACTTGTGTTACAGATAAATGTAAGGCCTTGATATATTATTTGATCTGAGTGTACCGATATATGACTAATAATGGATGTATCACCTGATATTGAGGCCAGTGATGTGTTGGAAGCAATAGATGGAAGAGTATCTAGAAATTATGTGCAGGATGCACAGTGGATGTTGAGTGTCAGTGTGGAAGTTCATGAAAGTGGAAGCATGTGTATTAGAAAATTCTAATGGTGTGTCATGGGTTAAAAAATATCAAGATTGGTCATGGAAGATATATAGTGTATCACTGATTAGTGGATCAGTCTGTAAAAGGTTTAAGAGAAAATACGTATACATCAATCGAGATATGGGACCATATGCCTGCCTTGAGAGTGAAGTAGAACATGTATATTATAGAAAGTGCAAGTGATCGTGAGTTCTAGTGAGTGTGATAAGGTGATATAATGATGAAACTAGTATTACTATACCAAGAGTGCTAGTGTTTCTATGTCAATGATTAGTTGAGCAATGTGCTAGTGACAGTAAGTACCTCGTGTGATAATATTAGATTGGTGTATCAGTTGATATGGATAGAAAACTATTGGAAGCAATAGTGCAAGTAATCCAGGCAGTACAATTTTCAGTACACAGTTGAGGAGTGTAGACAATTGGTGTATTTATGCGTACCTTGAGTGTTAGAGATTGTGAGTATTTATATGTATACTTAAATAGATGTGGATTTAAATTTATAATTTGAAGATTGGAAATAAATTTCAATTTTTAAGAATTTTGAGGAGTTGATATTTTATGTTATTAAAATTTTTGAGGATTCAAATTCAATTCAATAAACATAGTCAAAGTTATAATTTTTTTTGGAAGTGACTAAAAAATTTTTATTTCAATATTTGAATATTTGACTTTTGAGGAAAGTATATGCATTTTATTTTAAATTGTTCGAGAAGTTAAATTTTGAGAATTTTATTTTGAGGATAAAATTTTATGGTGGGTAAGAAATGCATAACAGTATATAAGTAGATGAAGTGCAAGTGTAAGGATCTGTTGGCTTGAGCATGTCTGAAATGGCATTGCAAACTGACTTGGGTGTCCATCTAGAGTCGTATTAGAGGGAGTAGTACTTAGTGTGGTGTGTTTCACTTGGTGTGCACTTGAGTGATAAGAACAACTAGTATAAACAGTTGCAGTAGGTAAGAGAGCTAGCAGTGGTTGTGCTAGTAGTAGAAACAGTGGTACCTAAAGGGATAGAGGTATCAAACTTTGGATGTATCATTAAACCATGATTTTGTTAGCAGGTTTTGTTCTGTTCTTTCCTTCTGTTCCTTTTTTGTCTATTTTATTGATTGATTAATTTCTTAGAACCGTAGTTTGTATCAATGATTCTCTTGCAAGAATGTAGTTAGTAGTACACCCCGACAGAGACTGAAATACCATAAAAAAGTGACCATGACCATGTATGTTTTCTCTAGATTGCATGTTGTGTGACTGTAGGTAGGATTTTCTTAGACCTCAATTATTGGAGGTTTGACCGTAGTAAAGATTAATAAAGGGTTTATGACGGGACAGAGAGAGAGACAAGGTGCGTTAAATTTCGAGGATAAATATTAATTTGAATAAAGAGTTGAGAATTTAATATGGCAGAATTGACGATTTTGTTAAATCATTAATTTTTATGAAGATTACGATATGATTGAATTTGTCATTAAATTTTGGGGAATTTAAGAATATTACCATTATATTTATTTGGCTGCAAGATATAAATTTATATTGAATGTTGTATTTGAAGATTTTATAAGTATTGCATTGTTTGAGTATTGTATGGAAGAAGAAATCGAGGAATAAGATCATAAATGGATTAGAGTTTGAATTCAAATTTTAGGATAAAATTTCAAAGAAATTTATAAATATGCGTTGATTGGGTTTAAAAATTTGAGGATTGGATATTAAATTTTGTATTTAGTTATTAACTAAATTTTTTGGAGGAGATTGTGATAAGAATGAAATTTGATTTTTAATTTCAAGATTTTCAGGAATATGATATTTATAGAATTTTAAAATTTTGTAAAATAACAATATGGATTTACTTCATGATTATATGGTTTGATGAATTTAAATTTTGATGGTATTAAATAAATAAATAAACAAATACAACTATTGAGGATCTTAAATTTCGAGGACAAATTTTTTCTAAGGAGGGTAGACTTGTCACTACCACATTCTAAAATAGGGGTAATTTTGACATTTTTATTTATTATAAGTATTGTGGGTATTTATTTTTAAATAATTGCATGATAGGTGTATATATATAAATATATATTATATGTATAGTGTTCTTTAATGGATGAGTTAGTATTCTAGACCTAGAAGCCTACTAGATGAACCCCTGACCAAATATGGCATTATGAATTTAATTTGTATTATTTCGGGATTAATTATTTAGGGTTATAATTTATTATTGTAATTTTATTTCGTTGTTGTGCCTTACCGTTGCTTCAATATTTGGAGCGCTACCCTAGCTTTTGCCTTCCAACAAATTCTATACCCTTGTCCTAGACATGCCCGTCTTCCATTCTGACCTTTGTGTAACTCATAAATATGCACTCTTGTGCTTTATTTTAGTCGCACAATATTCGTTACAAACGTTTATTTTTAATTTTAAATAAATTTGACTTTGTATCTTGTGTGTTCCAATCGAAATTGGAGACACAATCTTGACCCATTTTCTGCAACCCAAATTATGATAATATTCTATTATGAGTCTTCTACGTCCATGATGCTTGTGTCCTACCTAATTTTAATTCCATGTACTTCCAATTAATTTTAGAACACCATTTACATTAATTTTAATTAAATTAGTGTAAGGACCCAACTTAACCCAAAACTAGACCCAACACCAAACCAAATCCCTATTCACACCCTCAAGACTCATACTAAACACCACACATCCTTTCTAGCCACTATATCACACCAAACATGGTGTGTTCCCTCATCCAATTCCAATTACCACTTTCTGTACAATTTTCTAATTGTTGGGGACTTTCATGCAAAAGTGCAATGAGGTTCCACCATCCTATTGGTCAAGGCACATAAAGAAAATAACCCCTCCCTTATTGACCGGTCCACTCTCTCCCCTTTGGATGCATATTTTCCTTCATGTTTAATCTTGGCCCCTCATTCAAATGTAACACCATCCTCACCACACACACCATCATATATATAATCCTTCACCCTAACCCCTTTCCCAATGCCAACCCCATCCCAATAAGGCACATGGCCGGACCTAATTCCAATAATATCATCATCTCCTCTCTCCTCCCTCATGCAAATTCTACCTCTCCATTAATTTATATCATCTTCACCACCCCCCTTCTTCGAAAAAACTGAAAACCCTAACCCTAAACCTAACCCACCTCTTCATTATCTTCCTCCTTACACCGACCCCATCTCCGGCCGCTTGAGCCGACCGCCTGAGCTCTCCTCAGCCACGACCGACCACATCGATAGTCCATCCTCCGTCGACTGCAGCCGCCTCCGTCCTCCGTCCCCGAGCATCACGACGACTCCACCACCGCAGTCCCAACCTTCCTCCGGCCTCTTCCCTGACTCCTCCTACCACCACCATCATCGATCACCCTCGTCACCCTGCCGCACCACAGTGACTTCACAACCCCACCACCATAACGCCTGGCGTCTCCCCCCATTATCCTCCGCTACACCTTGACTTCCTCTCCTCCCCATTCTCCTCCTCAGTCGACTGTACCTCCTCCTCTTCCCCTCCGCCTGAGACCGACTCTGACTCCATCCCGCCATGACTCCCCTCACCGCCGTGCAGCGATGACCTGCTGCTATTAACACCAGCACCGTCATTGTCGATCCCGCCTGAGCGCAGCCTCCCCTCGACCACCACGTATCACCCGCAACCGTCTCCTCTCTCGACTTTCCGAGCAGCCCCGCTAGCACGACGGCAACCGTCAACAGAACCACCACCCTCTTCTCTCCTCCTCCGTAGAGAACGACCGCCTGGACCTCATCTACACCACCGTTGATCTCCACGACTCCTTCACCATCTCCACCATCGACACCACCGCCACCACTTTTCCTCGACTCCTCTCCCCTTGCCGGACCTCCCTAACCGCCGAGCCTCTCCTCCGGTAGCCCATCATTATCATCACCTTCATCATCATCATCATCATCATCATTATCACCTTCATCATCATTATCTCGTCGACCCTGTGCGTGCTCATCAAGGTTCGAAGCTGCCCTCTTCGTGATTTTATGTGTGCACGTGTGAATAATATTAGGGTTAGCATACTTCGTGATAGTTGGTTGATATTTTATAGACCTGTGTTGTTGAGCCTAATGACTAGTGTACGTGTGCGTGCATGTGTATAATAATTAGTTTAATATATATAGATATATATATAAGAAATCAATTGCTAGTAGGGGGTATGACTGTAATATATATAAGTAGTTGCATATGAACATAAGTGTTAATTATGGATATTCTATATTTACATTGACCTTGTGACCCTGAATATTAGTGAGTCGACTGCCTTGTGTACACCTACGTACTGGCTAGACATGTGTTAGTGATTGACTGTCTGATTATGCACAACATTTAAAGATGTGACACCAGTGTATTAGACGCACCCTTGACCCTGCTAGTTGACCAGTATCACCCCAAGCGCAGTTATGAGTTCAGTGTATTTATGTTGTGTGTGTGTTAGTGTAACGACTGATGCTATGTTATTGTATTATATTATGCCTATAGGACTGTTGGATTGTTCAGACAAGACCTCGGAAATAGGATATTGGTATTGCCAGCAGAGGACCCCAAGCGAGTACATTCTCTGACAGTTTTTATTATGTTGATTATCTCTATAATTCTAGTTGTATAGCGTACATGATTCTGACACTATGTATATACGAGTTGGCATTATCGAGACCGATCACGAGGAGTCATGATTTGTAATCCATCGTGCTAGCTGGGGATGGGGAAATATTAGTAGATTATGTGATCATGCCCAACTCTACATGAATCATAGCTTACCCATACCTCACGTCGGTGCCGCCTGACTATTACATGGCTCATAGCCTATTATGTATGATTAGCCTAACTATTGCTCGCATCATAGCTAACTGGATAGTTAGCCTGACCTTACATGAATCATAGCTAATCATACATAGCAAGCCTGATCAGTCCCAAGCCGATAACATGATATATTGATGTTTTGCACACTTAGCTAGATATTCTATACATGTATTTCCAGTTTATAGTTCTAGTATTCACTTATATTTCAGTTCATTATTCTAGCGTGCACTTGTATTTCTATTTATTGCTAGTTGTACCATTGATGATGATATATGCTCCAGTATTTCTATTTCCAATATTTTATCATCTCCAGTATTTTTTATTACAGTATTTATATCCATCTTGTATTTTTTTTACATTGTATTATAGTTTTGTCAATATACATGGAACTACTGTTAGTGCTTGTACTTTGCTCCATCCTGACTGGAAATATTTTTCCAGACTGCGACTTAGAGGACTTGTTTCCGACACACTTGGAGATTTGGATGTTATTGTTGCAGGTTAGACTATTTCTGTTCTTTAGACTTGTGTTGTATTTCGTTATTTTTCTTGAGATCTTATCGTGCTCTAGTTTCTGTGATTGAGTATTCCATATTATATTGTGATATCTGTGTCTCCTTATGGCGTTGGATATTCATGTGAGATTGATTAGCTAGTATTGTGACCTAGACAGCGTTCTACCGCCGATACAGCGGCGTAGGCTGGACGTACCCACGTACTCGTGCCCCTACAGCGGGTACGGGTCATGACAGAATTCACGATTCATAACCAATTAGCCTAGAACTTATTCCTATAGGTAGCCTTATGCCATGGGGTCATTCCTAACAGTCAAATGCATGATTTGAAAGCTAGAAAAGAAAGAAATTCAAAAATTACCAATTGGGAGATGAATTCCAAATGAAAACCAAAGTAGACACGATCCGGACACGATCTCCTTGCCATAAGCTTCTCTTCCTAGTGCTCCTTGCCAATCCTAGCTCCAATGCTCCTTGCTAAAGGGAATGAGAGGGAAATTGATGGAGAAAAATGATGGAAATTAGGGATCTAATTTCTAGATCTAGAATGAATGCAAATGAAAGAAGAGAGAGAGAGAGAGGAGAGCCCCCTCTAATAGTGGCTGGCCCCCTTCCCTCTTTTCCAAGTCACATGTAAAGTCCCATATACCCCTCCATGATGTATTATGGAGAAATAATTAGGGAGGGCTATTTGGGTAGTTTCTAATTAATTATAATTAAACTAATTCTCTCTAATTAATTAGTGAGAATGGTCTAATGGGCTTGGGTCCAATTTAGACTCACTAGTTGTCATGGCAAGTCTAATTGGGCTTACAAGTGACAAGTCTAACTATTGGACTAGCCTCCTAAAAAAAATATAAGTCATAATTAATCTATAACTTAATAATAATTAAATAATTAATACAATTAACAAATAATTACTATAACACACCAATATTAATATTTATTACTAAAATTATTTACCCATGCCAAAATACCAAACTATCCCTAGTTGGAAAAGTGAGGGTGACACCAAGGCTCCCAGGGCCACATCGGGAAAGAACTTCTCCTTGAAAAGCTCCTTGAAAGCATCCCAAGTAAGTCTTCTAGCAGTAAGTCTCAGCTCCATACGATACCAAGTCAGTGCGATATCGAACATCTGGCTGCCGGTGGCCTCGATCTGCAGACTCTCTGGAATCTGAGCAAAGCGCAAGTTCCTCTTTATGTCCTCCAGCCATTTGTCAGCGAGTATCCCCTCAACACCCTTAAACTCCCGAGGTATCATCCTCTTGAAGTCCACTATAGTTCCTGGCCTCTACTGTTGCGGCTGGCCAGGGTGCTACTGTGCGACTCTCTGTACTGCCTGGACTCGCTAAGTACCTCAGCCTGAACTCGCTAAGCCTCTGCTGATATACTCTGAGCATCCACTATGCTCTGGATCAATGGGAACACCTGTGCCCCGTCTGCGGGCATACCTCCTGGAAACAAAATCTGTGGTAGTGGAAGGTCCTCCGTAACAGCCGGGACAACCCTCTGAAAAGGTGGAGGAGGAGGACCCCTGAAGGCTGTGAAAACTCCTATATGAACATGTGAAGTAGGAGGAGCAACTCCAGCTATTTGGGTGGCAGGTCGAGAGGTGGCAGACCTCTCGGAAGCTGCTGGTCCCGATCTCGGCGACCTAGTCTTTGACGACATCCTGAAGACAGATCAAAATAAGAAGAAATCAATTAAGGCAAAAGATATGATATCATCAAAGAAGGATAGTAAAATTTAAAGAAAGCAATTATTCAGAATAGAAAAAATAAATTTAGAAATTTCATAGATGTAATTGAGCATACTCTCATCCTGTACCCTATCTCATGCTCGTAATAGTACTATAATTCTGAGCATTACTACGATACTGCACTAGTTGCGACTTAATCTTACTATTCTAGACCTGCTGGGCCACCACTAAAATATGTCATGATCCGTACCCAAAAATTGGGTATAATTCGTGGTTATGTTCAGCCTATGCCACAAAATTGGCAGTAGAATGCTATCTAGGTCCAACATAGCTATCTATCAATGATATTAAACCTGTCAACATGTCTCAACTCTAAACAGAGTACAAGAATATACATATAATCATCAACTCACAATATACTCAATCACAATAACTTTAAGGAAGGTAAATGGCACGATAAAGATATAAAGAAATACAATAGGCAAAATAATATATGTCTAATAAAATTGAGTCTAAGAGTCTAGCTATCTCAACACAATATAAGTCTCAACATAATACAACTCAAGTCTCAAAGTTTGGAACAATCTAATACATAAATAAACTAGGCTAAGTGCTGTCTAAACAACTACGAGTGGTGACTCCTCCAGATGGAGTGGCTCCTCTGGAATATCCAGGATTTAATCGCCATCCGCTCCTGGGCCATAATGGGTAGGACAGAAGTCCTCAATTTCTTCTAAATTTTTTTATCTAGTTAGGATTGGAGCAAAGCACAAACACTAACAGTGATTCCAATTATATTAATAAAAACTATAAAGCAGTGAGTAAGAAATATACATGATGGAATGAAACAATGGAATGTAAGGAAGACTAGGGAGATATGTAATCATCATATAGAAATAACTAGCAGTGAACAAATATATGTGAATGCTAGAAATGAATGTACTAGAGCAAGAATATAAATACTGGATAAGTGTCGTAAAATATCAGTTTGCTATATGATTGGCTTGGGACTAGATCAGGTTTGTTATATATGATTTTCTATGAAACATGTGAGGTCAGAATAACCATCTGGTTAGCTATGATTCGAGCAAAAGTCAGGCTAATCATATATAACAGGCTATGAGGCATGTAAATGGTCAGACTACACCCTATGTGATGTATGGGGTGAGTTATGATGCATGTAAGATGGGGTTTGATCATATAACTTGCTAATATTTCTCTGTCACCAGCTAGTACGATGGATTCCAATCATGACTTCTCATGACAGGTATCTATGATACTAGATCGTATATCCACTATGCCAGAATCAAGTATACACTTTAACTTAAATCATAGTAATGATCAAAATAATAAAAACTGTCAGAGAATGTACTCGCATGTGGTCTTGAGCAATGTGTGATAATCGATATCCAAGATGGAGTCACTCTGACCTAAATATCAAATATTAATTTCAATTGGTAATCTTGAATGATAAGTAAGTCAAACTAGATAAACACGTGATTTCTAGGTCCAACTAGGTTGACTAGGTCAATACCTTACTACTCTAAGTCAGTCTAGTCAATAATAACTTAATACTAACTATGGTCATTCTAAAGATACTAAGCTTACACTAGTTGATACCTTAACTAATAATTTAATATACTCTAATACCTAGAAGATTATTTCAATACCTTAGCTATACTAGTACTAAATGATACATCAAACCAATTACCTTAAAGCTACAGGTAGTTACCTTACTCATTTGGACATCAACTTCCAAGAAAACTGAACTGAACTCAGTAACTTGACTATATATACAATTTCTAGCTGATACACCAATTGAAACCTCATACACTTACCATCCAATCCCTCACATGAAGACAGACATGAGGGACACTAACTGACACACACTAAAGCAGCTACTTAATATCAGTCACCTACACTCACTTGATGCTCCACTGCCACTGATACCTTAGTATCAATTACTCCTATACCTAATACATACCCAGCTACCTTCATGTGCAAGCACCTACGTGGACAACAAGTCCCATGTGCTTGCAGTGTATATGCCCGTGCACTGACTTGCTCATCCCTACATGGTGCACTGATACATGCACACACCCCCAATTCTACTTATTGATGATATTGTTGTTATTTGTACTGCTCAAGCGACTGTTACCTTAATGTTCCAAATGCTCACAGTCTAAGCTACCTGCTGTTACTACTTGTATTAACCCGACTCTTTAATACTCACACCTATTAACCCAACCTAATACTTACATACACAGGTAACTGAAGTTACCCCTCCCTCCTCACTACTAATTGAAACCATAACCCAAAGGAATGATCACTTAATGAATGCACCTCATAACAGAAATTTCCCAACTCTGCTACTCCATCTCAATATTAATTGATACTACTACAACTGAACTCTTCCTCTGATACTCAACATTAGATACTAATCACACAATATGTATGTTGGTATCAGGCCTAGCCAGAATTTAGTGGTGCCAATTTCAATGAAACCTATAACTATCTATATATACATCATGACCTGGGTACATCCTCACCTCTCGAGCATTCATACACATACCCATGTGTGCCACCTGCTGCTTTCTGATACCCCATCAACAGTTTGCAACTCCTCCCCTTGTTCCTCTGCTACTGATGCTTATTCCTTGCTCTTGCGGGCCACACACAAGCTGCATGCTAACAGAATGCTGCCACAGGTGTAGGTTAAGTGTTATGTTGCCAAAATAATAGCCTCTCCCTTTACCTTTGTTGTGCAGGCAAGTTGCAGCTGTGTTGTCACTACCACTTTTTCGGAGAGGGATATTTTTGTCTTTTTTCCTATTTTTGTTAACATTGTTGACATTGGTATTTCAAAAACTATTGTTGAATGATATTTACTTTATAAAAACTAGTGTTGATGTTTTTGGACTTTATTTATTTCTAATATTTGGTATAGTTATATATGCTATATATATATATATCGTATATAGTTAATGGTTAATTGTTAGCCCTTAGTCTAATTAGTTGTTAGTGAACCTATTTAGACCTAACTAGACTTGTCATGGACCAACAACTAATTAGTTTAGACTTGAGCCCAATGTTTTAGCCCATTTCTTTAAGTTGGTGATTTAATTAGTCAAACCATTATAAGTAAAACCTTCCTTCCTTAATCCTTTTCTTAATGATAAGCCCCAAAGGAAAGTTGAGACTTTACACAATTGCTGAACCCCAAGCTAGTGGGCGACCTATTTAGAGAGGAGTAATTTCTCTCTTCTCTCTTCTTTCATCCTAAAATTCTAGATCTAGAAATTCTCTTCCCAAATTTCCTTTTCCCTACACCAAATCCCTACCAATTCCCTTCCCAAGCCCTCTCTACTTCACCATTAGATACTCTAAAACCAAGGAGGAGGCAAGAATCTATAATTTGGTAGAAGAAGCACAAGTTGAAGGCTCTTGACATCTATTTGTAGGCTTGCATTGGGAATCCATCTCTGTCATGCCCCAGTTCTAAATATAAGAAACTGAATCACGTGGCATTGGCCAGCGGGTACACTCTGATGGGCATCCCAATCTAATGGACCTCTTGGAGTGCACCTAAGCTGTAAAGTATAATGATATAACCCAATATTTAAATATTAACAATGTAACTAATCTCATCCACAAATATAAGAATATTAAACACATAAAGAAAACAAGTCTACTAATGTGCAGAAAGAAAATAAGTAGGGAAATGTATCATAATACAAACGGATAGAGTCACACAAAAATGAACCCGCTAATATAAGTACTAAATGAAAGAAAGCAATAAGATAACTAGGGCCGATATCTGCAAACTAGATAATGATACCGGACCCAAGGTGAAGTCACTACCGATGATCAAGCGAAGTCCTTGGGAAGGATCTCGTCCTCTGCTATAAGTCCTACTCCTGGATATACACCCGGTCCGTACTCCTCCGGGTAGTCCTCCTCGCCTATGCCGAAAAGAGAACCAGGTTCTCAGAGGGACGTAACAAGGTACAAAAACAACATCCCATAATAAAACAGAAAGAAAATATGTGATACGCCGGTGTAATCTAGAATAACCACCTAAGTGAGACATAACTTAAAGACAATGTTTGACACGTGGGCTTTCCAAATATAAATTCGTAGCTCCGAGGCACAGAGACACACGGTGCGTACCCGTAGCTCCGAGCACAGAGTCATACAGTAAGTATTACAACTCCGGATACAGGATCTCTATGTAAATAAGGATATATATGTATATATATATATATATATATGTATATATATATATATATATATATATGTATATATATATATATATATATATATATATATAGTACATGCAAAGTAGCCCAAGCGTCTAGTAACTGTCTTCCTCTCCTAATGTGGTCAACGAGACGCATCTGTGGCTCGCTGAGCCTGAATCTCTATCTAACAGTCTCATCATACTGAAGTAACTAGCACCAATCGTGATCCTATAGTCATTACAGGTTTCGGTCATGCTGACACTATCTGGATATAGAAAGTCTGTTATAATGACAGTATTTGAATGTGTCCTAGGGTTTGATGTAACCAAGTAGGTACATAAAGGTATCGAGAAACATCTAACAATCGATACTAGACGTTACCGACGAACGTCTACACCTGGATATGAACCAGACGCTAAGTAACCATTTTGATCCAAAGCGCACACAATGTATAGAAAAAATAGTAAAACTAGAACTGAGTTACAGAATGGCAAGGTACACTTGCCGGGATCCGGATGCTGAAGGCGGGGCTCCGGTACAACGTCCAAGTCCGAGGATCCAAAAGTACCTAGAGATGATATAGAAATTAATCAATAATCTAATTCAAAACTATCTTAAAAAGAGATGACATCATGAACTAACATAGGTTTTTATCTTAGTTACAAAACTCACGTCTAAGGTACTAACTAGAGGGTTGACCAAAGTTGACTAGGAAAATATTACATTAAGTACGAAATCACCAAATCACATAACGTCCTCAAATAGTATCCTCAAACACTAGTATTCATCAAGTGTGATTTCGGTCATCTATAAATAATGTTCATCCTCGACCGTGGTGGTGGTGCTCGTATCAACAGTGGTGGTGGGGGTGGTGCTCAGTGGTAGTGATGGTAGTAGTGATCGGTAGGGGTGAGAATGGTGATGGAGGTGGCAGTAGCAATTGATGGTGGTAGTGATGCTGAGGTAGTGGTGTCGACGGTGGTGACTGGATGGTGGTGCCGATGGTGGGACTGGGGTAGTGGTCAGTGGTGATCGGTGGTGGTGATGGTGGTGGTGATGAAAATGGTGAGAAGGTGATGGTGATGGTAGTGGTGCTCGGTGGTGGTGGTGTCGTGAGGTGGTGGCAGTGGTGGTGAGGTGGTGGCAGTGGTGGTATTGGTGGCAGCTGACGGTGGTGGTGTCGACTGGGGTGGTGATGAGAATGGTGTTGGCGGCTGTGGTGATGGTAGTGTTGAGGTCATGGTGGTGATAATGTTGGCCGGAGGGTGTGGAAGAATAAGAAGTTGAAAAAAGAAATGGAGGTGAAGAAGAAGAAGAAGAAGAAGAAGAATGGAGAGGAGGAGGAGGAGAAGAAGAAGAAGAGTAATGAAGAATGAGATTCGGCTCAGAGTGAGGAAGGGGAGGAGAGAGAGAGAGTGAGGTAAGGAAAAATAGATTTCCTTGCGATTAGGGCTGGCCACATGGGGATGGGTGTGGATGTGTGTGTGTGTTAATATAGAGGGAATTGGTGGTTCTGATAGGGGGAGATTGAATCAAGGGCTAAGGTTTTACATAAGTGAACAGTACTATACAAGGGTGAGAGTAAGGTGATCGGTCACATGAGGTTGGGTGTTTCTCCATTTGATTTGCACCAATAGGAGTGTGACACCTATCAACCTTTTTGCATTTGAGACGCTTAAAATTTGGGGTTTACAAATGAAGGAAAAAGAGTGATGATTTGATGTAAGAAATTGGTGTTTGGTATTTTATAGGATGGAAAGGGTATTAGGTGTTTTGTATGAACCTCATGATTGGGTGTGAGGGTTAAGTTAGGGTTAGTTTAAGTCGGTTTCCCATAATTTAAATAAATATTGTATCATAGGTGCTTTTAAATAAAATTGGGAGTACATGGGGTCTCAATTGGGAGTGACACAAAGATCATGGATGATGTAGGATTGGTATTAGTCTTGGACCCTTCAATTGGTTAGGAAAAATGAGTTAAGTTTGTGTCCCCAAATCGATGGCAACGACACAAGTACAAGACATAGGATTAAAGAATTAATTTTTTTGATTAAAAAGTTGTGCAATTAAAATAAAGCACAAGGGAGTATGTTTGTGATTGATAGAAATGTCCAGTGCCTAGGTTGGCTCGTCAGGTCAAGAGTACAAATTTTATTGGAAGGTAAAGGCTATTGTTGTGCTCCAAATATATTAGCAACGGTAAGGTGCACCAAGATTTTAAATTTTAGAACCAGTCTATATAATCCCTAATTTCTAATCCTTAATCAACCTGAAGCTAAACCAAAATTCTCACCATATCCAGTCTACCTAAAATATTGTTAAGGGAGTTTACATTATTCCCAACGTAGAAGAATTTTGTCCCTAAAATTAAAAGTAAAGCATGAATAAGAGTTGCGAGAATTAAAAAGTTAACATGTATTTGAAATACAGTACGTAAATTTGTACCTTGGTCCTTAAATAAATGCAAAAACCGCTGTCGAATGGAATCTTCGCGCTCCCAGATAGACTCGCCCAGCGAATGATGCTTCTATGCAACACTGACCAGTCCGATAGTCTGTCCCCTCAAAATCTTCTTACTGCGATCGAGTATCCCTACTGGCTGCTCCACATATGATAAACTGGGCTCGACAGTAATCTCTGAATGATCGAGCACGTGGCTAGGGTTTGCACGTATCTCCTCAATTGTGATACGTAAAATATATCATGCACGCCTTCTAATGATGGAGGCAATGCAAAACGATAAGCTACTTCGCCAACACGCTCCAAGATGTCAAAAGGTCCGATGTACCTCGGACTCAGCTTGCCTCTGCCCCCAAATCTGATGGTACCATGAGTAGGCGATATCTTCAGAAATACATGATCACCTTCCTTGAATTTCAAAGATCTACGGTGCATATCTGCCAAATGCTTCTTCATGTCCTGTGCTGCGCACAGGTGGCTCTGAAACTGCTTCACTTTCTCCATTGTCTGTGTCACCAACTCTGGACCAAGTATCTGATGCTCTCCCACGTCACTCTAACATATCGGTTACCTATAATTTCTTTCGTACAGTGCCTCATAAGGTGCCATCTGTATGCTTGCTTGGTAGCTGTTATTGTAGGAGAATTCTACCAAGTGTAGATGATCCTCCAAGTATCCTCCAAAGTCGATCATGCACGCTCTCAACATATCCTCTAATATTTGAATCGTGCGCTCTGACTGACCATTAGTCTGTGGATGACATGTAGTGCTGAACTTGAGGCGAGTACCTAGACTCTCCTGCATACTCCGCCAGAAATATGACATGAATCTGGAATCACTATCTGATACAATGATGACAGATACTCTATGTAGTACTATTATCTGTCACACGTACATGTTTACCAATATCTTCATGGACTTCCCAACACTGAAGGGCAAAAAATATACCGACTTGGTGAGTCCGTCCACGATAACCCAGACTACATCCTTTTTGCTAGGGGTCCTCAAAAATTTCGTGACGAAGTCCATGGTAATGTGCTCCTATTTCAACTCAGGAATGGAAAACGGCTGCAATAGTCCTGCAGTCCACTGATGTTCATCATTGACTTGCTGACAGACCAAACATCTCGCCACGAATCTCATAATTTCCCTCTTTATCCCATGCCACCATTAGTGTTGTCTCAAATACCGGTACATCTTCGTACCCCCAGGATGAATAAAATAAATTAAACTATGGACCTCGGTCATCAACTCCTGTCGTAGCTTGCCACTCAGAACATATAGACGATCTCCACACCTCAATGTTCCGTCTTCGTGAATCCAGAGTCCCATCTGCATGCCGGCCTCTGTCCTCTCTTGCAGTCGTCGGAATCTCGCATCGGTAGGCAAGGCTGCCTTGATCCTCTCAACCAATATAGACTGAACCTCTAGAATGACAATCTGTCCATCCCTGCTTGGCAATACAACCTCTATCCCGAGATCCTGAAGATCCTCTAACAATTATCACTGAGTCGTCAAAAAGTATGCCATGGGTTTCCTGCTTAAGGCATCTACTACAATGTTTGCCTTGCCAGGGTGGTACTGCAAGTCAATATTATTGTCTTTCATCAGCTCTAGCTAATGCCTCTGTCTCATGTTGATCTCCTTTTGTGTGTAGCCATACTTTAGAATTTTATGATCTGTGTAAATCTTAACCCGCTCTCTATAAAGGTAGTGCCGCTATAGATTTAGTGCAAATATCACCGTAACTAGCTCTAGATCATGTATCGGGTAATTCTTCTCATGAACCCTCAGCTGTCTCCATGCGTAAGCTATCACCTTGCCGTGCTATATTAGTACACATTCTAATCCACTCCCAGACGCATCGATATACACTATAAATTCTCCAGATCTAAAATGAAGTGTCAAGATCGGTGATGTCGTCAGGCGCTTCTTTAGCTCATCGAAAGTCGTCTGACACTCCTCAGTCCAGATAAACTCCTCGCCTTTGCACGTCAATCATGTCATAGGCGCATCGATCCTCGAGAAGTTTTTCACGAACCTCCGATAATATTCGACAAGTCTGAAAAAACTCCTGACCTTCGTAATTGATATAGGGGTAGGCCATGTCTCCACCACGATGATCTTCTCCGGGTCAACTGATATTCCATCTCCAGTGATTATTTGACCAAGGAAAGGAACCCTATCCAAGCAGAACTCGCACTTGATGAGCTTTATATACAGCCTCTCCTGCATCTGTATCTCCAACACAATCTTGAGATGCTTCTCGTGCTCCTCCTGGCTCTTAGAATATACTAAGTTGTTGTTGATAAATACCACCATGAACTTATCCAAATACTGGTGGAAAACCTCGTTCATCAGGCTCATAAACACAGCTGGCGCATTGGTTAAACCAAATGGTATGACTAAAAACTTATTGTTCCCGTACTTCATCCAAAAAGCTATCTTCGAAATGTCCTCCTTTCTCACCTTGATCTGAAGATAGCCGGATCTGAGATCGATCTTCAAGAATACACATGCTCCACTCAGTCGATCAAATAAATCATCGATACACGGCAGAGAGTACTTGTTCTTTATTATTATAATATTTTGTGTCCTGTAATCGATACACAAACGTACCATCACGTCCTTCTTTGACACAAATAATATGGGTGCTCCCCATGGAAAAATACTAGCCCGAACAAAATCCTTGTCTAAGAGATCATCTACCTGGACCTTCAACTCAACCAACTCTTTCGGTGCTAGTCTATAGACGGAAGAAGTATCTGGCTCAGCCCCGGGAGTCATCTCTATAGTAAACTCTATCTCTCTGTCAGGTGGCAGGCCTGGAAGATCCTTGGAAAATATATTCTCAAACTCTGATATAATGTGGGGGTACACCTGTTCACCTTCTGGAATATGTGCCGCTAAGGTAGGTTGGACACCATGCTCTCGGGCTCCCCGAAGAAACTCAAACTCAGGGTGATCTGGTGGTATAAATATAACGTATCCATGTCGGTAATCTAGCGTTGCATGGTATTATCTTAACCAATCCATGCATAGGATAATATCATAGTCTGGCATGGAGAAGGCTAGAAATCGAGCACGCATCTCTCGCCCACAAACAACTACTGAACAAGATCTACAAGTGTCGCTAACTGGTACTATTCTACCTCCCGTAAGTATCTTTTTAATCTTCGGAAGGGGTGCAGTTGCTATTCTATGGGTGGCCACAAAACTAGCAGCTATAAAAGAGTGTGTGGCACCAGAATCAAATAATACTATTGCTGGTAATAAAGCTACTAAAATAGTACCTGCGATCACCTCACCAGTGGTCTCTGCTTCCTCAATGGTCATCGTAAAACTTCTCGGCCTTCTTCTCCTCAGTCGGAATCAAGTACATGGCAAAATGGCTCAAACAGAGGAACTCAACATTGTACTCCTCAATGGTCAAACTACCCTACCTGAGGTTTTAGAACCTGTCTCGAAGTTCTACACTGGCAGTAGAAGGAATAAATATCTCCTTGAAGAGACTAGAGAACTCCTCCCAAGTGACCCGATCGGGCCCTAAATGCTCCTCCTCTGAAAGCCACCAGTGATGAGCGTTGCCGGTAAGCTGCATCCTGACAACGGTCATCCATCTATGTCTCGGGAGATCGGTAGCCTCCAACTGGTGTTGAATATTGGTAAGCCACGCATGTACCTCCGTCGGCTCCTTCGTGCCAACAAATGGAAGTGGTATCATACAACAAAAGTCTATGACAGACCCCATCGTCGACTGGCGAGATGGTAGTGACGCCTGTCCCAAAGCTGTCATACTACTCTCTCTCAAAGACACAACCTAGCGCTACTGGGCCTGCTGTTGGGCCTGCTACTGGACTTGCTGCTGGGCCTGCATCATAACATAGATCATTTGGAACATCTACGGCCCTTCCATTAGTTGCTTTGGTGGGAAGGGCATGTATGGCATATGTGGGAGAATTGGAGGTGGTAGGGGCAACTGTTGCTCCTCCTGTTCTGCAGTCCGCTGGCCCTCATGATCTGCCTAGTACGGTGACTGGTGCCCATTTGAGGCACCTCTGGCTTCTTAGATAACTGTCCTTGGGGAGCTGGGGTCAACAGAAGAACATGCCCCAGTGGTGGTTCCCATATGACCCGGCGTCACGGGGGACATCGTTTGGCTGCACGACACATCCGCTACGGAGATTCATAACTCTGAAAAGAAGTCATGTTTCAGATCATCCTTTAGGAATTAAACATGATGCAAATTGGCAAAATAAAATTAAAATAAAGGTGTTATGTGAAGTACTCAAGCATGTAGATAAGATCCTAATATCTATTCCTAATTGTAGGCACGCTTGGCACAGTCAGGTAACCAAGATGATTTAATTCGGACCTGCATGGGCCACCACAAAAACCTTGTCACGTCCTAGTTCCAAATATAAGGAACTGAACCACATGGCAGTGGCCAGCGGATACACTCTAATGGGTATTCTAATCTAATGGACCCGTTGGAGTGCACCTAAGCTGTAAAGTACAATGATATAACCCAACAAACATAAGAATATTAAACACATAGAGAAAATAATATAACTAATCTCATCCACAAACATAAGAATATTAAACACATAGAGAAAACAAGTCTACTAATGTGCCGAAAGAAAATAAGTCTGGAAATGTATCATAATACAAACGGATAGAGTCACACGGGAATAAACCTGCTAATACAAGTACTAAATGAAAGGAAGCAATAAGATAACTTGGGCCGATATCTGCAAACTAGATAATGATACTGGACCCAAGGTGAAGTCACTACCGGTGATCAAGTGAAGTCCTCGGGAAGGATCTCGTCCTCTGCTACAAGTCCTGCTCTTGGATATACACCCAGTCCGTACTCCTCCGGGTAGTCCTCTTCGCCTATGCCTGAAAGGGAACTAGATCCTCAGAGGGACGTAACAAGGTACAAAAATAGCATACCATAGTAAAACAGAAAGTAAACATGTGATACGCCGGTGTAATCTAGAATAACCACCTAAGTGAGACACAACTTGAAGACCATGTTCGACATGTGGGCTTTTCAAATATAAATTCCAAATATAAAAATAAGCTAAAAGATCCGTTTTTTAAGCTGATATAGCAAAGTACGTAAACCAGGGTATAAATCGATTAGAGATCGATTTATGACCATGAGATCGATTTATCGATCGCAAATATGTCACGTCTTTCTATTGTTGGTTCCAGTAACTTTTAGTCCCGAAAGTTTGAGCTATGAAAGTTTGCTTAACATAAACAGTGCACATCTATGCACAATCGGGCTATTGCAGTACAACAATAACAGGATGGAGCAGTGAGTTGTGTACCTCATGCACAATAGCTAGGATGAACTGTGCTTAAGCACAATCGAGTATGAATGTATTAGCAGCATCCACATGCTGTTGGCAACAGTTGCAAGAGCTGATGGTTGATGTTAGAAGTAGGGTGTTTGATTAATGGTTAGCTGATTGGTTAGAATTAAGTTATGTTAGATGTCGTTTGAGGTAATAGTTAGTTAGATGTAAGTTATATGTGAGTGTATAATAGGTGCTTTTGGTATGAGGTTTTGGTGTCTTATAATGCTAAGTAGGTATTGATATAGGTGAGGATGTATATCTTTAAGTATTGGATACTCTAGATTAGTGTAGTGTGTGGGGGAATTAGTGTTTATATATGTGTATAGTGTGAGAGTGACTGTGAGTGAGTAAGAGGAGGTGGGTTCTTGGTTGAAGGAAAGTATCAGTCGGGTATTTAGATGTGTACAAATGAGTTTTTATTTCAGAACATTGCACCAATGTGTGTCAGGTTTTGAAACATTTGGAACATCATGAAGTTGCTATTTTGGCTAGTGTGTTTTGTTCCTATTTAAAATGCAAAAGTGAGTGTACAGTACAGTATCATAGAGTGATTTAAGGTTAGTACATTAGGATGTTAGTTGTGGGCACCAAGAACCAAAAGTACCAGGTAATGGTGTCTGCAGTTTCTTTGTACAATAGTAGGGTACCAGTGAGGTATTAGTATTGGTATTGGTTGAGTGTGATACAGATATGGCTTAAAGCCAAGGTATCCATCTAGTGATAGTTAGCTATGAGATATAGTATATATATTATACTTGTATATATTATGTAGTATTTTCATAGATAATATTTTACATATCTTATGATACGAAATAGTGTCGATATCCTTGTATCCTAATATAGCTAGTATAGCCTAGATAAGTAAGGTATGGTCCCAATATCCTATAAATGGACTCATACAACATAGAAATAGCAAGTTCGACTGTTTTGACCTAGAGATGACCTAGTTTGATTGTGTTGGCCTAGATATGATCTAGTTTGACCAAATTTGACCTAGTTTAACTTAGTTGGACCTAATGTTGACTTAGAGACCCAGTTTCAAGCTATTATAGAATGTTTATTATTCTATAATACTATTTTGACTTGATATTTCATATATAGGTCAGTGTGACACCAGTTCGGACACCAATTTGCATTCATTGCTCAATGACTCAGGCGAGTACTTCTCTGATAGTTTTATTATTTGATAAATTCTATGATTCTGGTTTATAGTATTATTTTACCTGATTCTCGGACACTTGGATACACATATTAGTATTATCTGGATTCACTTTCTTGCAAGACGTACATTATACTTGTCTGGCCTCTACTTTAGGACTCTTTACTAGCATCATATCAGGACTCACTTACTGGCATCACTTACTTTATCTGACTGGCCTCGTACATGATTTGCGTGTCAGAACTTGGATTCATTTATACTAGTCTGGCGGAATATACTTGAGTAGACATGTAAATATTTTCAAAAGTCTAAAATCAACCCTGGAATCACCCCTTCTGGTCTAATCTGGAATGATAGCAGTCGTACACCTCACGTGCGACGAGCCGTATTACCCCCTATCCAATTATATGTTAAAGGTTGTCATGACCCACACCTGGAATAAGAGCACGAGTAGTGATCATTGCGCAGCCTATGCTGCAGCATCTGCTGTAGAACGCTGTCTGGGCCAACCATACTATCTAAACATCTCTTAAAATATATATATATATATATATATATATATATATACATATATATATATATATATATATGGTACATGTCAATATTATCTCAACTTCCAATGGAGGAACAATATGGTATATGATAATGGTAACAATACTCAATCACAAAAATAAAACTAAAGGAGGATGAAAGCACGATATGGAATAAAATAGAGGAAATAAGAGTCATAATATATCCACACGTCCAAATCCATAAGTCTAGACATAGTCACTCCCAAAATAATTTATACATGCCATGAGTCTAAAAATGAGACTAATACAAGTCCAAAAATATAAGACTAGGCCTCCTCGATCAATAGCACTATGTCCTCCTGCTCTAGGGGAAAATCCTCTAATGGCTCGATGTCCTGCGGCCCATAATAAGTGGGACACTGATCCACAAGCCAATCATCCGAAAAATATATCCAGTCAGGATTAGAGTGAAGTACATACCTCTGAAAGCAGTTCCAAATAAATAATAGAGCATATATAACAAATAATAGAAAAAATATAAGATAACTAGAAAAAGGAAATGGAAATGAAATAGAGTGAGCGTATGAAGTACTGGAATGAAAGAGCAAGCAATATGAATAACTACAAGTAATAAAAATAGATAAACTAGCAAATGTGCCATAGAGTACGAGTTTATTATGTGATCAGTTTGGGTTGAACACGAATACAATATGGTAACTCAATTACACGTGTGATATATAATCGACATGTACACGAATACACTTGGGCTTGATCACATAACCAACTCCTACTCTCCCATCCCCAACCAATACTTATGGATCCAATCATGATACGTTGCGTACACAAATACGGGTATACTGAATACGAGCAATGTATGAACATGAAGTACACGATAATCAAACTCGATATACACGATAAAATACATGTAAAGGAGTACCCGCTAAATATAGTAAGGGGATAACATCTCCAGATATGATCCATATAGTACCAGTCTTTGTAGCCACTGTGTCAAAATCAAGTAAACATTTCTAGAATATGTGATATATACACTTTCATAAAATAAAAACTAACAGAGAGATGTACTCACATGTGGTCTAGAGAAATAGATGTTAATAGTGTCCGGACTGGTGTCTCATAACCTATATATAGAATATTATATCAATACAAGATTTTGAAATGATAACAAGTTAAACTAATTTAATTCTAGGTCATTGGGCCAATTCTAAGTCAAACTAGGTCAACTTCTACGTCAACTAGTCAAACTTGGTCAAACTAGCTATTTCTAGGTTGTATGAGTCCATCTCTAGGATATTGGTCCAAACGCTATGTATCTAGGCTATACTAGCTATATTAGGATACTAGAGTATCAATACTAATAAGTATCACAAAATCACAATATGTAGTATATACACTAGTTTCCTTAGTTAATACTAAAACTAGGTGAATACCATGGCTTTGAGCCATCTTGGTATCACACTACCTAACACCATCTTGATACCCACAATAATACCTAGAGTGAATACCCAATACCTTACATTAACCTAACAACTTAGCATTTACCTTGGTATCACAAGGTAATACTAAACTAACTTAACTAATACTAATACTTATACTAACTAGTGTATATATATATATACCCTCATATATATATATATATATATATATATATATATATATATATATATATATATACTAACTCATACATATATATAACTAACGTATATAATACATATACGTACATAACTTACACTGATACTACTAACTGTTAACAATTACCTTGCTAACATACAACTAACACCATACAAATCTACTAATTCACTAACTTAACTGATAACTCAATAGGCTAACCAATCCAACTCTAACATACATACATAACTTAACTAACTAGCATACATGTATATATATATATATATATATATATATATATATATATATATATATATATATATATATATATATACTGATATTAACTAATTTCAATGTCTAACATGGTAACCATCTAACTTAACTTAAATTTCTAACTACTATACCAATATACTAATTGATGATACTTACTATCATGCTTACTAATACTAACACTAATATCATCTCAGTCCTAACATATTAACTAACTCCCAAATATGCACTGCTCTAATGCCCAAACCCACTACTGGCCACATACCTCTCCTCCCATCAACATGAAGCACACAAGCCACAATAGCTACTGCCAACTGCTGTGCTTGTGTTGTTGTTGCTGCAAGATGCAACAACTACTGCTGCTGTTCTTGTCATGGAACAGGCCCAACATGGACCCCCCTTGCCACTGCTTCTCTGTGTTGTTTCCCACAACAACTCAGCCTCCTCCCCTTCTCCTATCAGTGCACTGCAAGTCTAACCCGACCCCTCACAGTGAACAACCACAATCCATAAATGGACTTAAAACAGTCCACAACTAACACAATCATTCCCTATATACTCATATCAGTCCAAACTTCCAAATTAGTCCAATATACTATGTAAACACCCATTTCTCACTGTCGGGTACCTCCATGACAATGCACACACACTGTCAAAACAATGAGCTCTAATAGAACAGTCCACATACTCCCCATGACACTATACACCAAGTACACATATATATATAATGAGTATAAACATAGGTAAAGTAATATATATATATATATATATATATATATATATATATATATATATATATATATATATATATATATATATATATATATATATATACATATAAACATTGTTAACAACTAATACATATCTATAAGATACATAATAGACATTAAGCCAAACACTTATAGAGTAAAACTTGTAACCTCCGTATCCTGAAATTCTTGCTTAAATGTTATTATTAGGTTAATTTGGGGCTATTAGAACTTTTCCACAATTTCTGGTTAATTAAAAACTAGTAACAATAATTTTCTAGGACTTTCAAGAATTTATTTTAGTGTCAAACATAATTAAAAATATTTTAAACTTTTATTTTAGGTTCTAAATAATCAAATATATTTTTTAGAATTTTGTGAGAATTTTGTGAGTATTTTTAGTATTTATTGGGAGTTATTTAGGCTAATAACTAATTTTTCAGGACTTATAGAATTTATTGTGCAAGTCAAGAAATATAGAATGGACCCACATAATTTTTAGGGTTTATAATAATATTATATATTTTCTGAATTTTTACAGAATTTTTGGAATATTTTAATATTTATTCTTAGTTAAATAGGTAAAACTAATTTTTAGAGCTTCTCCTAATTTTATTAAGAAACCTATCAATATAAAATTGCCCCAAGTATTTTTTTAGGGTTTTTGGGTTCAAAATATATTTTCTATAATTTTTTCATATTTTTATGATTATTTTTAATGTTTATTTTGAGTTATTTAGATTTAACACGACTTAAATAATGTTTTGATAAAGGCAAATCAAACACAAATAATATAAACAAAACCATCCAACCAGATTCTGACACGTGTTAGCCTATCACTTTTCATTCAGCCGCATGTTAGCCAACATCTATATATATATATATATATATATATATATATATATATATATATTGTAATAACCTTAATTATCCTATTATTTTAGAGAGAGAGATTTTGGAGAATTATCATCTACGATTTTCTTCATCTTTTAGAAGCCTATTCATAGATTTGGACTCCAAACATGGCCCAATTTTTTGTGTTAGAACCGTATTGAGGTTAGTTTCCTGAAGATGTAAATGGTTTCACAAAATTCTGAATATTAAATTCTAGAAAATTCGTAGAGCACAGCATGTCTAAAAATAGATGCGTCACGGTAATTTTGTGATTCTGGGAGATCCAGGAATCAGAATCATGAACCATTTGATGTTTCAGAAAGCTAATGTCGAGATTATTGTTATATGTTTTTCTCAGAATTTAATATGAAATATTTTTATGCTGTTAATTATGTAGAACTTCTAGGTTAACAATCAACCATCGTTGCACAATATGATTTTGGTATGAGCAATAATTTTCAAATGAATTTGAATTTGGATAAGACATAAATTCTAGCATATTGATGATGCTAAAATCTACAGGAAGTCATGCACAAAAGTCGAGTTTGTATTGGTTGATTTTTTGGTCAACAGATTGCCTCGATTTGTGTGCCATGAGTCTCGAGTTGATAAAATTGAGTTCCTTTGGACAAAATTTAGGAATTAAACTAAAAATCAGAATAATAAGGTTAAAATAGGATTTTAGAGTAATTATTCCAGAATTAAATAAATTAAAATAAAATATCTTTTGATATGGTAAATTCGTAATACATAGGCTATTTGGACTTTGACTTGGATTCCGACTTGTACCAGCTAAGGATCACAGGTGAGTACATTCTCTGATAGTTTCTATTATTTAATATTTTTTATGATGCATGTTTATAATTTTTTTTACCTGATTTCTGACATGATGGATACACGGATTGGTATTGTATGGATTCATTTTCGTGAGATACATATTTTCAGGCCTATTGAATTTTTTTGGACTAATGAATTACTGGACTAATGATTTACTGGATTAATGTATTTTCTGGCCTATTGACATCTTCTGGACTATTGAGATTATTCGTGTCTGGACTTGGATCCATGAGTACAAGTCGGGCAGAGAAATACCAAGAAGACGTGTGAACTACCATTTCTATCCCATGGCCTTTCTGGAATAATAGCAGCCACACACGACACGTATGGTTTGCAAGATATTACCTCCTAGTCGTTCACATGTCAACTTGGTATTTCAAGACACTAGTTAGATGCAGTCATTTGGATTAATCTATACTTGCTGATTGTACACTTGCATGACAGGTTTTCTAGTTCACATATCTGTCTGTCTTTACATGCTTCTCTGTTCTTCTTTCTTGTCTTTCATTATTTTTTTATGTAACTATTCCTCTATGATGTACCTTATTCCATTATTATATGTTCATCAAGTATTTCATAACTATTTACTGTTCATAGTACTTGTCAATTAAATGGAACTACTATTGGGTTGTACTCGTTCCATCCTGACTGGATAAATATTTTTAGGTGACTTGCTATCTTGCTGATTGGATTTGGTTGGAGATCAAGATGCTTGTGGAGGCCAATATTAGAATTTATATAGTTTAGCAACTTCTTTGGATTTGATGTTTAGCGGGTTTGTTCTCGAGTTATGATTTAATTTTGAAATTGAGAATCTTGTAAAACTATGTAAATATTATGAATGAGCAATAGATTTGAATTTGTGATTAAATATTATCTATTTGGATTGATGGATTATTATTATCATAGACAGCGTACTACCGCCGATGCTGCGGCATAGGCTGAGCTTGGCCACGTACTAGTATCCGAAAAGCGGGTGCGGGTCATGACAAGTTTTTAGTGGTGGCCCATGCAGGTCCGTCTTTGCAAGTTGTGCGATGTCATGGTTAGTACTTCAACTTAGTAGTACTAGCTGTGAGCCTGCGACTAGGAGATGCTCATTCACAATTAAGATTGATTTGAATTTAGGAGAATGGCAAGGACTAGGTATACAATTGGAAGGCCTTATTTTAATTTTATTGTTTGGGTAGTTAAGGTGTTACATAGGCTACGTGATTAAAATAAATATACATGTTGAACTTTTAGGTAAACTCTAGTAGATGAATTTGAGAAAATTAAGTGTTATATATTATGGTAATTTGATAAGTATGAGTGACCAAAGGTAGGGGTTGAATTCTCGTTTGACGAATTATTTCTTTGGGGTTAATCAATTGTTGAAACTAAGAATTATTATTATTATTCTATGCTCTGAGATTTAAAATTCTATCTAGTTTAATGATTATGATTTTCTTGCTAAAATAAGGTTAAATTCTTGTTTTAGAAAAAAAATAGTTTTCAATGTAAATGATGATAAAGATAAGAAGTTGGAGATTTATTAAATTTTAGAATTTTGAAGATTAATATAGTAGATTTAAGTTTAAGTTTAAAGATTTTAAATTTTAAAGATTTGATTTGAAATTTCAGAGTATTGGTTATTTAATTTATGATTTTGAGGAATTCCAAAGGATTAACATTAGAGCTATTAGCATACAAGATGTGGATTTAAACTTTATATTTTGAAAATTTGAAATTAAATTTTAAGTTTTCAGAAATTTGAAGAGTTGAGATTTTATGAATTTATAATTTTTGAAGATTAAAGACCAATTCAAAAAAAAAAATATAGTTAAGCAATAAAGATTTCTGGAAGTGATTAAATTTTTTTTATTTCATTAATTGAATTTCTAAATTTTAGGAAAGTATGATACATTTTATTTAATTTTTCGAAGAGTTAAAATTTGAGGATTTAATTTTTAAGGTTAAAATTATAAGGTGGGTAGAAGTTGTCATATTTGATTATTGACAAAAAAAATTTTGAGGATAATGTTGAAAGTTTTTAAAATTGTGGATAATCTTGAAAGTTTTGAGATATAATTCGAGAAATTCAAGAATAATATTAAGAATTTGAGTGTTAGAAGTTCAATATAATATTGAGATTTAGTTTATGGGTTGAGTTAGACCAAAAGAATAACAATACAAAGATTGATTTTATAACTTGTTGAATTCGACTTTTAACGACTTAATTTGAATTCAAAATTTAAATTTGTTCGAGGGATAAGATTGATGGAGTAGATTTAGAATTCAAATTTTGAGGATGAGACTTTGATTTTTTTAATTTATTCATGAAATATAAATTAGTAGGATTTACTTTGAATATTTGAATTAACTTTTAAATTTCTAGGATTGAATCATTAATCGATATTTACGCAGGTCAAGCTTCGCAAGTTATGCGTTGTCGTGGTAGTGCGACAACTTAGTTGTACTACCGCGAGCCTGCGATAGGATATAAGACATAGGACACTATGATGAGAGAGGTATACTCAATCACAAATTTTTTAGAGATTCCTGGGACGACCCTTGAGAATCTTATAATAAATTCCAATTCAAATATTTTCCCTTGTTTTCGTCTGTTCTCACTTGTTGTTATTAAATCTGATTCTTGGTGATCGGTTGTTAAATTTAATTTTTGGTGTCATTGTTGAGTTTGATTTCATATCAAGATGAATTTTACAAACTAAATTACGGTATCATCTGACGACATATGTTGATGAGGACAGTGAGAAAGGTAAAACGTCTGCTTTGGTTATGGAGCCTAAAGTTTATCACAGCCATATTAGCTGTCGTGGCGAAAACATAGGAACTTGACTTCGGATATACATATCTTAGTTATGAAATTTAGAGTTTCTCACAGCCATTCCGGTTGGCGTGGTGAGGATTCTAGATGACATGATTATTGAGTTGCATACCTTAGTTATGGAAACTATCGTTTATCGCAGCTATGCTTACTGGCGTGGCGAGGATTCTGAGTGTCATAATTTTGGAAAGACGTGTATAATTATCATGTTGTATCTTAAATTGTTTCTTAAAGTATCATCTCAATACCTATCCACTCCTGTTATTGTAGGATTTGTTCCATCTTTCTTTAGCTTAGAAGTAGAGCCTTGATGTGAGTAGATAGAATTGTACCAATATATGACTAGTGATAGGTATATCACCTGATATTGAGGCCAGTGATGTGTTGGAAGCAATAGGTGGAAGAAGTGTCTAGAAATTATGTGCAAGATGCACAGTGGATGATGAGTGTCAGTGTGGAAGTTCATGAAAGTGGAAGCCTGAGTATTAAAAATTCTAATAGTGTGTGATGGATTGAGAAATTGCAAGATTGGTCATGGAAGATATGTAGTGTATCACTGATTAGTGTATCAGTTTGTAAAAGGTTTAATAGAAAATACGTATACATCAATCGAGATATGAAACCATATATCTGCCTTTGAGAGTGAAGTAAAACATGTGTATTATAGAAAGTGCAAGTGATCATGAGTTCTAGTGAGTGTGATGAGGTGCTCCAATGATGAAGCTAGTGTTCTAGAACATTAAGGACATATGTTGTGTAGTGAGGAAGCTAGTGTTACTATATCACGAGTGCTAGTATTTCTATATCAGGGATTAGTTGAGTAATGTGCTAGTAACAGTAAGTACCTTGTGTGATAATATTAGATTGGTGTATCAGTTTATATGGATAGAAAGTCATTTGAAAGTAATAGTTCAAGTAATCCTAATAGTAGTAAGGACAAAATAAATTATGGCTATGGGGGCAAATCAAATTATTGTGAGAAATGACTACAATATGATATTCCAATTTTTAAGGATGGAATTAAATTTTTCTTTAAACTTCAAGATTGGATTTAATTTTTAAGTTTGGATACGATATAAATTTGAAGGATTTAATTATTAAATTTATTAAGACAGTTATAAATGAGATTTAAATTTGAAGGAAATAATGTTAGATTGTATTTAACAATTATGACTTGTAAAATTGATTTAAGAGAAAAATGCTATTGAATTTTAAATTATGAAGATCAATTCAAATTTTGAATATTTACTTTAAAATTTTAAGTTGTGAGGATGAAGTTAATTTTTAAGGACTTTGTTAAATAACAATAGTGGTTTGATTTCATGATTATAGTAGTGGTTTGACTTCATGATTATATTGCTTAAATTTTGATGGTGGCAAATTTTTTTTTATTTAAGATTTTAAATTTTGAGGAGGAAATTTTATAAAGGTGGATAGACTTGTAACCTCCGGATCCTGAATATCTTGCTAAATGTTGTTATTAGGTTAATTTGGGGATATTGGATTTTTTTTCACAATTTTTGGTTAATTAAAACTAGTAACAGTAATTTTTTAGGACTTTTAAGAATTTATTTTAGTATAAAACATAATTAAAAATATTTTAAACTTTTACTTTAGGTTCTAAATAATCAAATATATTTTCTAGAATTTTTTGAGAATTTTTTGAGTATTTTTATTATTTATTGGGAGTTATTTAGGCTAATAACTAATTTTCTAAGACTTCTAGAATTTATTGTGCAAGCCAAGGAATATAGAATGGACCCACGTAATTTCTTAGTGTTTATAATATTATTATATATTTTTTGGAATTTATTTAGAATTTTTAGAATATTTAATATTTATTTTTAGTTAAATAGGTAAAACTAATTTTTAGAGCTTCTCCTAATTTTAGTAGGAAACCTATGAACATAAAATTGCCCTAAGTATTTTTCTAGGGTTTTTGGGTTCAAAATATATTTTCTATAATTTTTTCAGATTTTTATGATTATTTTAATATTTATTTTGATTTATTTAGATTTAAAATGACTTTAATAATATTTTGATAAAGGCAAATCAAAAACAAATAATATAAACAAAACCATCCAACCAGATTTTAACATGTGTCAGTCTATCACTTTTCATTCAGCCGCATGTCAGCCAACATATATATATATATATATATATATATATATATATATATATATATATTATAATAACTTTAATTATCCCATTATTTTTGAGAGAGAGAGATTTTGGAGAATTGTCATCTCGGATTTTCTTTATTTTTCAGAAGCCATTACTCATAGCTCCGGACTCCAAACATGGCCCAGTTTCTTGCATTAGAACCGTATTGAGGTTAGTTTTGTGAATAAGTAAATGGTTTCACTAAATTCTAAATATTAAATTCTAAAAAATTCATAGAGCACAGGATGTCAAAAAATAGATGCGTCTCGGTGTTTTTGCGATTCTGGGAGAATCCGGAATCAGAATCATGAACTGTTTGAAGTTTTGGAAAGACAATATCGATATCATTGACATATAATTTTTCCAGGATTTAATACGAAATATTTATATGCTGTTAATTCTGTAGAACTTCTAGGTTAACAATCAACCACCATTGCACAATATGATTTTAGTATGTGCAATATTTCCAAACGAATTTGAATTCGGATGAGCCATAAATTCTAACATATTGATGACGCTGAAATTTACAGGAAATCATGCATGAAAGTTGAGTTTGTATCGGTTGACTTTTTGGTCAACAGATCTCCTCGATTTGTGTGTCATGAGTCTCGAGTTGATAAAATTCAGTTCCTTTGGACAAAATTTAGGAATTAACCTAAAAATTAGAATAATAAGGTTAAAATAGGTTTTAGAGTAATTATTCTAGAATTAAAAAATTAAAATAAAATATCTTTTGATATGGTAAATTCGTAATACATAGGCTAATTGGACTTTGCCTTGGATTCTGACTCGTACCAGCTAAGGACCACAGACTAGTACATTCTCTGATAGTTTTTATTATTTGATATTTTCTATGATGCATGTTTATAGTATTGTTTTACCTGATTTTTGATACGATGGATACACGGATTGGTATTGTATGGATTCATTTTCGTGAGATACATATTTTCATGCCTATTGACTTTTTCTGGACTAATGAATTACTGGACTAATGATTTACTGGACGAATGTATTTTCTGGCCTGTTGACATCTTCTGGACTATTGAGATTATCCGTGTCTGAACTTGGATCCATAAGTACTAGTCGGACGGGGAAATACCTAGGAGACGTGTGAACTACCCTTTCCATCCCATGGTCTTTCTGGAATAATAGCAACCACACACGACACGTATGGTTTGCCGGATATTATTCTCTGGCCGTTCACATGTCAACTTGGTATTTTAAAATACTAGTTAGATGCAGTCATTCTGGATTAATCTATACTTGCTGATTGTACACTTGCATGATAGGTTTTCTAGTTCACATATCTGTCTGTCTTTACATGCTTCTCTGTTCTTCTTTCTTGTCTTTCATTATTTTTTATTTAACTGTTCCTCTATGATGTACCTTATTCCATTATTATATGCTTATCAAGTATTTCATAACTATTTACTGTTTATAGTACTTGTCAAGTAACTGGAACTGCTATTGGGTTGTACTCGTTCCATCCTGACTGGGTAAACATTTTTAGGTGACTTGCTATCTTGCTCATTGGATTTGGTTGGAGATCGAGATGCTTGTGGAGGCCAATATTAGAATTTAGATAGTTTAGCAACTTCTTTGGATTTGATGTTTAGCGGGTTTGTTCCCGAGTTATGATTTAATTTTGAAATTGAGAATCTTGAAAAACTATGTAAATATTGTGAATGAGCAATAGATTTGAATTTGTGATTAAATATTATCTATTTAGATTAATGGATCATTGTTATCATAGACAGTGTAGTATCGCCGATGTTGCGGCATAGGCTAGGCTTGGCCATGTACTCATATCTATAAGATACATAATAGACATTAAGGCAAACACTTATAGTGTGAAACTTAGGAACCTATGATACATCACCAAACAATTGCCCAACTCACCAATTCTCTGTGATAAATACTTCTACATACTAAATATAGATACTAATGACTATTAAAACCAATTACACTAGGAATTACAGTAAATTATTTAAAAACACACAAAATGGCCTCCGTATCTCACGGTATCACACCGTATCGTGATACGGCCTACTCGTGTTCAATTACGGACACGTATCTAGCATCCCAACCCCGATCTAAGTCCAATTTAACTAATTAAAAAAGTCTCATGACACACACTTGATGTGTCAATCCTAAAATTCTTCTAAAATATATACAAATTACCACATAGAATTCATAGTACATAACCAATTGATCTAGAACTTGTTCATATAGGTAGCCTTATGCCACTGGGGTGCTCCTAAGAGTCAAATGCATGATTTGGGGTTCAAAATATAGATGAATTAAGATCTATACCTATTAGGAGATGGATTCCTAATGAAAAGTACAATGGACACAATCCAGACACGATCTCTCCACCAAAGCTCCTTCTCCTTATGCTCCTTGCTTCTCCAAGCTCCAAAGATCCTTGAGGAATAAAAATGAGGGGGAATGCAAAGAAATTGAGAAAGAAATTGATGGAAGGATTGTAGAAAATTGGGGATCTAAAATAAAATGCAATTAAGGAGGAAAGAGAGAGGAGAGCCCCCTTCTAGTGGCCGGCCCCTATTCACCATTGGAGAGCTTGGGCATTGAGGTGATATTTCCGGGTTGTGCAATACAGATGTGGGGATTGCAGATACATTCAGATTTGATGGACAGTATCAAGACATGACAGTATGAGGATGTATCTCTGAGGAGTATCAGAGCTCAGGAAAGAGCAGGATTGGAGGATGATTTCACCATTGCTGATGATGGATCTTTAAGGCATGGAGTTAGATTGTGTGTGCCTAGTGGGGAGCTGCGTGAGGAGGTATTACAGGAAACACATCGCTCTCAGTATTCCATGCATCCAGGTGCCAACAAGATGTATCGGGATATGCGAGAGAGTGTGTGGTGGTATGGCATGAAGAGGGAAGTGGCACAGTTTGTATCCAGATGCTTAGTGTGCCAGCAGGTGAAAGCCGAGAGGCAGAGGCCAGGAGGTTTACTTCAGACATTACCTATTCCAGAGTGGAAGTGGGAGCACATTACTATAGATTTTGTGTCCGGACTTCCATAATCTCCAGGAGGGAAAGACGCGATTTGGGTCATCGTTGATAGGTTGACCAAGTCGGCCCACTTTTTGCCTTTCAAGGTAGGTTTGTCTACGGATAAGCTGGCAGAGATGTATGTGAGACAGATCGTCAGGATACATAGAGTTCCCATCATCATAGTCTCAGATCGGAATAGTCGTTTCACTTCTCATTTTTTGAGGAGTTTGTACGAGAGTTTGGGCACTCAGCTCAAGTTCAATACTGCATATTATCCCCAGACAGATGGACAGTCAGAGAGGACTATTCAGACTCTCCAATATATATTGCACACTTGTGTACTAGATTTCGGGGGTTCTTGGGAGGACCATCTCCATTTGGTAGAGTTTGCTTATAACAACAGCTACCAGGCTAGTATAGAGATGTCACCTTTTGAAGCTTTGTACGGTCGGAGGTGTCGTACTCCCTTGTCTTGGGATGATGTTGGAGATAGAGTTTTTCTTTGGCCAGAGATGGTTGTGGATGCAGCGGAGAAGGTTCAGTTGATCAGAGACAGACTTCGTGTGGCACAGGACAAACAGCGACATTGGGCCGATAGCCACCGGAGACCTTTAGAGTTCGAGGTATAATTTAAATTTTGTTTTATGCTTGTTATTTGTTATTTGTTATAGATTAAGTTCTTAAGGTAGTATTTTGTTCTAGGTGGGTGGTTTGGTGTTTCTGAGGATTTCTCCGACACGAGGCATGATTCGCTTTGGTGGAGATGGAAAGCTTAGTCCGTGATTCATCGGACCTTTCACTATTCTAGAGAGGGTCGGTACAGTTGCTTATAGACTAGACTTAGCACCTGCATTGGAGGGAGTGCACAACGTATTTCATGTATCATAATTGAGACAGTATGTGGCAGATCCTAGTCATGTATTGGATCACTCGGAGATAGAGTTGGGCCCTACTCTTAGCTATCCAGAGCAGCCAGTTGAGATTCTGGATCGGAAAGAGAAGGTGCTGAGGAACCAGACTATTCCTTTGGTGCGCGTCGCATGGAGGCATCACTCTCCGGGGGAGTCTACCTGGGAGAGAGAGGATGAAATACGAGAGCGTTATGTGCTTTGAGGTATGTTCTTTCCTAATTATGTTATATTCTTTCATAAGTTAGTTTTGTTCTTTAGTTCTGTTCTTTTGTTATGTTCTGTAATTTCTGGGGGTAGTTTTCGTCTTTGAATTTCGAGGACAAAATTATTTTAAGGAGGGTAGACTTGTCACTACCACATTTTCTAGGAAAGGTATTTTAGTAATTTTATATTTAATTAAATATTATGCATGATAAATAATTATTTGTTGTATTATTTAATTATTGTTAGATGTTAGTCATTGATTAGGAGATGGATTAAATTAAATAAAACCATTAGACTAGAAGCTTCCCTCCTTAATTATTTGTTCATGAGAGGCCCCAAGGGGTATATTAGATAATTCATAGTAGCTTGAGGAAGGGGAAAAGGGGCCAGCCTATATAGAGGGGGGAATTATTTCTCTCTCCTCTTTTCATTTGGAAACTAGATCTAGAATTTCCCTCAACCAAATTCTTTCATTCCCACTTCATTTCCCTACCAAATTTTATCCCAATTTCTTCCCAAATCACCATTGGAGACTAGTGGAGCAACGTTCTAGAAGAAGGAAGCAAGGATCTACAAAAATGAGCAAGGATCTACAAGTTGGAGGTTAATTTTATCATATTTAGAGGTTGCATTGGGAATCCATCTCCCAATAGGTACAATTCAATTTTTTCCCTTACTTTAGGTTCTAAATCTGATATTTAACCATGAGAAATCAACCCATATGCATAGGCTACCCATAGGATTTGGTTTTGTGTTCATAGGAGGCCTATTGAGAAAGTTATGGTACTTTTTGTGTCAATTTTGGGAGAATTCCGAGATTAACTTTTATTGTGTGTGTCAATTGGTCCTATAGATCAATTTGGCATGTGATTGTGTGTTTGGGGCTAGTATCTTATCCAAAATTGGATACGTGTAGGTCGTATCCCATTAATTTGGTGATACGTGTTGATTTGGGGTTTTTCCTCCGACATGGGACTTTGAACATGTCACTTTTTGACACAGACACGTAGATTTATATTTGACTCTTCGTATTATTCATAAATAATATATATGACTTGTTCGTGTCCTTCGAGGTACGTTTGGATGTGTGGTGGACTCGTGTCACAAGTGTATCCTAGATCCAGTGGGATACGGAGTGATACGTTCCACGAGATGTGCAATTTAATGGTAGATCTATTTCTTTTGTGTTCTTATTCATGGATGAATATAATTATATATATGTATATATATTTATTGTTATATATTGTTGTTACATATATTTATGTATTAAATATCATAGATCTATATATCTATTATATACATGTGTTGTATATTTATGTAGTTATTATTTTACATATGTAAGATCTACTAGTTATTGTATATACATATGTGGTTGTTGTGTGTATATGTGTATGGTGGTGAATATATATATTTATGTTTCTTGTGTCTTAGATCTATGTATCTATTTATGTATATTGTATGTAGCTATTATTCTACATATGTAAGAGCTATTTAATAGTGTAGTGTAGTGCATATGTATATATATTATAGTATATATATGATATAGTTATGAATTATGTATTTATATATATATATAAGTTGTTATATAATATGTATATATTTATATAATACATGTATGCATATTATCCTATGGTTATATATACATATGCATGTGTGGATAATTATATAAATATTAATATATGTTTGGTGTATGTATTATTCATATGTAGTAATTACATATATTAGTAATTATAGATGTAAGTATAATTATATAGTTGCATATTTATATGTATATATAGAGAGAGAGATATATATATAGGTGTTTTAGTGACAGCAATAAAGGCGACAACAGCAGCGTCGCAACAGCACAACAGCAGCAGCTGTAGCAAGCAGCAGCAGCAAAGGCTACAGCAGCAACGTAGCAACAGAACAACACGGCATCGTTGTCGGAAGAATCCTCTTGCACAGTCGGTTCATTGCGCATGCGGCCGAAGACTATTGAATACTGACTGCTGCAAGTAGGCATGACAATGAAGATAGAATCCTCATGCGGTCCATATGTCGTGGTGATATTGGATGATGACGCCACTTCCCTTATGTACGGATGATAGGAATCTATAGCTTCCAAGAATTTTTGCGCTATAGGTTCTATATTGTCGTAGGGGAAGGATTCCTGATTTGGAATTTGGGCGTCAATATACTGGAAAAGAGGATGTTTATTATCATTTAAAACTCTGTTCCCGGTTGCATTTACATCACTCGGCTGCCTGTTGCGCCGGAGGTTGATGACCAAGGGTGGAGGCTTCTGGTTCAAAGTGATCACTAGAGGATCACCTCCTTTTCCTGACCTGGTCTCGTTTAGGTGGATAGCCATAGGCTCTATAGCTTTTGGACGAGTAGTCCGTCCTTTCACCTTGATTGACAGAGGTTGCTTGGCAGAGGGTTCTTCTGGCTCCCGGTGGGATTCCTTCTCTGCTTCAGCTGACACCTCTTCCGTGCAGTCTTGAGAGTACAACACGGCATCAGAGGAGTAGGATTCTACTCCTTTGAACGAGTTCAGGTCAGCAATCTCCGTTTGTACTGTTCCTCGGGCGTCTATATATTTAAAGCATTGGTGTAGAGTTGAAGGAATGATATTGTGGTCGTGGATCCAAGGCCTACCCAGCAGGATATTGTAGGACACCTCTGAATCAATGACGTAACACGTAGCCACCGATCTGAGGTTGCCAATTTGGATCCTCAGGCGAATTTTCCCTAACGGCTTACTTCTTCCGGCGTTCCAACCCACGATCGTAGTGGTGGTGTAAGCTAATTCGCTGGTAGGAATCCTCAGCGGTCTGAGCAGACTATGAGGAATGATGCTGATTGATGATCCCGGATTTATGTGAATCCGGTCGACTTCCATGGAACCGATGTACCCGGTGTAATAGAGGGGTCTGTCATGCCTGTTATGTTTTAACAACATGTCATCTTGAGTGAAAGTGATGTTTGGGACCACCTCCATCACACTGGGGCATTGAGGACACGCCACGGGTTCTTCGTCAGGGGACTTGAGCTGGGTCAAGTATGCATCCGCCTGCATCAATGCTTCACTCAGGGCTTGACGAGTGTCCTGAGAGAGCCTGAGTAGCTCGAAGATGGACAGCCTGGCTGGTGTATTAGCCAGTTGGGCCAGGATTTTAAAGTTGTATGGCTTCTCTAAACCTTTATTTTGAATGTTTTTCACAGGTTTATCGAAGCACACTTCTTTTTGCTTCCCTTTGTCCGCCGAAGTTGGTCTCGAAGGACCGGCCTCTGGTACGACGGATTCCGGTTCTGAAGGCTTGGCAGCTGAAGCGTCTACCGACGTATCTTCCTGGCTGGCTCCATAGTCCTGGAGGTAGGCTTTCCCTGAGCGGGTTCCAGTAGCCAAGACCTCGTCTTCTGATGTCGAGTGTACCATAATCATGTGACACGGTTTGTGCTTTGAGTTCTTCTTAGACTTAGCCTTAGCAGCTCGAGTCTCTTTCTCGATCTCTGGCACCAGATCTGGATGAACCCACATAGTCTCGTCTCGCTGGGTAGTTAGTGGTAGCAGGTCATGATTTTGACCTCTAGCTGGAGGGACATTAACGATGTTCATCGTCGTTCGAAAAATAGACGTAACACCGTTCGGGATTTCTTGGGGAGGCAGATCGCCAAATTGCAGGAAGATCATGTTGGTCGTGACCGTCTTCTCGCTGTTGCACAAAGTGATGGCCTTAGCATCGATCAGCTCCTGGATCTTCCTTTTCAGTATATAACACGCCTTTGTGGGGTGGTGTATGTACCTATGGAAGATGCAGTACTTTGTTGGTACTGCCGGCCTCATTGGGACGTCTCACCTCAGGAAGGGTAATCTTGCCATTTTTGACGAGACATTCGAATATGCTCAGAATATCGTCGTCGTCGAAAGAGTACACTTCAATGGGCTTGGAAGTCCGAGGTTTCGTCTGCATAGTAGCCACCGTCTTTTGCCTGGACGTGTTGATCACCAGAGCATCTTTACCCTAGGTACCACGAGGATGGTTGATGTTGGAGGATGACCTCTTGCCTTTATCAGAGGCCGAGATCATGATGCCATTATCGCGCGCCTTCTGACTATTGTCCTCCGCGGCTACCGCTGAGATGATGAACGAGGGCCAATCATGGAACTGATATGGTCCTGTGAACACCGAGATCACAGGGAGAAGGTTCTTCCTGCAGATGTCCACCAATGCCGAGTTTGGGACTCCTGGAGGCATTTGCAGAGTGGCTTGACGAAAACGTTCGATGAAAGTGCGAACATTCTCTTTTTTCTTCTGCCTGACTTCGATGAGAGAGGACATAGACATGTCCATCCCTCCCTCGTAGAATCTCATGAAGAACAAAGCCTTGAAGTCTTCAAAGGATGTAATGCAGTTGTCCGCCAGGCTGCGGTACCACTGGTAAGCTACTCCCGATAGACAGCCCTTGAACACCCGAGTGAGGAGGGCATCGTTCCCTTGTAACAACACTGTCATCATGCTGAAGTAGTTCATGTATTGATTCGGTGATGTTTTTCCCTCGAACAAAGCCATAGTCTATGGTTTGTATCTATGAGGGAAAGGGACCTCTTCCCAGATAGCTGGGTAAGGTTGGTTGATTCCCAATTTCTTGAGCTAATCTTTGTGCTTCAGGGCATCAAATTAGGCTTTCAACTCCCGAACTGCCTGCATCGGATCTTCAGCCGGTAGCGGGACCACGGAGTGATGAGGAATCGATTGCATCGCGACTCCGGCGGGAGGTAATACGTTCTCCGAGTGAGGAATCAGAGGAACTGCTGACTCCTGATCTAGAGCAGGCTCTTGGATCGTGTTGGATGGTGGTAAGTCTACTCCCACGCGTATCTGAGTTGGAGGGGCCGATGCTTGAGCCATGGCAGCTGCGTGTTGAGTTAGCATCATCTGGTGCATGTTCTCCATCATGGATTGCATCTCCTTCAGAGACGTCTCTAGTATAGTGATGCATTGCTCAGCGCTCCCGGACGGGGAAGCTTCCTCGCGCTCATCTCCAATGGTATAAACTCCCATCTCCCTGGGTGTCATTGAAAGATTAATATAGGTCTCTGTAGAAGTTGACTCTATACTTTCGGCATCTGATTCGGGAGACTGGCGACCCCCAGCATCGGAATCAGAAGAGTACACAGCCGGTTGTCGCGACCTCGAACGAGTGTTTTGGAACACCCCAGCTTCAGTGTTCCTAAGGAGCGTGTTGAATCTCCTTCGGCTCAGAGTTCTACAGGGATGACGTCTTGAGCACGACCCTCCTCTAGGTATATGTGAAGCCATGTTCACAGATGCATGCGTGGGCTCTTCTTCCTGGAAAGATGGAGAGTAGCTCAATCGGTCGAAAACCGACCGTTTTGCTTCAGAACAGCAACAATTAATTACAATCCTAGGACTATTACAATAGTGCTCGCTAGGAGGCGTAATAAACATGCTGGAAGATCCCCTTTCCTTGCGTTTCTCGATCAGATAATTGCGCAGGTCAGAAGGAGTTACAGAAGAAGAAGATGATGGCTTGTTCCTTCTGTTCGCATTAGTGGGCATGCAGATGTTGGGAACCATAATTTTTCCTGTGCCACCTATATACAACAGGTTGGCCATCTGGATGGTGGATAATCCCCGAGGAGGGTCTCTTCCCATAAATTGAGCCTTCTTTAAGCTGAGGGGCTTCTCCTGGCATAATTTGGAGCTCTGCTCTGGTTGGTGCAAAGCTGAGGATGTCCTCAGTCGGCCATCAGCTTCTCGCGTAATCCGGAGGGCGGGCAGATTGTTCCCTTGCTGGCGTAAAGGTCGAGAAGTTGAGTAGTCCGCCGCTTGCTTTCCCTTGCGTAGATTGCAGGGATCATCTGCATTTTCATGAAAGACAGATGCATTTTTACGCGCGGGGCGCGTTTGTGATTCCTGATTTGGCGCTGAGGCATCATCAGAAATTTTGTCTATTCTGCCAGGGATGGGAGACTGGATTTTATGCACAGAGCGCGGAGTAGGCTTCTGGACTAGCGCTGAGGCATTGTCCGAAGTTTCGTCTGTTCCGCCAGGGACGGAAGACTGAATTTTACGCACAGAGCGTGGAGTATACTTCTGGGATAGCGCTGAGGCATTACCAGAAGTTTTCTCTGCCCTGCCAGAGACAGGCGACCTAATTTTACGCGCAAGGCATGGAGTATACTTCTGGGTTAGCGCTGAGGCATTGCCAGAAGTTTTGTCTGCCCTGCCAGAGACAGAATACTGAATTTTACGCGCAAGGCGCGGAGGGAGCAATGCTACAACCTCATTGGTCGGAGAGATCAGAGAGATCGGAGAGTCCACAGGAATGGTAGAGGATGTCTTGGGCATCCAGACCTTACGTAGCTTCCTGTTATTTTGGACAGAGAGGGAGTGAGAGCTACCCCCTGTTCGAATAATGTCTTCGTAGGCAGACTGGTCGAACTGGACGACCAGTGTCTTCTTCACGGATCCCACGGATACCGTATCGTGTTGAGCAATAGCTTCCTCATTAGAAGAGAAAGATGTCCCTAGCAGAGTCGCCATCTTGTTTCGGATAATAAACGAAAAAGATAATATGTGGAAAACGAGGTCTTATACGAAAATCCATCCTTCTTTTATGTTTACAAACAAGATTGTACAATTTAATCCTATACGAGGATGACTAAGTACAATTTATTTAATCTGGGTAAATATTGCTATAGGTGTCTGATCTGTAGTAGATCACTTTAGCCCTTGGACCACACGATGTTGAAGAAGTGCCGTGGAAGACAGAAAGCAGCTTCGTAGGTTGCTAAAGAGGGTGGATGCTCGATGCCAAAGTCGTCGATCCCTTCTCTTTGCCTGAGCTCTGGATTCTTCTCTCTCTCTCTCTCTCTCTCGACCTCCAATTTTCCACCTTTCGACCTTGGACCTCTGTTGATAGAGGTCTCTATTTATAGAGTTTTAGTGACAGTGACCACTCAGTCGGTGTAGAAACCGAGTAGTGGAAAGTACAGCACCCTTTTACACGACGGTTTAAAATAACCAATGCCTGCGTATAGATGACCTTTTGAGTGAGCATGTGACGCGTGTCCAACTAAGGGACAAACGCGTATATCTGCTGCGAAGATCATGGCGTAGAAGCCACGTGAGTAGTTATCTCTTGTGTAGAAGAGGTTGGCGTAGAAGCCAATAACTGTTACCATGGCATAAAAGCCAAATAGGCATAGAAGCCAAGTAGGCGTAGAAGCCAAGTAGGCATAGAAGCCGAGTAGCCGTAGGAGCCGAGCGGTCATAGAGGCCGAGTGGGCGTAGAAGCCGAGCAGGCGTAGAAGCCGAGATGATGTGGACGTTTTAGCCGGAATTACGGCTCTTGGAGATATAATCAAATCTCCTGCATTAAATGCAGGGATCTGCCCCCATCCTGTGTATTAAATACAGAGGCTTGTCTTTAAGATTTGCCATCATTATGCGCATTAAATGCAGATATGCGCCTCGAATTCTGTACGAAGAGTAATTGCTGACGTGGCGGTCTATTTGCCTTCTACGGAGCGTAAGAAGCTCACGTCTGCCTGTGTAAAACTAGGCAGCGTATTTCCTTTATATGCGTAGGAGTAGTTCACGCAAAGGGGATGTCACTAGATGACGGTTCGGTGACATTTAATCAAATCTCCTGCATTAAATGCGGAGATCCGCCATTATCCTGCACATTAAATGCAGAGGCGTGTTTTGAAGGCCTGCCACCCTTCTGTGCATAAAGTGCAGAGACGTGCCTCGGGCATCTGTCAGTATTTGGCGCTTTAAGTGCAGAGATGTGCCTCGAGAAACTGTCACCGCTCTGTGCATTAAATACAGAGACGTGCCTCGAGCCCTGTACAAAGTGCAGCTTTTGACGTGGCAGGCTATTTGTCTTCTACGGAGCGTAAACAGCTTGCATCTGCCTGTGTAAAACTAGGCAGCGTATTCCTCCGTATGTGTAAAAGTAGTTTACGCAAAGGAAATGGCAGTAAATGACAGCCTAGGTTGCAGTGCCGCGCCATCATTATACCCATCGCCTGGGTAGTTGTTCAGTACTCTTTGTCAGGAGTCCAAACGTCAGGTTCATTGCATGATCTGATAGGTTCATTTAGAAGAATACGAAGCGTTCCTCGTACACTTCAATGCTGCATTAAAAGCGGATGAGTTTTACGCCATAAAGGCGATGAAGCACCCTGTTTATGCTGAAGCAGCCTGGACATACTATTTTACGCGGATAGTCCTTGAGCCTATATTTTTACGCTGTGCTCAGCAAAAAAGCTCTGTTGCACGTTTGATGGCTCTGAGATCCTCTGTTTATGCTACCCTGCATCAACATGCTGCGTATAGCTATCCAGCGTATTTTTCATGCTTCTACAAGACCCCCTTCAAAGCTTTTAAATTTCTCGTAATTTGAAACACTTTGAATGAAGCATGAACCATTCCTCGTAACTCGAAACGCTCTGAGTGGAGCCTGAAACGGTCAAGCCTGACACGTTCTTTTATAGCTGACTTTATGGCGGAGTTATTGGGGATCAGTGTGATCTCTTTCGCCTATAAAAAGGCTGAGGAGTTTTCCTGTTCTTCCCACACTTCCTTCACCACACAGAGATGATGGCCGGAGTTCGTCGGGTCGATTTGAGGAAGAAGGAGACCATGTTCTTCCAGCATGTAAGGAGCCAAAAAAGATGGCGTCTTCGAGCAAATGTCATCTGCAATGATGGATCATGGAAGGATATCATAGCCTCCTTTGCTCGGGATAATCAACAACTTTGTATGGTGGTTCTTCGGGAGAGAGGAAGGGTCATATTTGACCACACAGCTTGCAAGCGGTGCCTTCTCTCGTTACCTCCGTGGACGAGCCCAGATAGACTATCTCTGTCCAGGATTAAGTTGGGTGAAATACCTCAACTCAATCTGTCACGGCGTTGGATGTAGGAAAGCAGATTTACTCTGCTTTTCTTCTGTTGGAGGATGGGTCTATGCCCAGTTTTGTATCCTCCCTCCGTTGACCAATATGTCAATCAGTTTGCGGTTACCGACTGACTGCTGGAGAAGATGGATGAAGAATGCTGCCCATGCGAGAACCTGGCAGAACAGATTCTGGACGCGATCTTCAGACGACGATGAGGAAGTCCTTTGTAGATGGATTTCTCTCATATGTAACCACGAAAATGGAGAAAAACCCTTGTAGACTGGATTTCCCTCATATGTAATCATAATTTTAATAAGATCGTCTTCTTCTTTGCATATGATCATCTTGCCATACTTTGTTGTGAAGTCTGAATATGTGTAGCTTCGACACGTCTGATACTTTACGCCGTCTCTGTTTAGAAAGAGTGTTAGGTCCTGTCCTGTCTTTTGCGCCTAACTAAGGATGCGCAGAAAGCCGCTTTAGCAGTCGAGTGTTCGAACTGTCCTGCTGTTAGGAATGAGGAACCGCGTAGAATTCTGAACTGTTACTTCTGATAAACAAAATTCTTGTTCAAATATCATCTTCAAGAATGATTTCTCAAAAATTCCTTGGAACAGGGCGAGAAATGGCTGTCAAACTGAGTCGCCATCTTGAATTTGTGGATGAGATATTCAGACTGGAGTTTGGATGAACTTCGAATTGACCCATGAAGAAGAGTAATTCTCAATGTTGAACTCTTTATGCTTCGGGTACTTGGGGCATCTTGAGGTTAAGAAGGAGTATCTTCTGCGTGAACTCCTACAATTGACCGTCTTGAGAATTTGTTCAGATGTACTGTACTGGCCTGCGCATCTTTTAGATGTGCGGGAAGTCATAGAGCATAAAATCATAAGTTTGGAGCCTCTGAGCGTAAACTAAACGCCACCGAGCGTGAAATCATAGACTTGTTGTTCTTGAGCGTAAAGTCGTAGGTTTGTAGCCTCTCGAGCATAAAAGCTACCGAGCATGAGAGCATCCAGGCGTAAAACCATAGACTTGTAGCCTTTGAACGTAAAACCGTTGATTTGTAGCTGTCGAGCGTAGAAAGCTCCTTAGCGCAGAACTGTAGATTTGTAGCCTGTGAAAAGGAAATCTTCCGAGCGTGAAGTTGTGGATCTGTTACCTCTGAACGTAAACTAAATGCCACCGAGCGTGAGATCATAGATTTGTAGCTGCTGAGCGTGAAGTCGTAGGTTTGTAGCCTCTCGAGCGTAAAAGCTACCGAGCACAAAGGCATCCGGGCGTAAAACCATAGACTCATAGCCTGTGAGCGTAAAACCGTAGATCTGTAGCTGTCGAGAGTAGAAAGCTCCTTAGTGTAAAAACCACGAATCTGCTTTGCGCGAAAACTTTTCGAATTTGCTGACTGTCCGCCTTCTCTGAGTAATAAGCTGACGTAGTACCCAATCATAACGGAATATTAATTAGGAGATTTGGTTCGGAATTCAAGGAGTGCATCCGAACTCTATATATACCCCAAGTTTCTGAGAGAAAAACTTTTCATCCGTCTTCTGCGAAAGAAAGCCTTCGACTGTTCGAGTTCTTCTTCATCTCTTCTCCGAGATTTTAAAGTTTCTAGTAATGGCCCCGAAACAATCCTCCTCCTCTAAGGGAAAGAAGGTTGATTCTTCTTCTCGTTCTTCTGCTCAAGTGAGAGCGTCTTCGGTCGGGCAAGGCGAACTTTATTCTGAGCGAAGTATCCCGCCGACGAGCAGTGCTCCCGGCCTTAAAGGTAGAGTTTTTTGGGACGAAAAAGAACGACTGAAAATCTTTCACACACGTTGTACGTGACCACGCTAGGTCATCTTCTGTGCTGATAGCCTCTTTGAGAAAGATGATGCACAGAGACGTTTTATCTTTTACGCCCACATTTCTAATGTGTCAGCGCAAAAACTCTATATTTTCGCAGTCTGGCGTAAAAGCTTTGGCTGTCGAAAGTTGGCGTATAAAATTTGAGTGTTACGCTTCTGGATGAAGATTCTGGAGTAATACCTCAACTTTATCAGTCTGGCGTAAAGCATAGACTGTTGATTTTTGGCATATGCTACAAGATCTGTAACGTCTAGTTATAGGAACTGATGTGTTTTTCTTGCACTCTTGCAGTTGACTTGCATGTGTCTCCGCTAGCCGATGTGATGGGTTCTGCCGTCGGGATGCTGTACTCCAACTATCTGGAGGATCTGTCATACGTGACATTTCCTATCTCCGGGCCCCAGTATCCCGAAGGAAGGAAAATTTTGATATCGGCTCAGGGCGAGCGAACGCTGCTGAACTTGATCAACGGGGAGCCCCTGACGTACATAGACGGGGACCAGTACCTAAATCCGGCTTTCCTCTTCGGGGACATGATTGACAAGCAGTCCCAGACGAAGCCCAAGAGAGAACTCTAGGTTTTCCCTCCCGGGAGCTTGGTTTTGTATCTGCCCAAGATGCCGAGAGACTATCCCATTTCGGCTTTCTTTCATGCTACACATCCCAGGAGGATATCGTGGACGCTGACTCCCGATCTTCATGGCAGGCCAGGAAAGATCTTTCATCTGAAAGGAGCTGACCAGGGGTCGTTTGTGTCACGCCCCGGTCTCCCGCAAGCCCGATAGTCCCTGCTGAACGTGAATCACCACGTTTTAGCTCTCCCGCGGGACGATCGTTCTCATCGGGACGTGATGCCGTGCAAGCCTAAGGTGCGCTTGCACAAGGCCAAAGCTTTGATACAAGGGCAAGTAAGCTATTTGATACTGAAGCAGCGGCACATAACATTGCAAAAAGTGAAGAACTCATTGGCATATAAAAATAGGCTCTTTTATTAATAATCGAAAGTGTTACAAGCGGCACATGGCCGAGATTACAGTTCGCTCAAGCACTCTTCTCTCGATTACAGTAACACCGTTCCATACATTATGTCCCTCTATACAAAAGCAGCTAAAAGCAGGCACAACTTGATGCGGCTCCAGGCATCGACTCTAGATTTTCGGCTCCTTGGGATGAGGTACGGCTATCGCTTCCTCAGACGAACGAGCACCTGAGAACAAGCAAACTGTTGGTGGGTCAGCACTTTATGCAAGTACTGGTGAGATAAAACAACTGAACAGAAGCTACACCCCCTGAAACCCACACTAAGTAATTATGTGGCAAAACATTGCATTACGTGTGATCTTGCTACTTTTACTTAGGTTTGTTTCATGCAGTTCTAGCAGAGTCATATTACATTATTTGGAAACATTCTTTGAAAACATAATCAAACAACCAATCAATCGAGGCAACCAATTCAAGCACGAGGAATCCTGTTCGGGTGTGCACAGCGTGTTCGGTGAACTATATGCAAGGATTCTAGGGACATGCAGCATTTAGGGACTATCAATCAAGCACACCAGTTAACTATCAATCAGAGGTCGGTCCCCGAGTAACTCAGGATCGGTAGCGGTAATCCAGCTAACCAATGACTCACATTCTGATCCTATTAGCAGCTGTGACTCATGGTTGCACATTACTGCCGAAGCAGCCGTAGCCAAGGTTCAGCTCTGCACTAATAGTCATTGTCCGACCGATGCAATGCATGAAGCGCTAACGGGAGGTCTCTACGATACAGACAAACTGAATAAGCAGGCATAAGCATAAACTCATATTTCTTACCCCACGGCCGAACGGTTATCCCTGCAGCAGACATACAAGTTAGCAACAATTGCATAAACATATATGTTTTACCGTTCTTTAGTTTCCTGTCCGTCTCTGCATCAAACAGTTAGGTATTCAAGAAGGCTAGCCTAGCATGCTCCCTAACGACCTGAATGCAGCTATCTCCATACACTTCTCTAGTGCAGACTCAACTCTTCTCAACAGAAGCACCGCCTCACTCTAATAGCCACGCCCCCCAAGATCCCGAAGGACCGGACCTCAGGGCGCACTATTAGTCTTACCCCATTGCATCACCATCCTCCACCCAATATCCACGCCCCGAGCTCAGGGCGCGTTATTAGTCTCCCACATATCGTTTGTCCCCCAACCACCGCAAGCACCCACATATCACTAGCACATCTCTTTCACAATAGCACACAACATGACAAGCACATTCCTAGTAGCCGCACCCCCAAGATCCTGAAGGACTGGACATCTGGCGGGCTACTAGTCTAGCACACACACGACAAGCATTTACTCTTGAATCGAAACAAGCATTCATTCCTTTAAGCGTAAGCATTCAAGATAAGCCATATGAACATGATGACAAGCAAACATATGAACGATCTTTCAGTTAAGACTAGTATGGCACGGGTCTGTTATCACATCAAGTAAAACATGCAGTTCTATCTTCTTAACATAGTAATGGTTCTATCTCATTTCGGACAAGCATACATATTCTCTTAGTTAGGCAGCCTAATCGTTTCAGTGACAAGTTATGTGAGTTCTCTTATTAGCATACTGAGTCGATTCTATCATTCTTCTTATGAAAACTTCTTCTTAAGCAAACAAGTATTTAAAACTCAGATTCATTATTAAGTCGTGCAAGAATCAGAGAATGCAGTTCTGCCCACTCACCTTGATTAATCGGTCGGGAACTCTCCGAGAAGACTTTCGTTCGAGCAAGCAAGTCGATCCCACTTGTACATAGCGCCGACGCAGAGCAAGGCACTACATACTTACCCACCAATAAAGAGTTTCGTCCTCGAAACTCAAGGAGAAACTCACGAAAACACAAAGCAGCGATAGTCCTCATCCCTCACCATCCCAAATCAAAACTCTAGCAAATCTCGAAATCACAAATCACATCTCAAGCAATAAAAACCAAATCCAGAAAACTTTTGCCGGCAACTTTGAGAATATTTACGGACTCATTGTATGGAATGTTCATTGCATCTCACATCAGGCACATCTCAGAGTTGGAAGAAACAGAATGGGCAAAGAATCGAGTCACTCTGATACCATTATGTCACGCCCCGGTCTCCCGCAAGCCCGATAGTCCCCGCTGAACGTGAATCACCACGTTTCAGCTCTCCCGCGGGACGATCGTTCTCATCGGGACGTGATTGTAGAAGCATGAAAAATACGCTGGGAGGATCTACGCGGCATCTTAATATAGAGCAGCGTAAGCAGAGGCCTCCAGAGCCGTCGAACATGCAACAAAGCTCTTCCGCCAAATACAGCGTGAAATATGAGCTCAAAGGACCATCCGCGTAAGTACGGTACGTCCAGGCTGCCCCAGCATAAAAAAAAGAGTTCTTTATCGCGTCCATGGCGTAAAACTCAGCCGCTCTCAAAACAGCTCAAAGCGTACGAGGAACGCTTCGTCTTCCCCGAAACGAACCTGTCAAGTCACGCAGTGAATCTGACCCCTGACTTCTGACAAAAAGTGCTACACGGCTACCCAAACGACGGCTGGAAACAGTGGCAGACCCCTCGGGACGCGCTCCACTGTATGATGGCAAATCTCTGCATTTAATGCAGAGGATTTGGTCAAAATATCACCAAACCGTCTCTCACTGAAGTCCCCTCAGCATAAACCGCTCTTTCGCGTGCAAGGGAATACACCGCCTTGTTTTACACGGGCAGACGTGAGCTGTTTACACTCCACAGCGGACAAACCGCCTGCCACGTCAAAAGCTGCACGTTGCGCAGGGCTCGAGGCACTTCTCTGCGATTGGCGGACAAGGCGGTAACAGCCTTCTCGAGGCACGTCTCTGCGACGAATACACAGGAGAGCTGCAGACCTTCAAAAACATGCCTCCGCATTTAATGCACAAAATGATGGCGGATCTCTGCATTTAATGTAAGGGATTTGGTTATATCTTCAAAAGCCGTAATTTCGGCTAAAGACGTCCACATCAGCATTTTGGCACGGTACGCAGCGGCTTCTACGCCCATGATCTGTGCCTATTCGGCTTCAACGCCCGTTCGGCTTCAACGTCCACTCAGTCTCTACGACCATTCGGCTTCTATGCCTGCTCGGCTTCTATGCCTGTTCGGCTTCTATGCCTGTTCGGCTTCTATGCCTGTTCGGCTTCAATGCCTGTTCGGCTTCTATGCCTATCGGGCTTCTACGCCCACCCAGCTTCTATGCCTACTTGGCTTCTATGCCACGATGACAGACATCGGCTCTTACGCCCACCTCTTATACACGGGGGATACCTACCTACGTGGCTTTTACGTCGTGATCTTCGTAGCAATTGTACGCGTTGTGTCCCTTAGTTGGACCCGCGTCACACGCTCATTCAAAAGATCATCCATACGCAGGCATTGGTTACTTTAACCGTCGTGTAAAAGGGTGTTGTGTTGTCCGCTCCTCGGTTTTTACACCAACTGAGTGGTCATTGTCATAAAAACTCTATAAATAGAGACCCCTATCAATGGGGAAAAAGGTCGACAAATTAAAAGATCGAACAATTGAAGACTCAGAGAAGAGGTCGAACAATTAAAGATCAAGCAAGGAGAGAGGAGATCGAAAGAGAGAGAGAGAGAGGAACCCGGAGCTCGGACAAAGGATAGGGATCGGCGACCTGAGCATCGTGCATCCACCCTTTTCTGCAACCCCCGAGGCTGCTTCCTGTCTTCTACGGCGCTTCTTCACCATCGTGTGGTCCAAGGGCTAAAGTGATCGACTGCAGATCAGACACCTATAGCAATTTATACCCAGATTAAATAAATTGTACTCCCACATCCTCGTATAGGATTATATTGTACAAGTTTGTTTGTAAACCAAAGAAGGTGGGTTCTGTGTAAACCCCATATTGAATACATTTTCATTCTTTCATTTTCTACCACAAACAAGATGGCGACTCTGCTGGGGACAGCTTTCTCTTCTGATGAGGAAGTAATTGCTCAACACGATGCGGTATCTATAGGAACCGTGAAGAAGACACTGGTCGTCCAATTCGACCAGTCTGCCTACGAAGACATGCTTCGAACCGGGGGTAGCTCTCACCCTCTCTCCGTCCAAGACAACAGGAAGCTACGCAAGGTCTAGATGCCCAAGACATCCTCTACCGTTCCTGTGGACTCTCCGATCTCTCCGACCAATGAGGTTGTAGCATCGCTCCCTCCGTGCCCCGCAAGTAAAATTCAGTCTCCCGCTACGCGCGGTACAGACAAAACTTCGGGCAAAGCCTCAGCGCTAACCCAGAAGTATCCACTGCGCTCTACGCGTAGAAACCAGTCTCCCGCTACGCGCGGTACAGACAAAACTTCGGGCGAAGCCTCAGCGCTAACCCAGAAGTATCCACTGCGCTCTACGCATAGAAACCAGTCTCCCGCTACGCGCGGTACAGACAAAACTTCGAGCAAAGCCTCAGCGCTGACCCAGGAGTATCCACTGCGCTCTACGCGTAGAAATCAGTCTCCCGCTACGCGCGGTACAGACAAAACTTCTGATGATGCCTTAGTACCAAATCAGAAGTACAGGTCACGCTCCGCACACAAGACGACGTCTGACCTCTACGGGGAACCAGATGAGTGCTGTGACCTACGCGGAGGAAATCAGGGGGCGGAATGCGCAACTGTCCGGCCCTTACGCCGGCGAGGGAACAATCTGCATACCCTCCGGATTACGCAAGAAGCCGATGGCCGACTGAGGACCTCTTCAGCTTCACGCCAGCCTGAGCAAATCTCCAAGATACGCCGGGGGTTACCCGCCACCCAGACGGCCAACCTGTTGTACACAGGTGGCGCAGCAAGGGCCATGGTGCCCAACCTCCGCATGACCACTGATGGGAGCAGAGGAAGCAAACGATCATCCTCTTCTGCAACTCCTCCTGACCTGCGCAAATATCTAATCCAGAAGCGCAAAGAGAGGGAACCTTCCAATATGTCTATTACGCCTCCTGACGAGCACTGTTGCAATAGCCATAGAGTTGTGATTAACTGTTGCTGCTCTAATACAAGACGACCAGTCTTCGACCGGTTAAGCTACTCTTTGTCTTTTCAGGGAAAGGAGCCCGCGCATGCATCTGTTAACATGGCTTCACGCATGCCTAGACGGGGTTCGAACTCAAGACGTCATCCCTCCAGGCCTCCGAGCCGAAGGAGGTTCAATGAACTCCTCAGAAACGCTGAAGCCGGAATGTTCCAAAACACACGTGCAAGATCACGACGACCAGCTTCATCCTCTTCTGATTCCGACGCTGAGGATCGCCAGGCCCCTGAATCAGATGCTGAAAGCGTAGAGTCGACTTCTACAGCGACCTACACTCATCCTTCGACGACACCCAGGGAGATGGGAGTTTACGCCGTTGAAGATGAACGCGAGGAGGCTTCACCATCAGGAAACGCGGAGCAACGCATCACTACGCTGGAAACATCTCTGAAACAAATGCAATCCATGATGGAAAACATGCACCAGATAATGCTAACCCAGCACGCAACTACCATGGCTCAAGCATCGGTCCCGCCAACTCAGATACGTGTGGGGGTGGACTTGCCACCATCTAATCCAAGCCAAGGACCTGCTCTAGATCAAGAGTCAGCGGTTCCTCCGCTTTCGGAGAATATATTGCCTCCCGTTGGAGTCACAATGCAGCCAACTCCGCACCACTCCGTAGTCCCGCCTCCGGCTGAAAATCCGATGCAGGCAGTGCGAGAGTTGAAAGCCCAGTTTGACGCCTTGAAGCACAAAGATCAGCTCAAGAAACTGGGAATCAACCAGCCTTACCCAGCTATCTGGGAAAAGGTCCCTTTCCCTCCGAGGTACAAACCTCAGACCATGGCCTTGTTCGAGGGGAAAACGTCACCAAGTCAATACATGAACTATTTCAGTATGATGACGGTGTTGCTGCAAGGGAACGACGCCCTCCTCACTCGGGTGTTCAAAGGTTGTCTCTCGGGAGTAGCCTATCAGTGGTACCGTAGCTTGGCTGACAACTGCATCACTTCCTTCGAGGACTTCAAAGCTTTATTCTTCACGCGATTCTACGAGGGAGGAATGGACATGTCCATGTCCTCTCTCATCGAAGTCAAGCAAAGAGAAAAAGAAGACGTTCGCGCCTTCATCGAGCGTTTTCGTCAGGCCACCTTACAGATGCCTCCAGGAGTTCCAGACTCTGCATTGGTAGACATTTGCAGGAAAAACCTCCTTTCCGTGGTCTCGGTTTTCACAGGACCATATCAGTTCCGTGATTGGCCCTCGTTCATCCTCTCGGCCGTAGCCGCTGAAGACAACAGTCGCAAGGCGCGCGACAATGGCATTATGATCTCCGCCTCTGACAAAGGCAAGAAGTTATCTCCCAGCAGCGACCATCCTCGTGGTCCAAAAGGGAAAGAAGCTCTGACGGTCAATACGTCCAGACAAAAGATTGCGGCAACCACGCAAACGAGACCAGGGACGTCCAGGCCCGTAGAAGTCTACTCCTTTGACGACGAGGATATCCCGAGTATATTCGAGTGTCTCGTCAAAAGTGGCAAGATCACCCTTCCAGAGTTGAAACGGCCCCAAGAAGTCGGCAGTACTGACGACCCCAAATACTGCATTTTCTACAGATATGTGCACCACCCGACAAAGGCGTGTTACATACTGAAAAGGAAGATCCAGGGTTTGATCGATGCCAAAGCCATAACCCTGCACAACACTGAGAAGACAGTCACAGCCAACATGGTCTCTCTACAGTTTGGCAATCTGCCTCCCCAGGAGGTCCCGAATGGTGTTGCGCCTATCTCTCGGACCACGATGAACATCGTCAATCTCCCCCCAGCTAGGGGTCAAAATCACGACCTGGTACCCCTAACCACCCGGCAAGGCGAGATTATGTAGGTTCATCCGGATCTGGTATCAGAGCTCGAGAAAGAGTCTAATGCTCCTAGAGCTGCGTCTAGAAAGAGCTCCAAATGCAAACCATGTCATATGGTTGCAACTTCTGCACCGTCAGACGAGGACGAGGTACTAGCCGCAACCCGTTCAGGGAGAGCTTACCTCAATGACTACGAAGCAAATCAGGAAGGTGCACCGGCGGGTAGTTCGGCTACCAAACCTTCGAGACCCGAGTCCGTCGGGCCAGAGACCGATCCTGCAAGGCCGACTCCAACGGACAAGGGGAAGCAGAAGGAAGTTCGTTTTGATAAACCTGTGAGAAACATCCCTAACAAAGGTTTAGAAAAGCCCTACAACTTCGACATCCTGGCCCAACTGGCTAATACACCAGCCAGGCTGTCCATCTTCGAGCTACTCAGGCTCTCCCAGGACACTCGTCTAGCCCTGAGTGAAGCACTAATGCAGCCAGAGGCATGCTTGACCCAGCTCAAGTCCCCCGACGAAGAACCAGTGGCGTATCCCCAGTGCCATAGTGTGATGGAGGTGGTGCCGAATATCACTTTCACTCAAGACGACATGCTATTGAAACATAACAGGCATGACAGGCCCCTCTATTATACCGGGTACGTCGGTTCCATGGAGGTCGACCGGATTCACATAGATCCGGGATCGTCAATCAGCATAATCCCCCACAGTCTGCTCAGGCCACTGAGGATCCCTTCTAGCGAGTTAGCTTTTACCACCACCACAATCGTGGGTTTCAACGCTGAAAAAAGCAAACCTTTGGGAAAAATTTACCTGAGGATCCAAATTGGCAACCTCAGATCGGTAGCCACATGTTACGTCATCGATTCAGAGGTATCCTACAACATCTTGCTGGAAAGACCGTGGATCCACGACCACCTTCAACTCTACATCAATGTCTTAAATATGTAGACGCACAAGGAACAATACGAACGGAGGTTGCTGACTTAAACCCATTCAAAGGAGTAGAATCCTACTATTCCGATGCCGTGTTGTACTCTCATGACCATACGAAAGAGGTGTCAGACGAGGCAGAGAAGGAATCCCACCGGGAGCCAGAAGAACCCTCTGTCGTACTACCACTGTCAATCAGGGTAAAGGGATGAACCACTCGTCCAAAAGCCATGGAACCTATGGCTATCCGCCTTAACAGATCCGGTTCAGGAAAAGGGGGTGATCCTCTCGTGATCACTTCAAACCGGAAGCTTCCTCCCTTGGTCATCAACCTCCGGCGCCACAAGCAGCCAACTGATGTAAATGCAACCAGGAACCGAGCCCCAGATGATAATAAACATCCTCTTTTCCAGTATGTCAATGCTCTGATTCTGAACCAGGAATCCTCTCCCCATGACGATATGGAACCTATAGCACAAAAATTCTTGGCAGCTATGGATTCCTGTCACCCGTACATATGGGAGGCGACATCATCATCCAATGTCGTCGCAGCATACGGACCACAAGAGGACTCTATCTTCCTCGTACCGCCTACCTGCGGCAATCAGCGTATAATAGTCTTCGGCCGCATGCGCAATCAACCGACGGTCCAAGAGGATCCTCTCGATAACGATACTGAGAAGATGCAGGTCCACCAATACAGCCCACAGGCATTAAGGATCATGCAAAGCATGGGCTACGACTTGGAGCGGAAGCCAGGCCTCAACTACGGGAAGGGCAGACGAACGTCACTGTTCGGCAATCCCCGCTATCAACAGACCCGTTTCGGGTTAGGGTATATCGCCTCCTCCAAATCAGGCGAGAATGTCCTTTCCTCCTATCAAGACGGCTCGTCACGCCCCGACTCACCGGACGCTCTGGAACGGACATTATCAGTAAATATGGTAATGACAGATCCCTGCGGAGCGAACGAGCCAGAGTCTGAGCCATTCGAAAATGACTCTTGGGCTCAACAGATGGATACACAATGGGAGTTCTGCTTCGAGCAGAGAGAACCTCCTACTGAAGATAAAGTTATCCAGATCGACGTTGGGGATGAACTCTCACCGAGGCCAATATTTATCAGTAACAATCTTTCTTCAGCCGAAAGGGAAGAAGTTATTCAACTGATAAAAGAATACATCGACGTCTTCGCATGGAATTATGAGGATATGCCAGGACTTGATCCAGAGATGGCTACCCACAAACTCAACATATCACCCTATTCAAAGCCGGTGAAGCAACACCAGCGCCGGTTCCGCCCGAATATGATGGACGCCATTGAAGCCGAAGTCAAAAAGTTGATAGCCTGCGGTTTTATTCGAGAGGAACAACATCCCGACTGGGTCGCCAACGTTGTCCCAGTCGTGAAGAAAAAAGGGAAAATACGCATCTACATCGATTACCGGGATCTGAATGCGGCCTGCCCCAAGGATGAGTTCCTTCTTCCCATCACAGACATCATGATCGACAACACCTACGGTTTTGAACGCATGTCTTTCATGGACGGATTCTCGGGGTACAATCAGATCAAGATGCATCCTGGAGACGAGAAGCATACTGCCTTTCGAACACCACTGGGGGTATATTGCTATACAGTAATGCCCTTCGGATTAAAGAACGCCGGGGCAACATACCAACGAGCTATGAGTAACATATTCCATGAGCATCTACGCAAAACGGTAGAATGCTACGTAGATGACATAGCTGTCAAAAGTCACCTGAAGGACGATCACATTCGAGACTTGAGGTCGATGTTCGAGTTAATGCGCCAACATCAACTCAAGATGAATCCTACGAAGTCCTTTCTGGGTGTATCTAGAGGCAAATTCCTGGGATTTGTCATTACCGCCAAAGGCATCCAAGTGGACCCTGAGAAAGTCCAAGCCATCGTAGAAATGCGATCACCTCGTAATCTGAGGGAACTTAGGGGATTTCAAGGTCGTCTGGCTTACATCCGGAGATTCATATCCAACCTCTCCGGATGATGTCAGCCTTTTTCTCGCCTCATGAAGAAAGGTGTATCCTTCGTATGGGACGAAGCCTGTCAACAAGCGTTTAACGATATCAAACGCTACCTCACTCATCCGCCAGTTCTGGTGCCCCCGGTCGTAGGAAGACCATTCTTCCTATACGTTCGAGCAATGGACCATTCCCTGGGAGCTCTTCTTGCGCAGAAGAACGATGTAGGGCATGAACAGGCTATCTACTATCTAAGTAGAATGATGGTCGGAGCCGAACACCGGTACAACCCAGTGGAGAAAGAATGCTTGGCTCTGATGTTCGCTATCCAGAAGACGCGGCACTATGTCACCGGCCAGACTATCCATATCATCTCCAGGATCAACCCTCTTCGAGTACTAATGAGCAAGCTAAGTGCTCTTAATTCCCGACTCGCAACGTGGACGATGCTGTTAACACCATATAACATGGTGTACGTCCCTCAGAAGTCCATCAAAGGCCAAGCATTGGCCGACTTCCTAGCTGCTCATCCAATCCCGGATACCTCCATGTTGTACGAGGACATCCCTGACGAAGTTACAGAATGTAATTCCATGACAGAGAGAGACGCATGGCAACTATTCTTTGATGGTGCCTCCAGAATCGGTCCTAGGGGAAGTGTGGTCTCAGGAGTAGGAATCGTCCTAGTTACTCCTGACAAACTCGTCATCTACCGGGCATACTCTCTCAACGAGCCCTGCTCCAACAACGTGGCAGAGTATAATGCTCTTTTAATCGGGCTCCAAGTCGCTAAAGAGCTGGGGGTCGAATCCCTGGAAGCTTTCGGTAATTCCCTGCTTATCGTCAATCAAGTCAGAGGAATATATGAAGTCTGAAATCCAGACCTCATCCCCTATCACCAAGCAACGGTCGAGATAGCCGTGACGTTCAAAGGGTTCTTCCTGGAGCATGTACCTCGATCCCTGAATCTTGAAGCTGATGCCCTAGCCAGTCTAGCCGCAGATCTGGCTACTCCTATAAGAAGGCAGGACTCGGTAATCCTTCTTAACAAAGATTTATTCTGTGTGAAAAACAACTCTCACATAGAACGCAGCAACGCTGCATACGCCAATCCTCCCAGACGAGATTGGAAGAGTCCTTTCATAGATTTTGTGGCATACGGGATCTTGCCGGAAGACCCTAAAGAAGCAGTATCCGTCAAGAGGCGGTCCTAACGCTTCTACTTCGATGCATCTTCACAATGCCTATATCGTCGGACTTATGACGGACTACTATTAAGATGCCTCTCTGACGACGAGGCACAAATGATCATCCGTAAACTCACGACGGCATATGCGGAGCGCATCAACCCGGTCCTAAGCTACAGGATCGTATCAGGAGAATAGGCTACTACTGGCCCACTATGATCACAGACGCGATCAGCTATGCAAAACAATACAAGGCCTGTCAGGTCCATGCGGACTTCATACATCAACCGTCTGAATATCTACATCCTACGGTTGCATCCTGGCCTTTCGAAGCATGGGGTATGGATGTCATTGGTCCTATCCACCCATCTTCTTCCAGGGGTCACCAGTTCATACTGGCCATCACGGATTACTTCTCCAAGTGGGCAGAGGCTATCCCTCTCGCAGAGGTAAAAGCGTCTAATGTGATCAGCTTCATCAAGCATCACGTCATCTATCGCTTCGGGGTACCTCGGAGGATAATTCACGACAATGGGCCTCAGTTCATCAGTCAAGCGTTTCATCGATTTTGCGATAAAAATCGGATACATAATGTTGCCTCTACGACATATTATCCAGCTGCTAATGGTTTGGCGGAAGCTTTCAACAAAACCATTATCAAACTCTTGAAGAAGTTTGTCTCTTCAAACAAGAGAGATTGGAATGAGAGACTGGGCGAATGCCTCTGGGCATATCGCACAACGGTACGAACACCTATAGGTTGTACTCCATTCTCACTGGTCTACGGGAGCGAAGTAGTTCTCCCCATTGAAGTCCAGATCCCGTCACTCAGAATAGCCGTGGCTAACGAGCTGACTCAAGAGAAGAACGACCTTTTAAGACTTCAGGAGCTAGAAGGATTAGACGAGAAATGCCTCCAAGCTCAGCAGCGCATCGCGCTCTACCAAGCACGCATTTCCAGAGCTTTCAATCATAAAGTAAAGGAAAGAGTGTTCAGAGTCGGCGAGCTAGTTCTAGCCATAAGAAGGTCGATGATTCTTACCCACAGGAGTAAAGGCAAATTCCAGCCCAAATGGGAGGGTCCTTATGTGGTCGAGACAACGTTCTCAAATGGTGCTTACAGGTTAGCCCAGCCTAATGGAGACCTGTTAATGGCTCCTATCAACGGCAAATTCCTAAAAAGGTACTATGCTTAATCTCCTCTGCTCGGGTAGAATATAGCGGAAACCTCAAATCTGACAAAACTACTTCCAGCACAAACCTTAGCCAAAACATATTCTATCATGTCCGTATGACCTCTACATAAATGTGTCCTGCTGAAGTTTCTTGAGAGCCTATCATGTCCATATCACCTCTGATAGTATCTTACCCACAAACTTTAGTCAGAACATATTCTATCATGTCCGTATGACCTCTGCATAAATGTGTCCTGCTGAAGTTCCTTGAGAGCCTATCATGTCCATATCACCTCTGATAGTATCTTACCCACAAACCTTAGCCAGAACATATTCTATCATGTCCGTATGACCTCTGCATAAATGTGTCCTGCTGAAGTTTCTTGAGAGCCTATCATGTCCATATCACCTCTGATAGTATCTTACCCACAAACCTTAGCCAGAACATATTCTATCATGTCCGTATGACCTCTGCATAAATGTGTCCTGCTAAAGTTTCTTGAGAGCCTATCATGTCCATATCACCTCTGATAGTATCTTACTAACAAGCCTTAGTCAGAGCATATTCTATCATGTCCGTATGACCTTTGAATAAATATGTCCTGCTAGAGTTTCCTGAGAGTTTAACACGTCCTTACTACCTCTGATATCACTCTCGCCCAAACCTGTCATTTACATTCCGAAATGATAGGTCCACAAAGTCAGAAAAGAGTTTGCTTTATTCCCAAGAAAGAGCAGAATTACACTGGCAAGCAAGAAAAAAAAAGAGGGTACATCATTGCGGGGGAGCAGTCAGATCATGAATCTGTCGCGCCAGTACGGCTATCCTCTCATCCCTGCAGGCCAAGGTATCGGTGCGGGACTGCTCCAGCCGTGCTTCGTTGTCTTCCCTGAGGGACAATTAGGCCCTCGCCCGACGAACACCCGCGCGGGCAGCTTCTACACGATCCAGATCCCGTCGCGCTGCACTCAATCGAGCGGTCGCTACGTCTAGACCTGCCAACGACTGGGAAGCCCACTCCTCTGCCTGAGCGAGCTCCTCTTTCAACTTGCGAGCCCTCGCTACGTTCCCTTCATGCTCGGATTGGCACTTCAGTTGAAGGGCAAGGGCCTCCTCCTCGACGGTCTTTCTCTCGTCCATCTCCAACTGACGTGTTTGAGCGAGTTTATCTAAGCTCTCCATCCGTTTGGCAAACTGCGCAGTCATGAAGTCATATCTGGACTAGACCTCAGCTTCAATATCGCCTCGAGTTAGCTGCAGATATTCGTTAATGGGTTGCTCCAAACCATTAACCATCACCTCCAGGGCATCAGCTATTCCGGTGCCGTCAAAATCCCGGATCGCCTCTATCGGAATCCGAGAGGACTTCTTCAGGCGCTCGAGATCCAGATTCCCCTTCAGCACCATCGGTATCAGCGCTTTCAAAGTAGCATAGAAGACACGGGTATATTGCTCGGTCAGCACAGCTAAATCCGATTGGGCCCCAGGAGTGGCAGCGGCATTGGCAAATCCCCCTCCAGGAACGATTGCGGACGAAGTGGTCACAACCGTCGCCTCGACAGGTGGTACGACCAAAAGAGGCACGTCAACCAAAGTAGTCGCAATGACAGGCTCTTCTTCTTCTTGGGATATCGAAGCCTCTTCAATAGGCGAACCGGCCCCCGAAGATATTTTCTCCTCAAGATCAAACGCCTCCGTATCATCGCCAGGAGCCGGAGCAGAGCCAGAAGGAGCTTCAAAGCTATATTCCCCGTGGACGCCATCCCCTGGGAAAAGGACAAGAGAGTTGATATCAATATAATGGTACCCTTTCTAAAAAGGAGACATAAAGATGACATTTACCCGTGGCCAGCGGTATATACGACGCATCTGCAGTCGAGGTAGCTAAATCATGCCTTAATGACGTAATGCGAACTGTCATACTTGGAGAAGGGGGTGGGCCAACCGACATCGCCAGGAGCTCTACTAAGCCTCCACCAAGGCGCGGTCGAGGTTCGTCAGTTGGGACCTCGCCAGGCATACTCACGGACATGGCAGGGGTTTCATCCGTTGCTGGTCTAAGGGAAGATTCTCCCATCTGCCCCGGCCACACCGGCAATCTCGTACCACTACCGAAGGCAGTAGCAGCGACGACATCCTTAAAATGGAATGCCCCGACACCGCCATCCGAAATTGAGGGTCCCTCCCTAGAAGGCGAGGAACCCCCGATCAGGGAAACATCCTCGACAGGCGAAACAACAGGTTCCTCTCGGGGAGCCTCGATGCCAGGAATTCGAAGAGAACGATTGACCGTCCTCTTCCTCTTGCGAGGAAAAACCTCTTTGGGAGCAGCAGCCCTTCGCTTCCCAGAGACTTCAAAAGCCCCCGCAGGCAGAGGCACTTCACACCTCGGCACCGTCACCAACGGCTCATCAGGAGTAGCGAACTCCTCACCCTCGTCAGGAGAAACCGAAGGGACTTCGACTCTTCCCCCAGGCGTGAAAGGCGGCACCCTAAAACTCCCACGCATGTCAAAATCACGGTGGAAGGTGTTAACCGCCACGTAGAACTGGGCATACGAATGTAGGATGCGCAGCTCCGTGGAGGGTGTGACGACCGGCACGGTAAAGATTGCTCCAGTGCATCCCATGATGAAATATCGCCATCCTCTGGCTCCATCGATGAGGCCGCCCCTGGACCTGAAGCTGGTAACGGCATTGCCCACGTGCAACTGGTCGTACCCAAATTGCCTTAAAAATTGACTAGGCAAGTAAGGCTCGAGGAAGCAGTGATCTTCACTTCTATACAACAAGTGGGAAGGCCTGATACAGATCGACCACTTGAAGGCCTCCGGAGAAAGATTAGTCTTCTCTCCACCTAAATCCTCCAGCCTGATCCCCGATTGATTACGATGTACTAGGGGAGCAATGCAAAGGAGCTTCCAGCCATGACTGAGGCCCAGTGTCAGCCTACAGTCTAAAACTGTGTTCACATTCCAGGGAGAGTCCTTATAATTCAGCAGGAAGCTACCCCCCGGGCTACTACCGGAGCCAGGGGACATCACCCGAGGGTTGTGCAGAATTAACCATCCCATTAAATACAGGTATGGTAATTCCACCCTGGGAAAGCTTTCGCGCCGAGTCTCATCGACGAGCAGCCCGTCAGTCATGGCCCTCAGGGCAGCCTGTATACGGCACACCATAGCAGGGAGCAGGCCCAGTCTTGCCCCAAACACCAAACGCACCGCGGGCCACAGGATGTTCCGGTGAATATGGTCCGCAGATGCAGTACCGGGCACCACTACTCGACGCAGCCATATGGAGAGGAAACCAGCCAGCTGGGCTTCCTTGGACAGAGGTCTGCGGCAATGCCTCAAGTAGCTATAGGCCTTAGTGCCTTCGGGATACTTTCCTACCCCGTCGTCAAGAATCTGGTCCGAAGCCTTGGCGTCATCCATAAGAGCCTCGACGACCTGGGCACTAAGCACGCCCAAACAATTTACGGGCTCATCCTTGCCCCCCGAGACTTTCTCCGGCTTGGCGGCCCTGGCCCGATGGAAGAAGAGGTAGGACGTCCACTTGGTAGTATGGGCCAAATCAGAAGGCTCGTCATAAAAGGCCGTGCACGCGAAGTAGTGGCACATCATCTCCTGATACACCTCTACTACCCGAGGGTCCGAATCCCCCAACTCCCGATTGGTGGGGACGTACTCTTCATATGGGGTATCCTCCATCGGCAGCCTCGAGATCGCTGCCATCTCATGGAGGGCCAATCCCAACTCCCCCAGCGGAGTGGCGAAAGTCCAAGTGAGCGGAATGTATCGCTCCATCAGTGCCAAGTACAGGTTAGGGTTAGGAGACAACCGAACACTGGTCGCACTCACAGCGGCATACAGCCCAATGCACTCCAGCTCTCTCTGACAGTGCTTCAAGGCCCAGTCAACAAGGCAGGCCCATCGACGGTTTGTTGGTGTGATCCACCCGTTGCATCGAGGATTCTCCTTGGGATATACTCCCCCTCGCCCCATGAAGTCGTTGCAGAAAGTCGGCAACTGGACCGGCTGGATCACTAGACTGTCCTCGCTCGGAGCACTGCCCGGGCTCAGTCCCCTGAACGACGTCACGAGGCCAGAAGGACGACTGACAAACGACCCCTGGTCAGCTCCTTTCAGATGAAAGATCTTCCCCGGTTTGCCGTGAAGATCGGGCGTCAGGTTCCACGACATCCTCCTAGGGTGTGTCGCATGGAAGAACGCCGAGATGGAATAATCCCTCGGCATAGTCGGCAGGTACAAAACCAGGTTTCCGGCAGGAAATACCCAAGGTTCTCTCTTAGGCTTCGTCTGGGACCGTTTATCGATCATGTCCCCAAAGAGAAAAGCTGGCTTTATGTACTGCTCCCCGTCTATATATGTCAGGGGCTCCCCGTTAATCATATTCAGCAGCGTCCGCTCGCCCTGGGCTGATATCAAAAGCCTCCTTCCCTCAGGATACTGGGGTCCGGAGATGGGAAATGCCACGTGGGACAGATCCTCCAAATAGTTCGAGTGCAACATCCCGGCAGCGGAACCCATCACCTCAGCCAGTGGAGACTCACCCAAATTAACTGCAAAAGTGCGAGAAAAATACGTCATTACGAAATCTTGCAGCATGGGGATCCAGAAGCCACAGTCTATGCTTTAAGCCAAGACTGTACAAATTTGGCCATTTTACGCAGGAAGTCTCATCCAGAGACGTAACTGGCAGGGTACGATCCGTGCTTTACGTCGGGCTACCAAAAATTCTAGTTATCACGCCGAAGGTTCCGTCCCCAGGCGTAAAACTAAAATTTTATAGTATACACCAAGTTTTCAGCAGTCGGAGCTGTTACGCCCAGAACTGGGAAAACGATGGAGCCCTTACGCTGGCACATTAGAAATATGGGCGTAAAAGATAAAAACGTCTCCGTACATCATCTTCCTCAAAGAGGCTATCAGCACAGAAGATGACCTAGTGCGGTCACGTTCAACGTGTGCGAAGGATTTTTCGTCATTCTATGTCATCCAAAAAGGGCTCTACCTCTAAGGCCGGGAGCGCTGCTCGTCGACGGGATACTTTGCTCAGGATGAAGTTCGCCTTTCCCAACCGAAGACTCCCTCGCCGGGACGGAAGAATGGAAAGAAGAACCTACACTCTTTTCCTTAGCGGAGGAGGTTTGCTTCAGCGCCATTCCTGAAAACTCTGAGTGCTCGGAGAAGCAACGGAGAAAAAACTCGAACAGACGAAGACTCTCTTTCGCAGCAGACGAATGAAAAGTTTTCTCTCCAAAACTAGAGATATATATAGGGGTCGGATCGACTCCTCGAATCCTCGGACGGATTCCTCGAAACCCTAACCAAATCTCGTAATTAATAGTTGGTTATGATTGGATGCTACGTCAGCCCACTACTCTCGGAAGACGGACAGTCAGCAAATTTGAAGAGTTTTCGTGCAAAGCAGGTTCGTGGTTCTACGCTAAAGAGCTTTCTACGCTCGATATCAACGGATCTACGGTTTTACGCTCGCAAGCTACAAGTCTATGGTTTTACGCCCGGATGTCTTTTTGTGCTCAGTAGCTTTCATGCTCGAGAGGCTACAAACCTACGACTTCACGCTCAGCAGTTACCAAACCTACGATCTCACGCTTGGTGGCATTTAGTTTACGCTCACAAACAACAGGTCCACAGACCCTACGCTCGAAGATTTCTTTCTCTAAACAGGCTACGAATCTACAGTTCTACGCTAAGGGGCTTTCTACGCTCGACAGCAAAGGATCTACGGTTTTACGCTCGCCAGCTACAAGTCTATGGTTTTATGCCCGGATGCCTTTTGTGCTCAGTAGCTTTCATGCTCGAGAGGCTACAAACCTACGACTTCACGCTTAGCAGATACAAACCCACGATCTCACGCTCGGTGGCTTTCTATGCTCAATAAGCTATGAACTCAGGATTCCCAGCTCATCTACACGACGGATCTCTGACTTTCCGTGTATCCGGACGAGTTCTCCAAGCGGTCAAATACAAAGAGTTCACACAGAAGATACTCGTTCTTGACCCAAAGCATCCCATGTACCCGAAGCATGCAGAGTTCAAACATTGAGAAATTACTCTTCTCGGGTCAAAATTGGAGGTTCATCCAGACTTCAGTCTGAACATCTCGTCTATCAAGATGGCAATTCAGTTTTTGACGGCCAAAGCCTCGACCCTGTTCCAAGGGATTTTCGAGAGATCATTCTTGAAGACGAAGTCTGAACAAAAAGTTCTGTTCATCAGAGAAACTCTACGCGATCCCTCAGTCCTAGCAACAGGACAGTTCCAAATGTTCAAAATGCTCAATAGCGTTCTATGGACAGGGCCTAGTACTCTTTTTATCAGAGTCAGCGTAAAGAATCAGACGTGTCGAAGCTACACATATTCAGACTTCACAGCAACATATGGCAAAGACGATCATATGCAGAGAAGAAAGACGACTTTATTAAAAGTTAAAATCATAATTACATATGAGAGAAATCCTGTCTACAGGGGTTTTCTTTATTTTCGTGATTACATATGAGGGAAATCCCCTCTACTAAGGTCTTCCTCTGCTTCCATGGCTGTTCATGACCACCACAGTCATGAACAAGAAGATCCTCCATTCGCCATGGCCGATCCAGTTGAGGTTTCTTTAAACCCAACTCAATCAGGACGACAGATTACGGTTTGTCTGATCTCGTCCGCAGGGGTCTCAGGAAGAAATAAACAGTCTGCAAGCTGTCTGGTCCAATGCGACCCTTCCTTTCTCCTGGTGCAATGCCATACGAAGTTGCTGATTATCCCAAGCAAGGGAGGCTAAGATATCCTTCCATGATCCATCGTTGCAATGGACACTTGCTCGAAGATGCCGTCTTTCTCGGCTCCTTACATGCTGGAAGAACATGGTCTTCTTCTTCCTCAGGTCGACCCGACGAACTCCGGCGATCATCTTAGCATGGTGAAAGGAAATATGGGAAGAAACAGGTTAACTCCTCAGCCCTTTTATAGGCAAGCGAGGTCACACCTACCCCCAATAAATTCTCCATCAAGACCGGCCTGAAAGAACGCGTCAAAACTTGACCGTTTCAACGCTCCACTCAGAAACGTTTCGAGTTACGAGGGGCCGTTCATGCTTCATTCAAAGCGTTTCAAATTTCGATAAATTTAAAAGCTTTGAAGGGGGTCTTGTAGAAGCATAAAAAATACGCTGGGAGGATCTACGCGGCATCTTAATACAGAGCAGCGTAAGCAGAGGCCTCCAGAGCCGTCGAACATACAACAGAGCTCTTCCGCCAAATACAGCTTGAAATATGAGCTCAAAGGACCATCCACGTAAGTACGGTACGTCCAGGCTACCCTAGCATAAAAAAAGAGAGTTCTTTATCGCCTCCATGGCGTAAAACTCAGCCGCTCTCAAAACAGCTCAAAGCGTACGAGGAATGCTTCGTCTTCCCCGAAACGAACCTGTTAAGTCACGCAGTGAATCTGACCCCTGACTTCTGACAAAAAGTGCTGCACGGCTACCCAAACGACGGCTGGAAACAGTGGCAGACCCCTCGGGATGCGCTCCACAGTATGATGGCAAATCTCGGCATTTAATGCAGAGGATTTGGTTAAAATATCACCAAACCGTCGCTCACTGAAGTCCCCTCAGCATAAACCGCTCTTTCGCGTGCAAGGGAATACACCGCCTTGTTTTACACGGGCAGACGTGAGCTGTTTACGCTCCATAGCGGACAAACTTCCTGCCACGTCAAAAGCTGCACGTTGCGCAGGGCTCGAGGCACGTCTCTGCGATTGGCGGACAAGGCGGTAACAGCCTTCTCGAGGCACGTCTCTGCGACGAATACACAGGAGAGCTGCAGACCTTCAAAAATACACCTCCGCATTTAATGCACAAAATAATGGCGGATCTCTGCATTTAATGCAAGGGATTTGGTTATATCTTCAAAAGCCGTGATTCCGGCTAAAGACGTCCACATCAGTATTTTGGCACGGTACGCAGCGGCTTCTACGCCCAGGATCTGTGCCTATTCGGCTTCAACGCCCGTTCGGCTTCAACTCCCACTCAGTCTCTACGACCATTCGGCTTCTATGCCTGCTCGGCTTCTATGCCTGTTCGGCTTCTATGCCTGTTCGGCTTCCATGCCTTTTCGGCTTCAATGCCTGTTCGGCTTCTATGCCTATCGGGCTTCTACGCCCACCCGGCTTCTATGCCTACTTGGCTTCTATGCCACGATGACAGACATCGACTTTTACGCCCACCTCTTCTACACGGGGGATACCTACCTACGTGGCTTTTACGCCGTAATCTTCATAGCAATTGTACGCGTTGTGTCCCTTAGTTGGACCCACGTCACACGCTCATTCAAAAGATCATCCATACGCAGGCATTGGTTACTTTAACCGTCGTGTAAAAGGGTGCTGTGTTGTCCGCTCCTCGGTTTTTACACCAACTGAGTGGTCACTGTCACAAAAACTCTATAAATAGAGACCCCTATCAATGGGGAAAAAGGTCGACAAATTAAAAGATCGAACAATTGAAGACTCAGAGAAGAGGTCGAACAATTGAAGATCGAGCAAGGAGAGAGGAGATCGAGAGAGAGAGAGAGAGAGAGAGAGGAACCCGGAGCTCGGACAAAGGATAGGGATCGGCGACCTGAGCATCGTGCATCCACCCTTTTCTGTAACCCCCGAGGCTGCTTCCTGTCTTCTACGGCGCTTCTTCACCATCGTGTGGTCCAAGGGCTAAAGTGATCGACTGCAGATCAGACACCTATAGCAATTTATACCCAGATTAAATAAATTGTACTCCCACATCCTCGTATAGGATTACATTGTACAAGTTTGTTTGTAAACCAAAGAAGGTGGGTCCTGTGTAAACCCCATATTGAATATATTTTCATTCTTTCATTTTCTACCACAAACAGTGATGCCGTGCAAGCCTAAGGTGCGCTTGCACAGGGCCAAAGTTTTGATACAAGGGCAAGTAAGCTATTCGATACTGAAGCAGCGGTATATAACATTGTAGAAAAGTGAAGAACTCATTGGCATATGAAAACATGCTCTTTTATTAATAATCGAAAGTGTTACAAGTGACACATGGCCGAGATTACAGTTTGCTCAAGCACTCTTCTCTCGATTATAATAACACCGTTCCATACATTATGTCCCTTTATACAAAAGCAGCTAAAAGCAGGCACAACTCGATGCGGCTCCAAGCATCGACTCTAGATTTCTGGCTCCTTGGGATGAGGCACGGCTATCGCTTCCTCAGACGAACGAGCACCTGAGAACAAGCAAACTGTTGGTGGGTCAGCACTTTATGCAAGTACTGGTGAGATAAAACAACTGAACAGAAGCTACACCCCCTGAAACCCACACTAAGTAATCATATGGCAAAACATTGCATTACTAGTGATCTTGCTACTTTTACTTAGGTTTATTTCATGCAGTTCTAGAAGTTTCATATTACATTATTTGGAAATATTCTTTGAAAACATAATCAAACAACCAATCAATCGAGGTAACCAATTCAAGCACGAGGAATCCTGTTCGGGTGTGCGCAGCGTGTTCGGTGAACTATATGCAAGGATTCTAGGGACATGCAGCATTTAGGGACCATCAATCAAGCACACCAGTTAACTATCAATCAGAGGTCGGTCTCCGAGTAACTCAGGATCGGTAGCGGTAATCCAGCTAACCAATGACTCACATTCTGATCCTATTAGCAGCTGTGACTCATGGTTGCACATTACTGCTGAAGCAGCCTAGCCAAGGTTCAGCTCTGCACTAATAGTCATTGTCCGACCGATGCAATGCATGAAGTGCTAACGGGAGGTCTCTACGATGCAGACAAAATGAATAAGCAGGCATAAGCATAAACTCATATTTATTACCCTACGGCCGAACGGTTATCCCTGCAGTAGACATACAAGTTAGCAACAATTGCATAAACATATATGTTTTATCGTTCTTTAGTTTCCTGTCCGTCTCTGCATCAAACAGTTAGGTATGTAAGAAGGCTAGCCTAGCATGCTCCCTAACGACCTGAATGCAGCTATCTCCATACACTTCTCTAGTGCAGACTCAACTCTTCTCAACAGAAGCTCCGCCTCCCTCTAATAGCCACGCCCCCCAAGATCCCGAAGGACCGGACCTCAGGGCGCACTATTAGTCTCACCCCATTGCATCACCATCCTCCACCCAATATCTATGCCCCGAGATCAAGGTGCGTTATTAGTCTCCCACATATCGTTTGTCCCCTATCCACCGCAAGCACCCACATATCACTAGCACATCTCTTTCACAATAGCACACAACATGACAAGCACATTCCTAGTAGCCGCACCCCCAAGATCCCAAAGGACCGGACATCAGGCGGGCTACTAGTCTAGCACACACACGACAAGCATTTACTCTCGAATCGAAACAAGCATTCATTCCTTTAAGCGTAAGCATTCAAGACAAGCTATATGAACACGATGACAAGCAAACATATGAACGATCTTTCAGTTAAGACTAGCATGGCACGGGTCTGTTATCACATCAAGTAAAACATGCAGTTCTATCTTCTTAGCATAGCAATGGTTCTATCTCATTTCGGACAAGCATACATATTCTCTTAGTTAGGCAGCCTAATCGTTTCAGTGACAAGCTATGTGAGTTCTCTTATTAGCATGCTGAGTCGATTCTATCATTCTTCTTATGAAAACTTCTTCTTAAGCAAACAAGCATTTAAAACTTAGATTCATTATTAAGTCGTGCAAGAATCAGAGAATACAGTTCTGCCCACTCACCTTGATTAATCGGTCAGGAACTCTCCGAGAAGACTTCCGTTCGAGCAAGCAAGTCGATCCCACTTGTACATAGCGCCGACGCGGAGCGAGGCACTACAGTTTGTCAGCCGCCCTTCCGGCAATATGACGATGTTCAGGGGACTGTACCCGGGCAACGTCCCAAGTGAAGACAGTTTAGTGATCCAGCCGGTCCAATTACCGACTTTCTATAATAATTTTATGGGACACGGGTGAGTATACCCTAAGGTGAACCCTAGGTGCGGTGGGTGGATCACCTCTACAAACCTTCGATGGGCTCGCTTAGCTGATTGGGCCCTGAAGCATTTCCAGACCGAGTTGGAAAAAATTGGTCTGTTTGCAGCTGTGAGTGCCACCAGTATTGGGTTACCTCCTAACCCCAACCTGTTTCTAGCACTGATGGAGCGATATATTTCGCTCACCGGGACTTTCGTCACTCCACTGGGGGAGCTGGGATTGGCCCTTCATGAGATGGCAGAGATCTCGAGACTGCCGATGGGGGATACTCCGTATGAGGAGTATGTTCCCACGAATCGGGAGCTGGGGGATTCAGACTCTCGGGTAGTGGAAGTGTACCAGGAGCTGATGTGCCACTACATTGCTTGTACCGCTTTTTATGGTGAGCCCTCAGATTTGGCTCATATCAATAAATGGACGTCCTACCTCTTCTTTCACCGATCCAGGACTGCTAAGCCGGAGAAGGTATTGGAGGGCAAGGATCTGCCTGTGAATCCTCTGAGCGTGCTTAATGCTCAGGTAGTCGACGAACTCATGGTAGACGCTGGGGCTCCGGACTTGATCCCCGACGAAGGGATAGGACAGTATCCTGTAGACACTAAGGCCTATAGTTATTTGAGGCGCTGCCGCAGGCCTCTGTCCAGGGAAGCTCAACTGGCTGGCTTCCTCTCCATATGGTTGCGCCGTCTGGTGGTACCTGGCATCGCATCTGCGGACCGTATTCACTGCAACACGCTATAGCCTGCAGTGCGTCTGGTGTTCGGGGCAAGACTGGGCTTGCTCCCTGCCATGGTATGCCGTATACAAGCTGGCTTGAGGGCCATGACTGACGGGCTGCTCGTCGATAAAATTCTGTACGATAGCTTTTCCAGGGTAGAATTACCATACCTGTACCTGATGGGATGGTTAATTCTTCATAACCCCAGGGTTATGTCTTCCGGCTCTGACAGTAATTCGGGGGCTAGTTTCTTGTTGAACTACCTGAAATCTTCCTAGAATGTGACCACGGTTCTAGACTGTCGGCGGGTGCTGGACTTCAGTCACAGATGGAAGCTCTTCTGCACTGTTTCCTCTGTACATCGCAATCAATCGGGGATTAGGCTTGAGGATTTAGGTAGAGAAAAGACCAATCTTTCTCCTAAAGCTTTTAATTGGTTGGTCTGCATTAGACCTTCCCATTTACTGTACAGGAGTAAAGACCATTGCTTCTTGGAGCCCTACCTGCTTAGTCGGTTTGCCAGGCAGTTTGGGTATGATCAGTTGCACGTGGGCAACGCCGTCACCAGCTTTCGGTCCAGGGGTAGACTCATTGATGGAGTGAGAGGCTGGCGATACTTCATCATGGGTTGCACTGGAGCAATTTTTACCGTGGCGGTCATTACACTCTCCACGGAGCTGCGCATTATGCACTCGTATGCCAGTTCTATGTGGCAACGAACACCTTCCATCATGATTTTGATATGCATGGAAGTTTTAGGGTGCCCTCTTCCAAGTTTGGGGGAAGAGTCGAAGTCCCCTCGGTTTCTTCTGACGAGGATGAGGAGTCCGTCACTCCAGATGAGCCTCTGTTGGCGGTATCGAGGGGTCAAGTACCTCTGCCTGCAGGGCCTTTGGTAATCTTCGGGAAGTGAAGGTCTCCTACTCCGAAGGAGACTTCCCCTCACAAGAGGAAGAAGAAGACGGTTAATCATCCTCTCCGGATTCCTGGTATTGAGGCTCCTGGAAGTGAGCCTGCATCTCCCCATGTTGGGGATGATTCTTTGATTGGAGGTTCCTCGCATTTTAGAGAGGGAACCTCTACAGTTCCGGCTGGTGGTGCCTGAGAATCTCTGCTGGAGGCCGCCGTCGCTGCTACTGCTTCAGGTAGTGGAATGAGATCACCTTCGGGGCCGAGCCAAATGAGGATAATTTTATCCGGATCAGCATCGGGAGAGACCCCTGTCGTGTTTATAGGTGCACCTAACGAGATTCCAGCCGATGAGCCTCGGTTGGAATTTGACGAGGTCCTGGAAGACTATTTGCCAGCGTCAGTTAGCAGACCCCTTTCTCCAGGTATGATAGCTTGCTTAGCGTCGTTAAGAAATAATTTATCTGTATTGGCCGCAGATGTGACATATATGCCGTCGGCCATGGGTAAATATCGTCTTCACGCCGCTTTTTAGAAAAGTTAACATCATTTCGATACTAACTTCCTTTCGTCCTCTTTTCAGGGGAAGACCTCTTCGGGGAGGGCAGTGTAGATGCACCCTTCGGCTCTGTGTTAGGTCCTGGCGGTGACACGAAGGTGGCTGATTTTAAAGAGGAAACATCTTCGGGTGCCGGCTCGCCTGTCGACAAGGTCCCGATATCTCAAGAGGAGGACGAACCTGTCATTGCGACAATGCCTCTTTGAGTATGCTGGTATCTTCATGCGGTTTTGGCTCTTCTTCTTTTGTCGTACCACCTGTCGAGGCAACGGCCGTGGCAACATCGTCTGCAGTTGTTCTTGGAGGGGGACTCGCCGATATTGAGGCCACTCCCAGCGTCCATTCGGATATAGCTGCGCTGATTGAGCAGTACACTGGTATCTTCTACACCACTTTGAAAATGTTAATATCAATGGTGTTGGTGAAGAATCTGAGCTTTGCATCGCTGAAGAGGTCCTCCCGGTCCACGATAGTGCCAATCCGAGAATTTGACGACACTGGGGTGGCTGATACGCTGGAGGAGATAGTTAATGGTTTGGAGCAACCCATTAACGAATACTTGTAGCTAGCTCGAGACAGTGTTGAAGATCTGGTCCAGGCTAGGTACGACTCCATGACTGCGCGGCTTGTCGAACAGATGGCGGGCCTAAATAAATCCATCCAGATACATCAGCAGGAGATGGATGAAGGAAAAGTCGTCCCGGAGGAGGCCATTGCTCTTCAAACGAAGTGCCAGGCCGAGCATGAGGGGAATGTAGCGAGGGTCCGCAGGCTGGAAACAAAACTCTCTCAGGCAAAGGAGTGGGCTTCTCAGTCGTCGGAAGCTCTAGCTGTGGCAGATGGCCGATTGGACATAGCACAACAGAACTTGGCGCATGCAGGAGTCGCCCGTGCTGGTTTTCTTCGGGCTAGAGCCGAACTGTCCCTCCTGAGCAATAATGAGGCACGACTGGAGCGGGCTCGCGCTGATGTCTTGGATTCCAGGACTGAGAAGATGGCCGTACTGGCACAGCAGCTTCGCGACCTGACCGCTCCCCCAAAATGATGTACTTTTGCTTTTGCTTTTCAATGTACTTTCGCTCCTTTTTGAGAATAATAAAGAGGCTTTCATCTGACTTTGTGGACCCATTATTTTGGAATATAAATGACAGGTTTGGGTGAAAGTGATATCAAAGGTAATATGGACGTGATATACTCTCGGTAAGTTTTAGCAGGATATATCTATTCAGAGGTTATATGGACATGATAGAAATATGCTTTTTAGCTAAAATTTGTACACAAGACACTATCAGAGGTAGTATGGACGTGATAGGTCTTGAAGTTCCAAATTAGTTAAACATATTTATTCAGAGGTTATATGGACATGACAGAATACGATCCAACTAGTTTCGTTTTGGAAGTAGTTTTGTCAGAATGAGGTTTTCGCCATATTCTACTTGAGCAGAGGAGGTTAAGCATAGTACCTTTTCAGGAATTTGCCATTGATAGGAGCCATTAACAGGTCTCCATTTGGCTGGGCTAACCTGTAAGCGCCGTTTAAGAACGTCGTCTCGATCACATAAGGGCCTTCCTATTTGGGCTGGAATTTGCCCTTACTTCTGTGAGTAAGAATCATCGGCCTTCTCACAGCTAAAACTAGCTCGCCGACTTTGAACACCCTTTCCTTCACTTTTTGATTAAAAGCTCTGGAAATGCGTGCTTGGTAGAGCGCGATGCGCTGTTGAGCTTGGAGGCGTTTCTCGTCTAATCCTTCTAGCTCTTGAAGCCTTAACAGGTCATTCTTTTCTTGAGTCAACTCATTAGTCACGGCTATCCTGAGTGACGAAATTTGGATCTCGATGGGAAGAACTACTTCGCTCCCGTAGACTAATGAGAATGGTGTGCAACCTGTTGGTGCCCGTACCGTTGTGCGGTATGCCTAGAGACATCCTCCCAGCTTCTCATTCCAATCCCTTTTGTTCGAAGAGACGAACTTCTTCAAGAGCTTGATAATGGTTTTGTTGAAAGCTTCCGCCAAACCATTAGCAGCAGGATTATATGCCGTAGAGGCGACATTTTGTATCCGATTTTTATCGCAAAATCGATGAAACGTTTGGCTGATGAATTGAGGCCCATTGTCATGGATTATCCTTCGGGGTATCCCGAAGCGGTAAATAACATGATGCTTGATGAAGCTGATCACATTAGATGCCTTCACCTCAGCCAGAGGGATCGCCTCTACCCATTTAGAGAAGTAATCCTTGATGGCCAGTATGAACCGGTGACCTCTGGAAGAAGACGGGTTAATAGGACCAATGATATCCATACCCCATGCTTCGAAAGGCCAGGACACAACCGTAGGATGTAGATATTCGAGAGGTTGATGGATAAAGTCTGCATAGACCTGACAGGCTCTGCATTGTCTTGTATACTTTATTGCATCTGTGATCATAGTAGGCCAGTAATAGCCCATTCTCCTGATGCGATCCTGTAGCTTAGGACCGGGTTGATGCGCTCCGCATAAGCGGTCGTGGGTTTCATGGATAATTCGCTGTGCTTCATCACCGGAGAGACATCATAATAATATTCCGTCATAAGATCGGCAATATAGACATTGTGACGATGCGTCGAAATAGAAGCGTAATGATCGTCTTTTGACGGATACTGCTTCTTTAGGATCCTCTGGCAAGATTCTGTATGCTACGAAATCTATAAAGGGAGCTCTCCAGTCTCTCCTGGGAGGATCTGTGTCCACTGCGTGGCTGTATTCTATATGAAAATTATTTTTCATACAGAATAAATCTCTGTTAAGAAGGATTACCGAATTTGCCTTCTTATAGGGGTAGCCAAATTTGTAGCTAGACTGGCTAGGGCATCAACTTCCAGATTCTGAGATCGAGGTACATGCTCTAGAAGAATCCTTTGAATGTTATGGCTATCTCGACTGTTGCTTGGTGATAGGGGATGAGGTCTGGATTCTGGACTTCATATATTCCTCTGACTTGATTGACGATCAGCAAAGAATCACCGAAAGCTTCCAGAGATTCGATGCCCAATTCTTTAGCGACTTGGAGACCGATTAGTAGAGCGTTGTACTCCGCCACATTGTTGGAACAGGGCTTGGTAAGAGAATATGCTCGGTAGATGACAAGCTTATCAGGAGTAACTAGGACAATTCGTACTCCTGAAACTACGTTTCCCCTGGGACCAGTTCTGGAGGCACCATCGAAGAACAGTTGCCATGCATCACTTTCTATTGCAGAATTACTTTCTGCAACTTCGTCGAAAATGTCCTCGTACAGTTTGGAGGCCTCCGGGATCGGATGAGCAACTAGGAAGTCGGCCAATGCTTGGCCTTTGACGAACTTTTGAGGGACGTACACCATGTCATACGATGTTAATAACATCGCCTAAGCCACGAGTCGAGAATTAAGAACACTTGGCTTGTTCATCAGTACCCAAAGAGGATTAATCCTGGAGATGATGTTAATGGTTTGGCCTGTGACATAGTATCGCGTTTTCTGAATAGCGAACATCAGAGCCAAGCATTCTTTCTCCACTGGATTATATCGGTGTTCGGCTCCCACCATCGTCCTGCTGAGGTAGTAGATAGCCTACTCGTGACCCATCTCATTCTTTTGTGCGAGAAAAGCTTCCAGAGAATGATTCATCGCTCGAACATACAACACGAATGGTCTTTCTATGACAGGAGGCACCAGAACTGGCGGATTAGTGAGGTAGCGCTTGATATCACCGAATGCTTGCTGACAGGCTTCATCCCATACGAAGGATACACCTTTCTTCATGAGACGAGAAAATGGCTGACATCTTCTAGAGAGGTTGGATATGAATCTCCGGATATAAGCCAAACGACCTTGAAATCCCCTGAGTTCCCTCAGATTGTGGGGCGGTCGCATTTCTAAGATGGCCTTGACTTTATCAGGGTCCACTTGAATGCCTTTGACGGTAATGACAAATCCCAGAAATTTGCCACTAGATACCCCCAGAAAGGACTTTGTAGGATTCATTTTGAGTTGATGTTGGCGCATCAATTCAAATACTGTCTTCAAGTCTTGGATGTGATTATCCTTGAGGCGACTTTTGACAGCTACATCGTCCACATAACACTCTACTGTCTTGCGTAAATGCTTATGGAATATGTTACTCATAGCCCGTTGGTACGTAGCTCCGGCATTCTTTAATCCGAAGGGCATGACCGTATAGCAATATACCCCCAATGGTGTCCGGAAGGTAGTATGCTTCTCGTCTTCAGGATGCATCTTGATTTGATTGTATCCTGAAAATTCGTCCATGAAAGACATACGTTCAAAACCGCATGATGTCAATCATGACATCTATGATGGTAAGAGGAAACTCATCCTTGGGGCAGGCTGCATTTAGATTTTGGTAATCGATGCAGACTCGTACTTTCCTATTTTTCTTCATGACTGGGATAACATTGGCGACCCAGTCGGGATGTTGTTCTTCACGGATGAAGCTGCAGGTTATCAACTTCTTAATTTCAGCTTCAATGGCGTCCATCATATCCGGGCGGAACCGGCGTTGGTGCTGCTTCACAGGCTTTAAATCGGGCAATATATTGAGCTTATGAGTAGCCCCCTTTGGATCAAGGCCTGGCATGTCCTCATAATTCCATCCAAAGACGTCGATATATTCTTTTATCAGCTGGATAACTTCTTCCCTTTCTGCTTCGGAAAGATTGTTACTGATAAATATCGGTTTTGGCAAAAGTTTATCCCCAACGTCAATCTGGATAACTTTGTCTTCGGTGGGAGGTTCTCTCTGCTCGAAGCGAAACTCCCATTGTGTATCCATTTGCTGAGCCCAAGCGTCATTCTCAGGCAGTTCAGATTCTTGTTCGTCTGATTCGAAGTAATCCGTCACTACCATATTTACTGATAATGTTCGCTCGAGAGCATGAGATGAGTCGGAGGGCACTGGCCGTTTTGAGAGGAGGAAAAGATTTCCTCGTTTGACTCAGGAGTTGTGAGGGAGGTGGTATACCCTAACCCGAAACGAGTTTGTTGATAGTAGGGATCGTCGTGCAGCTGGATTCGTCTGCCTTTCCCGTAGTTGAGACCCGGTTCCAGCTTCAAGTTATAACCCATATTTTGCATGATCTTCAGAGCTTGCGGGCTGTATCTGTGAACCTGCATTTTTCCGGCATCGTCGTCGAAAGAATCCTCTTGCACAGTCGGTTCATTGCGCATGCGGCCGAAGACTATTGAATGCTGCCTGCTGCAAGTAGGCGGGACAATGAAGATAGAATCCTCATACGGTCCATATATCGTGGTGACATTGGATGATGATGCCACTTCCCATATGTACGGATGATAGGAATCTATAGCTTCCAAGAATTTTTGCGCTATAGGTTCTATATCGTCATAGGGGGAGGATTCCTGATTTAGAATTTGGGCATCAATATACTGGAAAAGAGGATGTTTATTATCATCTGAAACTCTGTTCCCGGTTGCATTTATATCACTAGACTGCCTGTTGCGCCGGAGGTTGATGACCAAGGGTGGAGGCTTCTGGTTCAAAGTGATCACTAGAGGATCACCCCCTTTTCCTGACCTGGTCTCGTTTAGGTGGATAGCCATAGGCTCTATGGCTTTTGGACGAGTAGTCCGTCCTTTCACCTTGATTGACAGAGGTTGCTTGGCAGAGGGTTCTTCTGGCTCCCGGTGGGATTCCTTATCTGCTTCGGTTGACACCTCTTCCGTGCAGTCTTGAGATTACAATACGGCATCAGAGTAGTAGGATTCTACTCCTTTGAACGGGTTCAGGTCAGCAATCTCCGTTTGTACTATTCCTCGGGCTTCTACATATTTAAAGCATTGGTGTAGAGTTGAAGGAACGATGTTGTGGTCGTGGATCCAAGGCCTACCCAGCATGATGTTGTAGGACACCTCTGAATCAATGACGTAACTGTAGCCACCGATCTGAGTTTGCCAATTTGGATCCTCAGGCGAATTTTCCCCAACGGCTTACTTCTTCCAATGTTGAAACCTACGATCATAGTGGTGGTGTAAGCCAATTCGCTGGTAGGAATCCTCAGCGGTCTGAGCAGACTATGAAGAATGATGCTGATTGATGATCCCGGATCTATGTGAATCCGGTCGACCTCCATGGAACCGATGTACCCGGTGTAATAGAGGGGTCTGTCATGCCTGTTATGTTTTAACAGCATATTATCTTGAGTGAAAGTGATGTTTGGGACCACCTCCATCACACTATGGCATTGAGGACACGCCACGGGTTCTTCGTCAGGGGACTTGAGCTGGGTCAAGTATCCATCCGCTTGCATCAATGCTTCACTCAGGGCTTGACGAGTGTCCTGAGAAAGCCTGAGTAGCTCGAAGATGGACAACCTGGCTGGTGTATTAGCTAGTTGGGCCAGGATGTCAAAGTTGTATGGCTTCTCTAAACCTTTGTTTTGAATGTTTTTCACAGGTTTATCGAAGCGCACTTCTTTTTGCTTTCCTTTGTCCGCCGAAGTTGGTCTCGAAGGACCGGCCTCTGGTACGACGGATTCCGGTTCTGAAGCCTTGGTAGCTGAAGCATCTGCCGACGTATCTTCCTAGCTGGCTCCATAGTCCTGGAGGTAGGCTTTACCTGAGCGGGTTCTAGTAGCCAAGACCTCGTCTTCTGATGCCGAGTGTACCATAATCATGTGACACAGTTTGTGCTTTGAGTTCTTATTAGACTTAGCCTTAGCAGCTTGAGACTCTTTCTCGATCTCTGGTACCAGATATGGATGAACCCACATAGTCTCGCCTCGCTGGGTAGTTAGTGGTAGCAGGTCATGATTTTGACCTCTAGCTGGAGGGAGATTAACGATGTTCATCGTCGTCCGGGAAATAGGCGTAACACCGTCCAGGATTTCTTGGGGAGGCAGATCGCCCAATTGCAGGAAGATCATGTTGGCCGTGACCGTCTTTCTCGCTGTTGCGCAGAGTGATGGCCTTAGCATCGTTCAGCTCCTGGATCTTCCTTTTCAGTATATAACACGCATTTGTGGGGTGGTGTATGTACCTATGGAAGACGCAGTACTTTATTGGTACTGCCAGCCTCATTGGCCCGTCTCACCTCAGGAAGGGTAATCTTGCCGCTTTTGACGAGACATTCGAATATGCTCGGAATATCGTCGTCATCGAAAGAGTACACTTCAATGGGCCTGGAAGTCCCAGGTTTTGTCTGCGTGGTAGCCACCGTCTTTTGCCTGGACGTGTTGATCACCAGAGCTTCTTTACCCTTGGTACCACGAGGATGGTCGATATTGGAGGATGACCTCTTGCCTTTATCAGAGGTCGAGATCATGATGCCATTATCGTGCGCCTTCTGACTATTGTCCTCCGCGGCTACCGCTGAGATGATGAACGAGGGCCAATCATGGAACTGATATGGTCCTGTGAACACCAAGATCACGGGGAGAAGGTTCTTCCTGCAGATGTCCACCAATGCCGAGTCTGGGACTCCTGGAGGCAATTTGTAACCTCCGATTTCCAATTTTCGAAATAATTAGATTTTTAATTTATTTTAAATACCAAATTTATAAAATATTTCTCCTTGAATTATTGTATTTGATTTTTGAGCAATGTTTGATTTTAGAAGGTAATTTAAAATCTTTTATAAAAATCATTTTTCCTAAATGTCGATGTATTATAAAATAAATAATAATAATAATAATAATAATATATATATTTCTCTAGCTTCAAATATTTATTGACTTGAAATCATAAAATTATTTATTTGATAAAATTATTTAAAGGACTAGTTGTTTTCTTCATAATAAATTTTTTAATTCATTTGGGATAGTAAATAAATAAATTACATACTTTCTAAGATTTTGAAATATGGGTTTAATTAGTAGTTAATTTGGAATCAGTTAGCCTTGGAAGCCTCTTAAAACATTTTTCTTAAGTTATATTTTTCTATTAAATTTACCAGGTTACCATCTTCCATTTACGCCCTCATTTTTTCCCACATGAAAAACTCCTTTATATATGATCTGGGCCATTCATTATTTGGGCCAATCCTCACCCTTTATCCCACAACTCTCTCCCTATTTAAAGTCTCTCATCACCATTCCCAAGAAACCCTAGCTAGCCCTCACAAATTCCCACAAGCCAACAAGCCATCACCATTGATTTTGTGTGCTCGTGTCCGTGTGTCCAGCATTACCGTGTCAGCCGTGTTGGCCTCGGGTCCGACCCCGGGTGTCCCACCGTATCCATTCATTCCTGTGTCCAGATTTACAATATTACAACCAGATTTCGTGTCCAACACCCGGACACGTCCACAGCAAACACCCAACCCTGTGTCCAACACCCGTACACGTCCACCCCACTCTGCAGTACATCAACCGCCGTGTCCAGCTCCGGATACGACCCCGACACATACAGATCCAAAACCCTAACCCTATTTTAACCTAACCTATCGCCGCTGGCCGCCGCGTCTTCCCTCCACGACGTCGAGCTCCGCTGCCACGTCGAGCTTAGAGATCCACCGAGACGAACGCCGACCGCCGCTCTCGAGTTCCACGCCTCCGTCTCGAGCCGAGTCGACCGCCGCCTCAGATCCGGAGCCGACGCTGCCGCCCCTGCCGCCGCCGAGTTCGACCGCCGCCGCCCGAGACGATCGCTTCGACCGCAGATCTGCCGACCCCGGCGAGACCCCACAGCGTCGACGACGAAACCCTCGTGAGTCCCTCTTCCCTCTTCCTTTCCCTTCTTCGGTTCTGTTCTCTTTTTTTTTGTGTTAAGTTAAGCCTATATGAGATTGGTTAGTAATTAATTAATAAATTAGTTAGTTTATGATTAGTAAATTAATTAGTTTATTAATTATATATATTAGATTAGTAAGTAATAATTAGATTAGTTAATTAATTTACTAATCAGTAAATTATTGTTAATCAGTTAATTAATTTATAATCAGTTAATTATTTCTTAATCAGTTAATTAAATTATTAATCAGTAATTATTTAGTAATATAATTAGTATTAGTAATATTTAATTTGTTTAGTTTTTATTTAATTTAGTTATGTAATAAAAAAAATAAGGATTTTGATTATGTAAAATATAATAATTTTTGGGGGTTTATATTGTTAATAAAAATATAGTTTCAATAATAAAAAAAAAAATAAGATCAAAATTTGTGTATTTGGGCTGGTGACCAATTTTACTATAGATATAAAAATATATTATGGCTTTTACATAAAATTCTAGATTTTATATATATAAACTTTTATTTGTAATTATTGTTCAAAATCTAATTTCGAAATGATTTTCATTAAACTAAGTGTTACCTTAATAACAAACAAACGACCATTTCTCCTATTAGCCTGGTATCCTTATCTCGGTTTTCGTGCCGAACTCCGATCATGGACTTCTTTATATAGTTTCTAGCTATTTGGACTTCTCCGGACCCATTGGAACTAACTACTACTTCATTGGGATCACCTTGAGAAGTGTGGCATTATGTACGTTCTTGATTGTTAATATACATATATAAAAATGTTTGATTGACATATATACACAAATATGTATTTTGGTATAAAATATATATATTTATATACCTCTATTTAGTGTATATACACATATACGTATTTTGTACAACTACTAATAGACACTTATATATATATTATATACATTTTATTGGTATATACTCTGAGTGTAAATGTGTATTATATACGTATTCCTACTAGATGACCCTAGTTGACTAGAGCCATGCCTGGCATAGCCCTGAGGCCAGTGTATTTCTATTGTGTGTTAGTGTAGCATCTGATACAAGTGATATTATTATATGTTTATAGGACTGTCGGATTCTCCAGACGATACTCTGGGACAGGACATTGGTATTAACAGCTAAGGACCCAAGGCGAGTACATTCTCTGATTAGTTTCTAATTTATGATATCTCCTATGTTCACTGTATCTAGTGTAAATATCCATGCTCTTGACACGCTGGTTACACGGATTGGTATACACGAATCTCGTCATGAGATGTTATTCCTTATTCATGGTGTAGCTTGTACAAGACTTGTTTTCCTTGTTATCTTGTGAATGTACAGACACTGATTCCCGGGGAGATTTGCTACCTTCCTAGGGAATCCCGTGCCATAGCGTACCATGATTGGATCTACTATACCAGTCGGGGTGGGGAGTATTTTAGTGTAGATATGTGATCATACCCAACCTTTCATGCATCATAGCTCACCCCACATCGCACGTCGGGTGCGGCCTGACCATCTCCATGCTTTATAGCTGTTACTTGTGATTAGCCTGACCTATACATGCATCATAGCTAACCAACGGTTAGCCTGACCTTCATGAATCATAGCTAATCACATGTAACCAGCCTGATCAAGTTCCCAAGCCGATCACATGTTAAAGCTAGTACTTACACACTTAGTCATAGGATTCTTGCTCGTTGACATATTGTTTCTTCTCCTGCGTTTACTTACAGTATTTCCAGCATTTCTTTTATTTCTCGTACCTATACATGCTTCTGGTATATTTCTATCTAGAACTGCTACATAGTTTATATCATTAATATAGAACTGCTATTTAGAGATGTACTTTGCTCCTTCCTGACTGGAAAATATTTTTCCAAACTGTGACCTTAGTAGACTGGTTTCCGACACACTTGGGGATTGGTTGTTACTGATTGCAGGTATGATTATTTTGTCATTTGACTTGTGTTGTATTCTTTTGTTTCTTGAAATTCTTATCGTGCTGTAGTTGTGATTGAGTATGTTGTTCATTTTTATAGTGTTATCCGTGTCTCCTTATGGAGTTGGATACTAGTGTGAGATTATTTAGATAGTACTTGACCTAGACAGCGTTCTACCGTCGATGCTGCGGCGTAGGCTGGACGTACCCACGCTCTCGTGCCCTTATACCGGGTGCGGGTTGTGACACGTTTTAGTGGTGGCCCATGCAGGTCTGACTTCGCTAGTTGTGCGATGTCGTAGTAGCACGACGTCATAGTTGTACTACTACGTGCCTGCTATTGAATATAGGACATAGGATACTAGGATGAGAGAGGATACTCAATCACAAATTATTTGAGAGATTCCTGGGACGACCCTTGAGAATCTCATTATAAATTCCAATTTAAATCCTTCCCCTTGTTCCCGTCTGCTCTCGCTTGTTGTTATTGAACTTGATCCTTATTGATCAGTTATTAAATTAAAATCTTGGTATCATTGTTGAGTTTGATTCTTGTTGACCAGTTGTTAAATTTAATTCTTGGTATCGTTGTTGAATTGATTTCATATCGAGATAAATTTTTTGGGCTAAAAATTTACGGTATTATCTGATGACATATGTTGATGAGGACAGTGAGAAAGGTAAAACGTCTACTTTGGTTATGGACCCTAGAGTTTATCGCAGCCATATTAGCTGTGGTGACGAGAACGTAGGAACCTGACTTGGATGTACATACTATAGTTATGAAACTTAGAGTTTCTCGCAGCCATACCGGTTGGCGTGGCGAAGATTCTAGATGACGTGATTATAGAGTTGCATACCCTAGTTACGGAACCTGTCGTTTATCGCATCTATGCTTACTGGCGTGGCGAGGATTCTGAGTGTCATAATTTCGGATAGACGTGTATGATTATCAGGTTGTATCTTAAATTGGTTCTTAAAGTATCATCTCAAGACTTATCTATTTATGTTATTCCAGGACTTTGTTCCATCGCTTCTTTTCTTTACTAGCAGTAAAGATACCTTCCGTCCTTGATCCAGTTCCTTTTTGCGTTATTTTCTTTGAGGATTCCTTGTTAGTATGATAATGAATGACTTGTAATTATGGCTGTGTCTTGAGTGTTAGTATTGGTTGAGTGTTGTTAGTAAGTTATAAGTGTTTCCTAGTTGGACATGTGAGCAGTAGGCTTTAATCTAGAGTTAACCCTTAGTATAATACCTTGTAACAATGGGGCTGGGATAAGTATCGTTAGAGACTGAGAGTAGAAGGAGAGCATAGAGTATCAGAGTTAGTATCAGAGCCAATTACCCGTCCTGGATAATCATGATTATGTATTGAGTGATCCATGTAAACAATTAAGTATCCAGGAATTGTCTTAAGGATTAATGGAGAATAACGTTCAAATTGATGATTGATATCGGGTGTGTTAAAGGTAAAGAAATTTATATGCATGAGGAGTTATAATGAGGTATCATGAATAGAGAAATATCAAAATTGGTAATGAAGATGGTGAAGCGTATCACAGATTAGTGTAACAGGCTATGAAAGGTTAAAAGGAAATACCTACACAACTATCGAGAAGAGAGACCATATACATGCCCATGAGAGTAAAGAAACATGAGTATTATAGTAGATACATGTAATCATGAGTTATAATGAGCTTCATGAATGATCCATTAATGCAGCTAGTGATATAATACCAAGAGTGCTAATAATTCTATATCGAGGATTAGTCGAGAATAACGTTAATAACAGTAAGCACTCTGTGTGATGATAATTAAATGATATACCAGTTGACATAAATTGAAATCATGAAAGAAAATACAGGTGATGATAACTTTGATCGATGGAGATAATGGTGCAAGTGATTCAGGCAGTACAATTTTAGTACACAGTTATAGACACTAGATGTATTGAGTGCACCTTGAGTATCAGAGACCGCGAGCACTGATATGTACATTTGTGGAGTTATAAATTAAAAGGTGGAAATAAAATTTTATTTTTGAATAATTGAGGAGTTGAGATTACGTCATTAAATTTTGAGGATTCAAATATGAACTCAATAAACATGGTTAAGGCTACAAAGATTTTAGAAGTGATTAAATTTATTTCGATGTTGAGTATCTAATTTTGAGGAGGGATATACAATTCATTTTTAAGTTGATCGAGAAGTTAAACCTTGACGATTATTTTGAGGATTAATTTTATGATAGATGAAAGAGATGAATATTAATATATGAGTAGATGATATACATGTGTAAGGATCTGATGACTTGAGCATGATTGAGGTGGCACCGCAGACTGACTTGGGTGTCCATCTAGAGTTGTATTAGAAAGGGTTTAGCACTTAGTATGGTGTTACACTTGGTGTGCACTGGAGTGATGAGAACAAATAGTATGGACAATTGTAGTAGGAACGGGAACTGACAGAGGGTATGGTACTAAGGAGATAGAGGTATCAACTTGGATGCATTATTGAATCATGGTTATATTAGAGATTCTTGGCATCAGATTTAGGTGTTAATGGACAGGTGTGTGCAATATGGATATATTCATGGATCTTGTGGATAAATGACTAGTTGATATGGGTACCAGTGTACAGGAATAGGAAATTAGTTAGTGAATGTGCTAGAGTTAAGTGTTTGATAGCAGATACCGCAAGTAATATGTTAGCAGGTTCTTTCTTTCTCTCCTAATGATTCCTTCTTCCATCTTTCGATTGATTGATTTTCCTAATACTGTAGTTCGTATTCATGATTTTCTTGTTAGGATATAACTAGTAGTACACCTTAACAGAGACTGAAATACCATGACCAAGATACATGACCTATATTTTTCTTAAATTGCATGGCTGTAGGTTGAGTTTTCTTAAACCATGATCATTTGGATTTTGACCATAGCAAAGATCTATGACAAGGTTATGACCGACAAAAGGGACAAGATGATTAAATTGTGGATGAGCATTAATTTAAATAAAGAATTTAGGGGTTGTTATAACATAGTTGATGGATCATTGATTTTGCGAAAATCGAGGTATGATTGAAATTCGAGGATAAACATTAACTTAAATTGAGAGTTAAGAAATTCACAGGGCAAAAATCGAGGATTTATTAAGGTCTTGATATGATTGATTATTAAAATTTGAGAAAAAAATTTTTTTGGAAGATTATCATTTTATCTATTGATTGCAAGATAGAAATTGAAATTTTATATTATGAATGTTGCATTGAAGATTCTGAAAGTATCGCATCGTTGAGTATTTGAGGAAAAAGAAAATCGAGAAATGAAATCGTTAATGGAATAGTGTCGAATTCAATTCTCGGGAGGAGAATTTAGATTTGAATAAGCATCAATTGAATTTGAGTTAGAGGAGTAAGATGATTGATGGATTAGTGGTTAAAATTTAAATTTTGGAACACGATTTTTATAAATGTGCGTTGATTGTATTTCAATTGGAGGATTGGATATAAAAAAAAAAAAAATCCTTGAGTATTTAGATACAAACTTAAAATTTTTTGGAGGAGATTATGACAAAGGGGATTTGATTTTTAAACTTGAAGACTTTTCAGGAATATGATGTTGTATAATTTCTGAAAGGTTGTGAAATAACATTATGAAATTACTTCATGATTATTGGTTTAAAATTTAAATTTTGATAGAAATAATATGATGAGTAAAGGCAATTATTGAGGATCCTAAATTTCGAGGACGAAATTTTTCTAAGGTGGGTAGACTTGTAACCTCCGATTTCCAATTTCCGAAATAATTAGATTTTTAATTTATTTTAAATACCAAATTTATAAAATATTTCTCCTTGAATTATTGTATTTGATTTTTGAGCAATGTTTGATTTTAGAAGGTAATTTAAAATCTTTTATAAAAATCATTTTTCCTAAATGTCGATGTATTATAAAATAAATAATAATAATAATAATAATATATATATATTTCTCTAGCTTCAAATATTTATTGACTTGAAATCATAAAATTATTTATTTGATAAAATTATTTAAAGGACTAGTTGTTTTCTTCATAATAAATTTTTTAATTCATTTGGGATAGTAAATAAATAAATTACATACTTTCTAAGATTTTGAAATATGGGTTTAATTAGTAGTTAATTTGGAATCAGTTAGCCTTGGAAGCCTCTTAAAATATTTTTCTTAAGTTATATTTTTCTATTAAATTTACCAGGTTACCATCTTCCATTTACGCCCTCATTGTTTCCCACATGAAAAACTCCTTTATATATGATCTGGGCCATTCATTATTTGGGCCAATCCTCACCCTTTATCCCACAACTCTCTCCCTATTTAAAGTCTCTCATCACCATTCCCAAGAAACCCTAGCTAGCCCTCATAAATTCCCACAAGCCATCACCATTGATTTTGTGTGCTCGTGTCCGTGTGTCCAGCATTACCGTGTCAGCCGTGTTGGCCTCGGGTCTGACCCCGGGTGTCCCACCGTATCCATTCATTCCTGTGTCCAGATTTACAATATTACAACCAGATTTCGTGTCCAACACCCGGACAGGTCCACAGCAAACACCCAACCCTGTGTCCAACACCCGGACACGTCCACCCCACTGTGCAGTACATCAACCGCCGTGTCCAGCTCCGGACACGACCCCGACACATACAGATCCAAAACCCTAACCCTATTTTAACCTAACCTATCGCCGCTGGCCGCCGCGTCTTCCCTCCACGACGTCGAGCTCCGCTGTCGCGTCGAGCTCAGAGATCCGCCGAGACGAACGCCGACCGCCGCTCTCGAGTTCCACGCAGCCGTCTCGAGCCGAGTCGACCGCCGCCTCAGATCCGGAGCCGACGCTGCTGCCGCTGCCGCCGCCGAGTTCGACCGCCGCCGCCCGAGACGATCGCTTCGGCCGCAGATCTGCCGACCCCGGCGAGACCCCACAGCGTCGACGACGAAACCCTCGTGAGTCCCTCTTCCTTTCCCTTCTTCGGTTCTGTTCTCTTTTTTTTGTGTGTTAAGTTAAGCCTATATGAGATTGGTTAGTAATTAATTAATAAATTAGTTAGTTTATGATTAGTAAATTAATTAGTTTATTAATTATATATATTAGATTAGTAAGTAATAATTAGATTAGTTAATTAATTTACTAATCAGTAAATTATTGTTAATCAGTTAATTAATTTATAATCAGTTAATTATTTCTTAATCAGTTAATTAAATTATTAATCAGTAATTATTTAGTAATATAATTAGTATTAGTAATATTTAATTTGTTTAGTTTTTATTTAATTTAGTTATGTAATAAAAAAAATAAGGATTTTGATTATGTAAAATATAATAATTTTTGGGGGTTTATATTGTTAATAAAAATATAGTTTCAATAATAAAAAAAAATAATAAGATCAAAATTTGTGTATTTGGGCTGGTGACCAATTTTACTATAGATATAAAAATATATGATGGCTTTTACATAAAATTCTAGATTTTATATATATAAACTTTTATTTGTAATTATTGTTCAAAATCTAATTTCGAAATGATTTTCATTAAACTAAGTGTTACCTTAATAACAAACAAACGACCATTTCTCCTATTAGCCTGGTATCCTTATCTCGGTTTTCGTGCCGAACTCCGATCATGGACTTCTTTATATTGTTTCTAGCTATTTGGACTTCTCCGGACCCATTGGAACTAACTACTACTTCATTGGGATCACCTTGAGAAGTGTGGCATTATGTACGTTCTTGATTGTTAATATACATATATAAAAATGTTTGATTGACATATATACACAAATATGTATTTTGGTATAAAATATATATATTTATATACCTCTATTTAGTGTATATACACATATACGTATTTTGTACAACTACTAATAGACACTTATATATATATTATATACGTTTTATTGGTATATACTCTGAGTGTAAATGTGTATTATATACGTATTCCTACTAGATGACCCTAGTTGACTAGAGCCATGCCTGGCATAGCCCTGAGGCCAGTGTATTTCTATTGTGTGTTAGTGTAGCATCTGATACAAGTGATATTATTATATGTTTATAGGACTGTCGGATTCTCCAGACGATACTCTGGGACAGGACATTGGTATTAACAGCTAAGGACCCAAGGCGAGTACATTCTCTGATTAGTTTCTAATTTATGATATCTCCTATGTTCACTGTATCTAGTGTAAATATCCATACTCTTGACACGCTGGTTACACGGATTGGTATACACGGATCTCGTCATGAGATGTTATTCCTTATTCATGGTGTAGCTTGTACAAGACTTGTTTTGTTTGTTATCTTGTGCATGTACAGACACTGATTCCCGGGGAGATTTGCTACCTTCCTAGGGAATCCCGTGCCATAGCGTACCATGATTGGATCTACTATACCAGTCGGGGGTGGGGAGTATTTTAGTGTAGATATGTGATCATACCCAACCTTTCATGCATCATAGCTCACCCCACATCGCACGTCGGGTGCGGCCTGACCATCTCCATACTTCATAGCTGTTACTTGTGATTAGCCTGACCTATACATGCATCATAGCTAACCAACGGTTAGCCTGACCTTCATGAATTATAACTAATCACATGTAACCAGCCTGATCAAGTTCCCAAGCCGATCACATGTTAAAGCTAGTACTCACACACTTAGTCATAGGATTCTTGCTCGTTGACATATTGTTTCTTCTCCTGCGTTTACTTACAGTATTTCCAGCATTTCTTTTATTTCTCGTACCTATACATGCTTCTAGTATATTTCTATCTAGAACTTCTACATAGTTTATATCATTAATATAGAACTGCTATTTAGAGATGTACTTTGCTCCTTCCTGACTAAAAAATATTTTTTCAGACTGTGACCTTAGTAGACTGGTTTCCGACACACTTGGGGATTGGTTGTTACTGATTGCAGGTATGATTATTTTGTTATTTGACTTGTGTTGTATTCTTTTGTTTCTTGAAATTCTTATCGTGCTGTAGTTGTGATTGAGTATGTTGTTCATTTTTATAGTGTTATCCGTGTCTCCTTATGGAGTTGGATACTAGTGTGAGATTATTTAGATAGTACTTGACCTAGACAGCATTCTACCGCCGATGCTGCGGCGTAGGCTGGACGTACCCACGCTCTCGTGCCCTTATACCGGGTGCGGGTCGTGACACAATTGCAGAGTGGCTTGACAAAAATGTTCGATGAAAGTGTGAATATTCTCTTTTTCCTTCTGCCTGACTTCGATGAGAGAGGACATAGACATGTCCATCCCTCCCTCGTAGAATCTCGTAAAGAACAAAGCCTTGAAGTCTTCAAAGGAAGTAATGCAGTTGTCCGCCAGGCTGCAGTACCACTGGTAAGCTACTCCCGAGAGACAGCCCTTGAACACCCGAGTGAGGAGGGCGTCGTTCCCTTGTAACAACACTGTCATCATGCTGAAGTAGTTCATGTATTGACTCGGTGATGTTTTTCCCTCGAACAAAGCCATAGTCTATGGTTTGTATATAGGAGGGAAAGGGACCTCTTCCCAGATAGCTGGGTAAGGTTGGTTGATTCCCAATTTCTTGAGCTGATCTTTGTGCTTCAGGGCATCAAATTGGGCTTTCAACTCCCGTACTGCCTGCATCAAATCTTCAGCCGGTAGCGGGACCACGGAGTGATGAGGAATCGATTGCATCGCGACTCCGGCCAGAGGTAATACATTCTCCGAGTGAGTAAGTGGAGGAACTGCTGACTCCTGATCTAGAGCAGGATCTTGGATCGTGTTGGATGGTGGTAAGTCCACTCCCACATATATCTGAGTTGGAGGGGCCGATGCTTGAGCCATGGCAGCTGCGTGTTGAGTTAGCATCATATGGTGTATGTTCTCCATCATGGATTGTATCTTCTTCCGAGACGTCTCCAGTATAGTGATGCGTTGCTCAGCGTACCCGGACGAGGAAGCTTCCTCGCGCTCATCTCCAATGGCATAAACTCCCATCTCCCTGGGTGTCATTGAAAGAATAGTATAGGTCTCTGTAGAAGTTGACTCTATACTTTCGGCATCTGATTCGGGAGACTGGCGACCCCCAGCATCGGAATCAGAAGAGTACGCAGCCGGTTGTCGCAACCTCGAACGAGTATTTTGGAATACCCCAGCTTCAGTGTTCCTAAGGAGCGTGTTGAATCTCCTTCGGCTCAGAGTTCTAGAGGGATGACGTCTTAAGCCCGACCCTCCTCTAGGTATATGTGAAGCCATGTTCACAGATGCATGCGTGGGCTCTTCTTCCTGAAAAGATGGAGAGTAGCTCAACCGGTCAAAAACCGACCGTTTTGCTTCAGAACAGCAACAATTAATTATAATCCTATGACTATTACAACAGTGCTCGCTAGGAGGCGTAATAGACATGCTGGAAGATCCCCTCTCCTTGCGTTTCTGGATCAGATAATTGCGCAGGTCAGGAGGAATTACAGAAGAAGAAGATGATGGCTTGTTCCACCTGTTCGCATCAGTGGGCATGCAGATGTTGGAAAGCATAGTTTTCCCTGTGCCACCTATATACAACAGGTTGGCCATCTGGGTGGCGGATAATCCCCGAGGAGGGTGTCTTCCCGTAAATTGAGCCTTCTTTACGCTGAGGGGCTTCTCCTGGCGTAATTTGGAGCTCTGCTCTGGTTGGCGCAAAGCTGAGGATGTCCTCAGTCGGCCATCAGCTTCTCGCGTAATCCGGAGGGCGGACAGATTGTTCCCTTGCTGGCGTAAAGGCTGAGAAGTTGAGTAGTCTGCCGCTTGCTTTCCCTTGCGTAGATTGCAGGGATCATCTGCTTTTTCGCAGAAGACAGATGCTTTTTTACGCATGGGGCGAGTTTGTGATTCCTGATTTGGCGCTGAGGCATCATCAAAAATTTTGTCTATTCTGCCAGGGACGGGAGGCTGAATTTTACGCGTAGAGCGCGGAGTAGGCTTCTGGACTAACGCTGAGGCATTGTCCGAAGTTTCGTCTGTTTCGCCAGGGACGGGAGACTGAATTTTACGCGTAGAGCGCGGAGTATACTTCTGGGTTAGTTCTGAGGCATTGCCAGAAGTTTTGTCTGCCCTGCCAAAGACAGACGACTGAATTTTACGTGCAAGACACGGAGTATACTTCTGGGTTAGCGCTGAGGCATTGCCAGAAGTTTTGTCTGCCTTGCCAGAGACAGGCGACTGAATTTTACGCGCAAGGCACGGAGGGAGCAATGCTACAACCTAATCGGTCGAAGAGATCGGAGAGTCCACAGGAATGGTAGAGGATGACTTGGGCATCCAGACCTTATACAGCTTCCTGTTGTTTTGGACAGAGAGGGAGTGAGAGCTACCCCCTGTTCGAAGCATGTCTTCATAGGCAGACTGGTCGAACTGGACAACCAGTGTCTTCTTCACGGATCCCACGGATACCGCATCGTGTTGAGCAATAGCTTCCTCATCAGAAGAGAAAGATGTCCCCAGCAGAGTTGCCATCTTATTTCGGATAATAAACGGAAAAGATAATATGTGGAAAATGAGGTCTTATCCGAAAACCCGTCCTTCTTTTACGTTTATAAACAAGATTGTACAATTTAATCCTATACGAGGATGACTAAGTACAATTTATTTAATCTGGGTAAATATTGCTATAGGTGTCTGGTCTGCAGTCGATCACTTTAGCCCTTGGACCACACGATGTTGAAGAAGTGTCGTGGAAGACAGAAAGCAGCTTTGCAGGTTGCTAAAGAGGGTGGATACCCGATGCCAAAGTCGTCGATCCCTTCTCTTTGCCTGAGCTCTGGATTCTTCTCTCTCTCTCTCTCTCTCGACCTCCAATTTTCCACCTTTCGACCTTGGACCTCTGTTGATAGAGGTCTCTATTTATAGAGTTTTAGTGACAGTGACCACTCAGTCGGTGTAGAAACCGAGTAGTGGAAAGTACAACACCCTTTTACACGACGGTTTAAAATAACCAATGCCTGCGTATAGATGACCTTTTGAGTGAGCATGTGACGCGTGTCCAACTAAGGGACAAACGCATATATCTGCTGCGAAGATCACGGCGTAGAAGCCACGTAGGTAGTTATCCCTTGTGTATAAGAGGTTGGCGTAGAAGCCAATAACTGTCACCATGGCATAGAAGCCAAATAGGCATAGAAGCCAAGTAGGCGTAGAAGCCAAGTAGGCATAGAAGCCGAGTAGGCGTAGAAGCCGAGCGGTCATAGAGGCCGAGTGGGCGTAGAAGCCGAGCAGGCGTAGAAGCCGAGATGATATGGACGTTTTAGCCGAAATTACGGCTCTTGGAGATATAATTAAATCTCTTGCATTAAATACAGGGATCTGCCCCCATCTTGTATATTAAATGCAGAGGCTTATCTTTAAGATTTGCCATCATTCTGCGCATTAAATACAGATACGCGCCTCGAATCTTGTATGAAGAGTAACTGCTGACGTGGCGGTCTGTTTGCCTTTTGCAGAGCGTAAGAAGCTCACGTCTGCCTGTGTAAAACTAGGCAGCGTATTTCCCTTATATGCGTAAGAGTAGTTCACACAAAGGGGATGTCACTAGATGACGGTTCGGTGATATTTAATCAAATCTCCTGCATTAAATGCGGAGATCTGCCATTATCCTGCACATTAAATGTAAAGGCATGTTTTGAAGGCCTGCCACCCTTCTGTGCATCAAGTGCAGAGACGTGCCTCGGGCATCTGTCAGTATTCGGCGCTTTAAGTGTAGAGACGTGCCTCGAGAAACTGTCACCGCTCTGCGCATTAAATGTAGAGACGTGCCTCGAGCCCTGTACGAAGTACAGCTTTTGACGTGGCAGGCTGTTTGTCTTCTGTGGAGCGTAAATAGCTCACATCTGCCTATATAAAACTAGGCAGCGTATTCCTCCGTATGTGTAAAAGTGGTTTACGCAAAGAAAATGGTAGTAAATGACAGCCTGGGTTGCAGTGCCGCACCATCATTATACCCGTCGCCTGGGTAGTCGTTCAGTACTCTTTGTCAGGAGTCCAGACGTCAGGTTCATTGTATGATTTGACAGGTTCATTTCGAAGAATACGAAGCGTTCCTCGTACACTTCAATGCTGCATTGAAAGCGGATGAGTTTTACGCCATAAAGGCGATGAAGCACCCTTTTTACGCTCACTACCAGAAAAAGTCAAATTAGCGACGTCTAAAAACGTCGCTAAATAACAATAAATCGTCGCTAATTAGGTTTAGCGACGTAGTTAGCGACGTTTTAAATCAGTCGGAAAACTCCAAGTCGCTAAAACCAAAAACGTCGCTAAACGTCACTATGCCGACGTTTTTTAGCGACTTTAATGTGTCGCTAAATTTAGCGACGTTTTGCGACGCCAAGTCACTAAAAAGCGACGTTTAGTAAAGTCGCTAAACGTCGCTGATTAGCGACGTCAATCGCGACGTTACACCGACGTCTTTAATGACCTGGCTATATTGCCATGTCAGCAATTGGCGACGCTTAGCGACGACTTTAGCGACGTCATTAGCGACGAACTTAGCGACGTTTTTCTGCATCGCTGATTAGCGACGTAATTAGCGACGTAAATTAACGTCGCTAAGCATCGCTACACGTCGCTAATAACGTCGCTAATTTTAAAAAAAAATAAATAAAAAATTTCCAGAATCAAACATTGGTGATTCCCTGCAGTTTTACAGCATCTTCATCATACACACCAACATGATTCAATCTAGTTAACTATATAATCCAATTAAATTAAAAACCACAAGAAGTATCAATCCAATTAAATGTGGATAACTATATAATCCAATTAAATGTGGATAACATCATGTCTATTGTTGAAGTACCAATAATTCATAAATAATAATAAAAATAACTAGACTACTACGGAACTGCAGGAGGCTGACCAGCGGCGCGCTTCAAGGATAACAACTCCTCATACTCGTCCCGTGGAATCGACACCGATGTCGATGGAGAAGGCAGTGACGTCGGTGGCGGCCGTGCCCGCTCCAAGTCTGCGAGTCGCTGGTTGTAAGAATCCAGGGTAGATAACAGCCTCGTACTGCTATCACCCATTGAATCCTGCAAACTCGTCAGGTTCTCGCCCATCGATAGCTGTGACGCATGCATCCTCGTCAGCTTCTCGCCCATCGATAGCTGTGACGCCTGCAGCTCCATGATGTTGCGATCATTGGAGGCTCTAATATCATTTGTCAATTCTCGTAGCTCCGTCATGCTGCGGTCGAGCATATCCAATCGTGCGATAAGCATCGGATCGTCCGCCTGCGGCTGGGACCGGGACTGGTCCTCCATACTTCGCAGCAAGTCGTCACGGAGAGACGCAATCTGACGGTCAACGGCCTCCTGGACTCTGGCCGACGACTGCGAGGGCTGCGACTGCGAGGGGTGTGTGGAATGCACAGCTGTCAGGGAGGCCCTAGATGACTGCATCGCAACCAGGGCGCCATAGGAGCCCGTACCGTAGTACGTACCCCTCTGGAGACCACCAGCTGCGGTCACCCACAGGTCGTCCGCCGACGGAGATGGACCGGGCTGCGACGAAGCACCAGCCTCTCCAGGTGTAGGTGCACTAGCAGTCGCCCGCTCACGAAGCCTAAGATACTCGGCCTAGAAAAGGTTTGGAAACTCAATAATTGCCTAAGTTATATTAAAATAAACACAAAGTAAAGTAATACTTACATAGGTCTGTGAGGCCCTCTCATCAATGAGATTTTCGTCCTTGCGATGGGTGGCCAAGAAGACGGTCACCATATTTGCATCCTCACCCCTCTGTACCTGTTAAAAATATATTTTTTATTACTAAACTTAAATATTTTTTCCTAGTACCATTTTATGGTACTTATATTAAAATAATATATTTTAAAAGAAAAAATATACCAAACGACGAAAATGTTCCGTCATCGGAATCGAGCCACCACACCACTTGGCAGCATTCTGCCTAGCCGCCTTGGCCTTCTTAGACCTTTCCTTGTAGCTCGGATCGTCGAATCTAGCCCTCATCGCAGTCCACTGCTCAGGCGTGATCCAACCTTGGATCAGTTTTCTAGCACGATCACGAGCCTTCTGGTCATCCAGAGCATCTCGGATAAGCTTGGCGGCAACGGTAGGAAAGAGCCGCTCGATCAACTCGGCCCGGTACGGAGGATAAAAATACGTTTGCTACAATAAATAATTCATTAAGTTAGCATCACGAATATGCATAAATTAGAGGATTTATTTAATATACTTTTACTTGGAAGTGCGCAAACCAGAACGCCTTCCTCTCCTCCGGAGCCTCAGAGTAGTTGATCCAAGGGCCACCGTAGTTGTTCCTCAGAAATTGGCCCAGGCATCTCTGAACCGACGATGGACGATATCTATACAGAAATAATAATTTAGATTACTGAAAAAGTCAATATACGATGAATAAAGAGAAACACAAATATATACTAAACCATCTAATTGACTTACTTTGTACCGTCGGCCCAAATCTCTGTCCTCGTCTCCTCCGGTAGTGCGCATGGAGGATCTTGCTGATGCTGGGACAACGTCGGCACGACCTCCTCTACATGCTCATCAGTCTCCATGGTTCCGTCAGCAGGAGGAACGCTGGACGAGGGAGTACTATCACGCCTGGAACTACTCGTCCCAGGAGTGATGCCACGCAACGTCGTCGCAGTCGGAGATGTGGCTGCTCGATATACTGGAGTACTGGGCGACGATGATCCGGAACCAACAGTAGGCAGTACCGGAGTGGCACTCTGTCTACCTCGGGACCTGCCGAATCCTCCGCGTCGTCCTGTCATATCTGATAACAACATATGATGAATATAGAGAAACACAAATATATACTACATTCTACAGTCAAAATGTGATACATATCTCAAAGCATTATACAGTCAAAATATAATACATATATTCGTTAATGTCAAAATGTGATACATATCTCAAAGCATTTTACAGTCCAAATATAGTTACATTCTACATGGAATATTTTATATTTTCAATCATCTTCAGAAAATTCATCTTGTTCGCCTTTCTCGTCCTGCTCTTCCTCTTCCTCGTCTTCACTTTCATCTACTTCGTCGTCCTCTTCGGATAATTCTACATCTTCTACATTATTACTCGTGTAATGAGTAACTTCCGTTGAGTCCACATCTACAATATTTGTTACAAGAGGTAGATCGTCCTCCTGATAAGCTATTTCGTCAATGTCAAAGGTATTTCTAGCTTTAGTCTTGCATACTGCCCACCAATCCGACCTCGCTGTCCCCCGTCTAGGATAAGTTGTGAAGTACACGAGCTGAGCCTGACTTGATAGGACAAATGGTTCGTAGCCTTGATATCTACGCTTGTAGTTTATATCCACAAGGCCATGCTTGTCAATTTTCCAACCTTGATCTTGAATCGGATCGAACCATTCACACCTGAATAGCACGATATTAGCAGGTTCTTGGCCATAATTATATGTCAACTCCACAATCTCTCGTAAGATGCCAAAAAAATCATTGCCCGGATTGACGTCTTTGTAGTTTGTAGATTTGATACACAAACCACTGTTTTTCGTGGAATCAAGATCCAGAAAGCTGTCTCTGATAGGAGCATTTGTTGACTTGAACCTGAACCCATTCACACAGAAACTTGGCCATATTTTTACGGCAGTAATTGGTCCCTTGGCTAGAGTCCTAATAGATTCAGTCTCGGATGATATTAGACGATCGACCTAAATACCAAAGTAGCGATGGTAAGTTATTTGTTTTACAAGTGCAGAAATAAAAAGTAATTACCAAGTATCTTACATATGCGCTCAACCAAGAAGGAAAATGGCATCTCATTTCTTGTTCTACTTCTTCGTCTGTTATGTAGGGTCTAACCGACCTCAACTCATCATTATATGTGCTGAAAAACAATGATGCAACTGCTAATTAGTAGCATAATAGTATCTTATACTATTACATTGAGATGATGTAAACGTGGACGTATTAATTACTTACCCCTCTAGCTTCTCCACTTCATCCTCGTCGCAATTGAGTAATATATACAATTGAGCAGCCCTTAGCTCATCGTCATTCAAATATCTCTTCTTCATTTTTCCCGAAGGCTTTCCGGATGCATTGAATACTTTGAGTATTGCATCATTAGATTCCTTATATGCGTCGTCGTTTCTGGGAGCTTTCGTCCTATTAGTAGCAACATGCGGTTTGAAATACGTCGAGCAAAAGTTTATAATCTCCTCGAGAACATAAGCTTCACAAATAGATCCTTCAACCCGTGCCTTATTTTTCACCTTTCTCTTTAGGTGATTCAGATGACGCTCGAAGGGGTACATCCACCGATAACCGACAGGACCACCAACACGTGCCTCATAGGAAAGATGAATTGGCAAATGCTCCATAGAGTCGAAGAATCCTGGAGGAAACACCTTCTCAAGCTTACATAGTGTTACCGCAATGTCCCTCTCTTGCTTTTCTAGACAATCGACGAGCAACTTAGTACAACAAAGATCTCTGAAGAATATGCTCAGCTCTGTCAATGGGTCCCAAACGACCTGCGGTAAGAATTCCCAAAATGCAATCGGAATTAACCTCTCCATGAATACATGACAATCGTGGCTCTTCATACCTACTAGTTTGTTCTCCTTGAGGTCGACACATCTTCTCAAGTTCGACACGTACCCGTCTGGAAACTTTAGACCCTGAATCCACCTACAAAGTCTACCTTTATCCTCTTTATCCAGTGAGAAAACTGACTTAGGTTGCTTTAACTTTCCATTCCCCTCCTCTATCAGATGCAATGCAGGACGTCTACATATGTCTTCTAAGTCCAACCTGGCCTTCGGATTATCTTTCGTCTTCCCCTTTGCATCTATTACAGTATTAATTATGTTATCAAACACATTCTTCTCGATATGCATGACATCAAGGTTATGTCTGATCAGATTGGTGCTCCAATATGGCAGATCCCAGAATATACTCCTCTTCGTCCAGTTATGGGTGCGACCAAATCCGTCACACTTGTACCCCTTAGCAGGCTCTTCGATAGCACTTGGTAAATCTTTTACCTCTTCCCATATCGTACATCCGGGCCACCTTGGAGGTGGATTGGCCTTCTCCACAACTCCCGCACGAAAAGCATTCCGATTCCTCCGGTACGGATGATCCTTCGGCAAAAATTGTCGATGACAATCGAAGAAGCACGGTTTGCCACCGTGTTTCAAACGGAAAGCCTGAGAACGGTCCATGCAATACGGACATGAGAGACGACCATGGGTGCTCCATCCCGATAACATTCCATAGGCCGGAAAGTCGTTGATGGTCCACATAAGTGCTGCCCTCATCTGAAAATTCTGCTTTCTAAAAACATCGTACGTGTTGGCACCTACTTCCCACAGCTGATTCAACTCATCTATCAAAGGCTGTAAGTACACATCGATGTTTCTCTTCGGATTGTTCGGACCCGGGATAATAACGGTTAGGAACATATACGGAGTCTTCATGCACATCCAAGGCGGTAGATTGTACGGAGTGACGATCACAGGCCAACACGAATACTGGGAGCCCGAAAGTCCGAATGGGGTAAAACCGTCAGAGCAGAGCCCCAATCTGACATTACGCGCTTCCTCGGCAAAATGTGGATACTCTCGATCAAAGTGCTTCCATGCTTCTCCATCGGATGGATGATCCAATACTCCTTCGATCTGTTTTCGCCTGTGCCAACTCATGTTTTTTGCAGTCTCCTTAACCATAAACAACCGCTGCAACCGCGGCGTCAAAGGCAAGTAGTGCATCGAATCGGTAGGCTTCCTTGCACCGACAGACTTTCCTCTAACAGTGGCCTTGTAGCGATCAGCACCACAGAATCTACACGCATCTTCATCCTTGTCGTCTTTGTAGTACAACATGCACCCGTTGCGACATGCATCGATTTTCTCGTATCCCATCCAAAGCGATCTCACCATCCTCTTAGATCGATAGAAGTCTTTAGGCAACTTTGCACCCTCGGGCAAGATCTCTATAATCAAATCGAGCAGTCGATTATAGCATTCTTGCGACATGTTAAAATTGGACTTGATGCTCAATAATCTTGTAACCACCTCCAACGGTGAATGGTCCTCACAACCAGGATATAGTGGAGTCCTTGCATTCTCAAGCAACTCCATAAACTTTGCAGCATCGGCATTCGATGCCTCCTCAGCTGCATCATAATTGTCTGGATTGAAACTAGGTCCTGCCGTATCATAATTGTCAGGATTGAAACTAGGCCCCGCCGCATCATAAACCATGTTCACCAACCCGTCGTCGTAAGCATCGTGGTCTTGGACATCCATATACGGCTCCACATAGGGCTCCGACTCTGATGCTAGAGATACAAGTTCTCCGTGCGCGGTCCACTGATAGTAATTCGGCGTAAAGCCCTTCGAGTATAAATGATATGTAACTTCCACTTCTGGATGATATTTCCTGTTGCGACATCTCACACATGGACACTTAATTTTGGTACCGTCCATGTACTGAGGGAACGCCTTGGCGAACTGCAGGAACTGCTGTACACCCTCAATGAATTCATCCCGCACACCGCACATGTCATCAGGATGACGGTTGTACATCCACGAACGATGACGCAGATAGTAATTCATATCCATTTCTAGATACTTCTGCAAAATTGCCAGTATGTATCATATAAATCATTACATGCAAAATTAACTTCTGTGTCTGTGTCAGTGTCCGTTATGGGAAAAGCAGTATATATATATATATATATATATATAACATTACCCAAATAATATCTTAATACCACTTTACTACTATACCTTAACCCACTTCTGTGTCAGTGTCCGGATTTTAGTGTAGTAGGCTCCAGCCGAAGCCAATAAGTTTCTTGAGATGCATGTCCTTAATGATGCATGCTGCGATGATATCTTTGCTCCATTAGAGGCTCTTCATACTGCTAGCTAGTGATTTCAGTAAGTGTTGAAATTAATCCTTTATTTATTTAAGCTGATTTGTAAGTTTCGTTTAGCTAATTCAACTGTTATAGTCATATTATTTAGACCATTAGGCACTTCTTGAAACTGGCAGTAGGGTGAGGAACTGAGATACATAACTCCGCAGTACTTTGCTTTCGGCAATTAACCCCTATATATATTGGGAGTGGAACGAGGAAGTAGCTAGAGCTCAAAATTCTTGGGGCACAATTAAGGACGGTTGCTTAGATCATACACTTCCTGGTCGAATAATTGGCGTTCTAATTAATTTGATCACATGATCAGTTGTTGTACGAATATTCAGGAATTAGTTCTAATTTGTTCACCCAATGTACGTAGTCATGACATATGAACATGGATTCAATAATAGCCATCATTTCTTCCCCTCCTCCATTGGACCAATGAATAGTAACCACAAAATCAAACAATTAGTATGTATGTATGTATGTATGTGTGTATATATATATATATATATATATATATATATATATATATATATATATATATATATTGCAAAAGTGCAAATAAATACACTTATGTTCTTTCTTTCTTATTCATCGATCCATATTATTTATTTATTTTATACTTGAAAGAAGAAATTAAAATCTGATCTCTACATGATCGCACATGCATGAACATTGTCAAAAAACCTAACCCTAACCCTAACCCTAACCCCATGTCAAAAAATCTAACCCTAACCCTAACCCTAACCCCATGTCAAAAAACCTAACCCTAACCCTAACCCTAACCCTAGGTCCAGATCAGTGTCTGTGTCAGTGTGTGTGTGTGTCGTGTCTGTGTCTGTGTCAGTGTCAGTGTGTGTGTCGTGTTTATGTCAATGTCACATGTGTCCTGTGAGAGAGAGAGAGAGAGAGAGAGTGAGAGAGAGAGAGAGAGTATACCTTGCCGGAGTAGTCGCGGTCGACGGAGCTGGGGGGGGGAGGGAAATTTGTTTTCGAATCAAAATTTCAACTGACAGGGAAAAATGAAACCGACCCCTAATTAACCAAATTTTAGCGACGTTTAGCGACGTCCAATAAAAAATATCGCTAAATTAAATATTTGCGACGTAAAGGACGTCGCTAAACACGTTGCTAAATATTTTGAGTTTAAATGTCGCTATATACGTCGCTAAACGTCGCTAAATTAGACATATTAGCGACGTTTAGCGACCTTAATTGAACTTATAGCGACTTATCTTTTAAAATCGTATTAAAAGTCGCTAAACGTCGCTAAATGTCGCCATTTAGCGACGTCTAGCGACGTGTTTATAATGAGTCGCTAATTTATATATTATTAGCGACGTTTCTTTTGACGTCGCTAAAATACGTCGATAATCCCGCTTTTTCTAGTAGTGGCTGAAGCAGCCTGGACATACTATTTTATGCGGATGGTCCTTGAGCCTATATTTTTTTGCTGTGCTCAGCGGAAAAGCTCTGTTGCACGTTTGATGGCTCTGAGGTCCTCTGTTTATGCTGCCCTGCATCAACATGCTGCGTATAGCTATCCAGCATATTTTTTATGCTTCTATAGTGCACAACGTGTTTCATGTATCACAGTTGAGACAGTATATGGCAGATCCTAGTCATGTATTGGATCACTCGGAGATAGAGTTGGACCCTACTCTTAGCTATCCAGAGCAGCCAGTTGAGATTCTGGATCGGAAAGAGAAGGTGTTGAGGAACCAGACTATTCCTTTGGTGCGCGTCGCATAGAGACATCACTCTCCGGAAGAGTCTACCTGGGAGAGAGAGGATGAAATGCGAGAGCATTATCCATATTTATTTGTGCTTTGAGGTATGTTCTTTCCTAATTATGTTATGTTCTTTCATAAGTTTGTTTTGTTCTTTAGTTCTGTTCTGTAATTTCTAGGGGTAGTTTTCGTCTTAGAATTTCGAGGACAAAATTATTTTAAGGAGGGTAGACTTGTCACTACCATATTTTCTAGGAAAGGTATTTTAGTAATTTTATATTTAATTAAATATTATGCATGATAAATAATTATTTGTTGTATTATTTAATTATTGTTAGATGTTAGTCATTAATTAGGAGATGGATTAAATTAAATAAAACCATTAGACTAGAAGCTTCCCTCCTTAATTATTTTTTCATGAGAGGCCCCAAGGGGTATATTAGATAATTTATAGTAGCTTGAGGAAGGGGAAAAGGGGCCAGCCTATATAGAGGGGGGAATTATTTCTCTCTCCTCTTTTCATTTGGAAACTAGATCTAGAATTTCCCTCAACCAAATTCCTTCATTCCCACTTCATTTCCCTACCAAATTTTATCCCAATTCCTTTCCAAATCACCATTGGAGACTAGTGGAGCAACGATCTAGAAGGAGGAAGCAAGGATCTACAAAAAGGAGCAAGGATCTATAAGTTGGAGGTCAATTTTATCATATTTGGAGGTTGCATTGGGAATCCATCTCCCAATAGGTACAATTCAGTTTTTTACCTTACTTTAGGTTCTAAGTCTGAGATTTAACCATGAGAAATTAACCCATATGCATAGGCTACCCATAGGATTTAGTTTTGTGTTCATAGGAGGCCTATTGAGAAAGTTATGGTACTTTTTGTGTCAATTTTAGAAGAATTCCAAGATTAACATTTATTGTGTGTCAATTGGTCCTATAGAGCAATTTGGCATGTGATTGTGTGTTTGGGGCTAGTATCTTGTCCAAAATTGGATACGTGTAGGTCGTATACCATTAATTTGGTGATACGTGTTGATTTGGGGGTTTTTCCTCCGACATGGGACTTTGAACATGTCACTTTTTGACACGGACACGTAGATTTATATTTGACTCTTCGTATTATTTATAAATAATATATATGACTTGTTCGTGTCCTTCGAGGTACGTTTGGATGTGTGGTGGACTCGTGTCGCAAGTGTATCCTAGATCCAGTGGGATACGGAGTGATACGTTCCACGAGATGTGCAATTTAATGGTAGATCTATTTCTTTTGTGTTCTTATTCATGGATGAATATAATTATATATATGTATATATATTTATTGTTATATATTATTGTTACATATATTTATGTATTAAATATCATAGATCTATATATCTATTATATACATGTGTTGTATATTTATGTAGTTATTATATTACATATGTAAGATTTACTAGTTATTGTATATACATATGTGGTTGTTGTGTGTATATATGTATGGTGGTGAATATATATATATTTATGTTTCTTGTGTCTTAGATCTATGTATCTATTTATGTATATTGTATGTAGCTATTATTCTACATATGTAAGAGCTATTTAATAGTGTAGTGCATGTGTATATATGTTATAGTATATATATAATGTAGTTATGAATTATGTATTTATATATATATAAGTTGTTATATTATATGTATATATTTATATAATACATGTATACATATTATCCTATGGTTATATATACATATGCATGTGTGGGTAATTATATAAATATTAGTATATATGTATGCTGTATGTATTATTCATATGTAGTAATTACATATATTAGTAATTATAGATGTAAGTATAATTATATAGTTGCATATTTATATGTGTATATATATATATATATATATATATATATATATATATATATATATATATATATATATATATATATAGGTGTTTTAGTGACAGCAATAAAGGTGACAACAGCAGCGTCGCAACAGCACAGCAGCAGCAGTTGTAGCAAGCAGCAGCAGCAAAGGCTATAGCAGCAGCAGCGTCGCAACAGAATAACACAGTAGCAGTAGCATTCAACAGCAGCAACAACAACAGTTTAGCAATAGCAGAACCGTCGCCAAAGCAACAGCAGCAGCAAGAACATACAGCAGCAGCAGCAGCGACAGCATTTTAGCGACTACAGCAAAACCGTCGCGAAAACAACAGAGTATCAGAGTATGAGTGGTTTCAGCGACAGTCAGCAGCGGACATTAGTGACAGTTTGGCAGTTTTCTTAATATTAGATATTTATATATATATATATATATGTATATATATATTCCTAAATTGCTATTTGTATTATAGTATGCTATATGTATAATAATTAGTGTCGCATGTACATATTTATGGGTAGTTAGTATAAACAAGTTTGGGGTATTACCTTGAGAAACCAAGGTAAGTACCAAGGTAATTGGGGATACCCAAGATATTGGGTGTGGGTAGCAAGTTTATGAGTTAATATTGTGATACCAAGTTGGTTCAAAACTAAGGTATCTATTTAATGTTATAATTAGGATTTCATATATATATATTAATATTATTTTACTTATATATGTGATGATTTACCTATTGTTTTATGTATCCGGAGATACGGTATCTTAGTATTTTAAGATATGGTTTTTGTGACCTAGACTTTAGTATTTGAACCCAATATTTTTGTGTTAGACTTATGCAACCTAGAAATAGGTAATTGACCATAGTTGACTTAGAGTTGACCGAGTTTGACTTTTGACTTAGAATTGACTTGTTGACCTACAAGTGTTTAACTTATTTTCTTTCTGGAACCTTGTATTTATGTTGTATTCCATATCTAGGTCTTCGAGGCACTGTATCAGACATATGTGAGACTATTCTTTGGACTTCAGGCAAGTACATTCTTTGATAGTTTATTATTTATGATATCCTCTATGTTCATTGTATCTAGTATAGATATCCAAGTTCTCTTGATACTATGGTTACACGGATTGGTATATCCGGATCTCGTCATGAGATATTATTCCTTGGTATATGGTGTATATGGTGCAAGTATTGTTCATTGGTTATCTTGTACATGTACAGACACTGATTCTCGGAAAGACTAGCTATCTTCTTGGGGAATCTCGTGCCATAGCATACCGTGGTTGGATCAATTATACCAGTCGAGGGTGGGGAGTACTTTAGTGTAAATATGTGATCAATACCCCTATTGTATCAAGTACTGTTATTGAATAGTGTTAATCATACACTGCATGTATGATTAGCCAGGCCAGTATATATTGTATCATGTTCCCAAGCCGATCACATGTTAAAGCTAGTACTCACATACTTAGTCATTAGTACTTTAGTGTAGATATGCTGGGGTATTATTGGCAAGGACGTGCTAGAGGTGATCAAAATATTCATGGATGGTGTTATACCCCGATCACGATTTGAAACATTTTTTTTACCTTAGCATGGTTGCATGTGCATGGAGACTAGACTCATTCTTTGGTTTAACCTGGTTCATGGTTTATTTTGTAGGTTGGTTCAACTCATGAGAACCTTTGGTTCAACCCTCAAACCCTACCATATATAACCCAACATTTTCTCTCTCTCTCTCTCTCTCCTCCCTTCTTCATTTCTTCCCCTTTTTTTAGCTTTCTTTCCTTATTTTTAGGCAAGTACACCTTGCATGAGAAATGGATAAACCCTCCATATTATTGTTTTATTATGTTTATTATGTGTTTTTAAGCACTTTTAGTTCTTGGAGTTTTCTGTTTTGATTGATGGATTAGTATAGATCTATATTTCTAACTTAGGGTTTTATGGGTTTCATGAGTTTTTGTTTTGTTTTGATCTATTAAACTTGTGTCTTTGAAAACTAGTTTTTTGCTATATGATGGAGCTTTCAATTTAGAGCATTTTGGCTTTTGGTTCACCCGATTTGGACTTAAAATGAGGATTTTATGAACAAAATAAGATTTCAGTTCTTGAGCTTTTCCGCTGTAAACTCCCTCGACCAAATTTAGGTCTACTTAGATTAGATAGAGAGACTAGGTTTAATTTGGAGCTAATTAGAATTAGAATACACTATCTTATATTTGTTGTGCGATATTTATATCGCTTAGTACACCTTACCGTTGCTTCGATGTTTAGAGCACTACACTAGCTATTACCTGCAAACAAATTTTATACATTTTTTTTAGACATGCCAGCCTACCATTCTGACCTTTGTGTAACTTATAACTACTATATCTTCTGCTTCATTTTAGTCGCACAATATTCGTTATAAATGTCCATGTTTAAATTAAATTAAATCCAACTTTGCATTCTTGTCCGTTCTAATCAAAATTGGAGACACAACCTCAACCCGTTTTTTCCAACCCAAATTATAACATTATTCTATTCTGAGCCTACTACGTCCATGACACTTGTGTCCCACCCAATTTTAACCCCATGTATTTCCAATTAATTAAAGAGCACCACCTACACTAATTTTAATTAATTTGGTGTAAGGACCAAACCTCACCCAAAACTAGACCCAACTCTAACCCAAACCCACACTCACACCCTCAAGGTTCATACTAAATACCACACACCATTTTATCCCACTACATAACACCAAACATGGTGTTTTGCCTCATCCAATCCCAAATTCCATTAATTATGCAATTTTCTAATTGTTAAGGGACTTTTATGCAAATAAGCAATGAGGTATCCCCCTCTCATTGGCCCCAACCCATGAAGAACTTCATCCCCCTCCCTTGACCGGTCCACCCTATATTTTCCCCTTATTTGTTGTACTTGCAACAACTTTCCATCCTCACATCTCCACCCTACAATTCAAAACCCATCAATCCTAGCCCTCCCGTCATCATGTGAGGTTCCCCAACTCCCCAAAAATATTGTTCCTAGCCGGCCCTAATCCCAATGAGAGCCCCCCCTCTCTCTCTCCTACATATACTACACACTCCCTCTCTCTGAAAATACCCACCAGCAGCCACGAACCCTAAAGAAAAACCCAAAAAAACTACTTCACCATTACCATCACCATCACACACCCGACCAACCCCGGCCACCTCCCTCAGCCCGTCACCACCATCTCCTCCTCCGAGCACCACCAGCCCGACCCCCCTCCGACCTTCCTCCTCCCAGATACCAACCACCGCCACCACCACCAGCCGCATCCGCCTTAGTCGGTCACCACAGCAGGCTCCCCCCTCGACTTCTTCTTCCCCGCCCGACCCGACCCGACGCCCCGACTCCCCCAGTCACCCCCACCGCCACCATAGCCAACCGTCACCACCTTGGCCACCATCCTCACTGTCTCCACCACCATCCTCACCATCTCTACCACTATCACCATCGCCATTACCAACGCCACCACCACCAACGCCACCACCATCGAAACCGCCACCACCCGACTCTTTCTTCCCCAGTCACCCCTCACCACCATCGTCGGTCCCCCAAGGCCAGTACACCACCACTGACAGTCCCCCCAAGACCCACACACCACCACCACCGGTCCCCCACAACCAACCCACCACCGCCGTCGCCGCTGCATTGGCTACAGCTGCTGCCATTACCAGAGCCGCTACTACTGCTGCCGTGCACGTCGGAGCTCCGCCCTTCCTCACCGAAGAACGGCCGTCTCGTGCAGCGAACACCCCCTGGACACGGACGTCGCCTAGGTACATTCCAGTCAATTCGTATATGTATGTATTAGTTTAGATACGTATGTGTATATATGTGTTAATGTGTATTGTGTAGTGATATGTATTAATGTATTATTGTATTTATATTTAATGTATTAACGTAATTATATATTTATGTATTAATATATTTATGTATTTATATTTAATGTATTAATGTATTTATATATTTAAGTATTAAATATTTATTATAAGTATTTAAGTACTAATGTTATCATATGTATTTTAAGTATTAAATATGTATTTTAAGTAGTAAATGCTATTATACGTATTTAAGTATTAATATTTATTATATGTATTTATGTTAGTAAATTACCCTATAATAATTTATGACTATTTTAATAAGGAGCACGGTGTTGACCAAGGTTTAGACATTGGGTTTTGCACATTATTATGTTAGCTTTATTAATGTAGTTTAATACGTCATTAATTTATAGCGTATTTTATACCATGTTAGTTAGGACCTGTATTACGTTATCTGGTATTATAGCGTCTCTTGCTATTTCGTTGTCTTGGTATACATAAAAATCGAGGATATGACACGTGTACATTTTAGCTACGTACACGCGCGACCTAGCTATATGACCAGTTGTGACCCCTGAGTCAGTCGTAATTGCAACGTAGTATTTCCTGTATGTGCTATTGTAGTAACTGATGAACGTAATATTATATTATATATATAGGACCATTGGATCGTCCTGCGAGACTTTGGGAGCAGGTTATTGGTACTCGCAGCTTGAGAACCCAGGCAAGTATACCTCGCATTGTTGTACTGTTTAAATTCAGTTATTATTTAGTGCATATTTTATTGTTTTAATATTTAACTGTGTGTGTCCGAGAAAGACTCGGGTGTAGTCAACGAAGGCGTTGACATTAGGACTTGTGTTTGACCTAGTGTCTAGAAGACCCACCTAAAGTTGTGGAGTTATCAATATGACTTCCCAGGCCTTGATACGTATCATTGCACGGCACAAAGTGAGTTCATGCAGGGACGGGTGCTTCATGCTTGACGTGCCATCGATATGAGCAGCACGTGTGACGGCATTTAGCTTAGTCGCATATTTCTTTAGTGACTTGTATTATAGTACAAAATATCCACATCGTATTCGCGACATGTATATTGGCATTGGGCGGGGAGGACGACTTCTAGGTGTATGGGACACCCACCTCCTTTATACAGATACCACGCTCCGCGGAGCGATACAGACGTATATATATATATATATATATATATATATATATATATATATATATATATATATATATATATATATATATATATTGCAGATACCTTGTTCTTCGGATCGATGGACGTTACAGATACCATGCTCTTCGGAGCTGGACGTTATTATATTACAAAGTGCCCTAAGATGGAGGGCATATGTGGAATATACTAGCCAGTTACGACGATTAGTGAATTACGTCAGCATATGTCTAGCCTACACTTCCCATACGTACTAAGTTGTCCTCAAATTGTATTTCACTTAGCTGGTTAGTTTACCCTCGAGTTTTTACAGTATTTACTTTATGGCATGTACTTTTTATATCTTGTTACATCACTCTGAGTACCTAGTTTCCTTCCAAGTTATTTGTGTAGTTTATAGGACGCTTGATCTAGGGGTGTGTGGACATCGTTGCAAGTATCGTTATATTTTCAGCTATTACAGTCACGTACTACTTTTCATTTTGATTCTGCTTTTATAGCCTAGTGTTTATAGGCCTATGTTGTTCTTTTGGCATATTCGAACAGATGTATTATTGGGCTGTAGACTGATGATGTGTATCATTCTTTCTTGAGATTATTTACCATGGATTGAGATTTAGTTTTAGTTGTTGAATGTTAGAAATAGATTATTAATTGGATCACTTGACCATGGACAGCGTAAGTGCGATTCGTCGGGTCCATTAAATTGGAAAGCCCTACGGAGTCATACTAGCTGGCCATTGCCACGTGTCTGGTTCCACGTGTTTTGGGACTGGGGCATGACATGGTTTTAGTGTTGGCCCTTGTAGGTCAGAGCATATCGTTTCAGTTATGTTACTGTACCGAATGAGCCTACAACTTAGGATTAATGTTAAATAAGATCTCAATCCATAACTGATTTTAAAACTCCTTTGTATTCGATTGTCGCCCTTGGACTTCATTACTGTATTCGTTCATTACCGTCGACATCGTTATTATTGTTTCTCATCTTCCTTATTTCGGGAAGATGGATGCTCGCGTACGGCGATTTCCTCCAGAAGCAGATCCTCGTCCAGACGAAGAAGGCATATTTGATAGGATGTTTGAGTAGATGGTTAACCATGGTAGAGAAGATTGATAAGTTCTTTCTTATTACTAGAGCTAGTATAGACTGTTGATATGAGAATTAGACATTGAAGTAGAGACTTAAAATTAGACCCTACCCTTACTTAAGGTAGCCGTGACCTGTCAGTATTAGAAGCTAGTAGTAGAAGCTAGAAAGGTTGTTTGATTCTAAGACTCTAGAATAAATTAGGAGAGACATAGCTAGATGATAGGAATTAATTATAGTCTTAGGGTAGTGATACAAGAAACGACATTATGAACTTAACCAGATAGAATGTTAGACTCACATCTAGAAGAGGATTATCGGATACATAAAAAAAAATAGGGTATGAAATAACACTTAGGGTAGCAAACCATAGAGGTTAACCCCTAGTTACCTGGTGACTTACAGTATCCGACCTAGAAATTTCCCCACCCTCTAGATAATGATCAGGACTAAGCTAAAACAGATAGGTAGATTGCTAGACCCAACATTCGGCTGATGAGATAACTCGAGTACTATGATATAGCTTTCAAATTAGATCAGATATACTAGACTTATTTTGGTGGTCAGTATCTACTAGGCTTTGATAATTCGATTAGTTAAGCTAGTATCTAGAATAGAGCTATGAGATTGAAGGATGAGAGTATCGACAGATGTTATAGCTTGAGTTGGATATCGTGAATTACCTATAATGGATGGCCAGTTATAAACAAGATGGTACCTATACAGTTTGGATGAAGAGTACGCATGGAGTAAATTAGGAGAACCCTCAGGTTCAAGGTAAAAAGGTAGATTGGCAACAAGGTGAGATTCGCGACAAGTACCTGACCTCGAGTTTCTTTTAAAATTTAGAGAAGGACCTGAACCGGAGACAAAGACGTGGGCTCGAGGTGATGACAAACTTTGAGATTGAGCTACAGTACCACCCGAAAAAAGACAACGTAGTAGCTGATGCATTGAGCAGGAGGACCATGGTATTCTTTTTTTGAGTACCCAGCAAACACCGATTGAGAGATCTAGAGCATTTGGGTATAGAGGTCGTTATGCTCGGAGCAGGCGGCCAGTTGTCAAGTTATTAGGTGCAATCGATATTGGTCGAGAGGATCTTGGCTGCCTTGCCAACAGATGCCAGATTTCAGAGACTTTGAGAGAGGACAGAGGCCGGGATGCAGATAGGATTGCACATACACGAGGATGGGACTTTGAGATGTGGAGATCGTTTCTATGTTCCGAACGGAGAACTTTGTCAGGAGCTGATATCGGAGGCGCACAGTTCAGCATACTCAATTCATCCAGGAGGCTATTGGCAGAGGATCAAGATATTCCAGTATAGCTGCACCAGTTAGGACACAACCAGGAGCAGGAGGACCGGTAAGTCATCCAGGTGTGCAGACGCAGCAGAAGATTGTGCCGTATCAACAGAGAGAGCTACCGACATGTCACTTTTGTAGAAAGAAGGGACATGTTCAGAAAGATTACAGAAGAAGATTAGGATAGTATTTGAGGTACGAATTGAACCAATATCACGCTCAGGAGTGTTTCTGCTATATCAATAGAGCCCAACAAATAGTACAAATGCCAACTCCACCGGTCCTAGGTATGTCCGTAGCATTGCTTGATGAGTTATAGCTTATTATGTGTTTATTTTAATTTCGAGGACGAAATTCTTATAAGTTGGGTAGATTTTAAACCCCCTCGACCAAATTTAGGTCAACTTAGCTTAGATAGAGAGACTAGGTTTAATTTAGGGCCAATTAGAATTAGTATACAGTATCTTATATTTATTGTGCGATATTTTTATCGCTTAGTACACCTTACTGTTGCTTTGATATTTAGAGCACTATACTAGCTATTACCAGCAAACAAATTTTATACACTTTTTCTAGACATGTCAGCCTACCATTCTGACCTTTGTGTAACTTATAACTACTCTATCTTATACTTCATTTTAGTCGTACAATATTCGTTATAAACGTCCATGTTTAAATTAAATTAAATCTAACTTTGCATCCTTGTTCGTTCCAATCGAAATTGGAGACACAACCTCAACCCATTTTCTCCAACCCAAATTATGACATTATTCTATTCTGAGCCCACTACGTCCATGACACTTGTGTCCCACCCAATTTCAACCCCATGTATTTCCAATTAATTAAAGAGCACCACTTACACTAATTTTAATTAATTTGGTGTAAGGACCCAACCTCACCCAAAACTTGACCCAACTCTAACCCAAACCCACACTCACACCCTCAAGGTTCATACTAAACACCACATACCATTTTAGCCTACTACATAACACCAAACATGGTGTTTTGCCTCATCCAATCCCAAATTCCATCAATTATTCAATTTCTTAATTGTTAAGGGACTTTTATGCAAATAAGCAATGAGGTGTCCCCCTCTCATTGGCCCCAACCTATGAAGAATTTTATCTCCCTCCCTTGACCGCTCCACCCTATATTTTTCCCCTCATTTGTTATACTTGCAACAACTTTCCATCCTCACATCTCTACCCTACAATTCAAAACCCATCAATCCTAGCCCTCTATTCATCATGTGAGGTTCCCCAACTCCCCAAAAATATTGTTCCCAGCCGGCCCTAATCCCAAGGAGAGCCCCCTCTCTCTCTCTTACATATACTACACGCTCCCTATGTAAACCCCATCGACCAAATTTAGGCCTATTTAGATTAGATAGAGAGACTAGGGTTAATTTGAACACAATTAGAATTAGAACACAGTATTTTAGGTTATTGTGCAATTTATATCACTAGTGCACCTTACCGTTGCTTCGATAATTGGAGCACTACTCTAGCATTCACCTTCAAACAAATTGCACACACTTTTCCTAGACAAGCCAGCCTTCCATTATACCATTTGTGTAACTCATAAATACTCTATACTGTGCTTCATTTTAGCCGCACAATATTCGTTACAAACACCCAGTTTTAAATCCCAATAAACCCAACCTTGAATAATTGTTTGTTCTAATTAAAATTGGAGACACAACCTCAACCCATTTTATACAACCTAAATTATGACAGTATCTTATTCTGAGTCTACTATGTCCATGACGACTAAGTTCCCCCAAATTTTAACCCCATATAATTCTAATTAATTAAAAAGCATCACTTGCACTAATTTTTATTTAAATTAATGTAAGGACCAAACCTCACCGCAAAACTAGACCCAACCTAGCCCATCTACACCTTACATTCCTTTATGTGAACATGTTCCCCACCCTAAGAAACCTTAGTCGGCCCAACTCCCTAGGAGGACCCCCTTTCCCTCTCCCATATATATATACAACCTGTTCTCTTTCTCCAACCATAATAACTCCTAGCCGAAACCCTAATTTCTACATCCCCATCACCCGCACCCTCCTTCCCCGGTCATACCGCCACCTGCCACCACCTCAGCCACCGTCCCCACTGCCTGACCATCACCCACCTCCGTCTGCTCCCTCCCGGTCGACGGCCCAGCAGCCCCTGCACCACCATCAACCATCCCCAACCTGACACCATCACCAACCCAACTCCACTGTCACCCTTCTTATCACACCTCCATAGTCCGACAACCGCCACCCTGACCGCCGCTTCCCCTACGACTAGTCCCCATCTCCAATAACCCACCACCTTTGCACAGCCGCCGCCGCCTGCCGCTACCGAGGTTGCTACTGCTGCTGTTTCACTCTGTGACGTCGTTGCTCCGCCCCTCGCTGGAGGACAGGCCGCCGGACGAACCAGACCCCCCTCTCTTGGCCATGACTAGGTATTCATGTTTAATTCATCCTATTCTTCATGTATCATGGTGTCGACGTGTCGTTGAATGGACACGAGTAATGCGAAACCCTAAGGACAATACGCGTGTGTGTGTTTATTTTAGATTAGTAATTAATGTTAAGTAATTACTCAGATAATAAATGACTTGTTAATGTAATTACTGTGATTGACCTAAAAGTACAAGCATTTACCTGGTGCACTCTAACATGATAGTTAGGACTAGTATTTCTGTACTATGCGTAATTAGCTTCGTAACGTATTTTTGGTTTTTCATTGCCTTGTTGTTCACGGCAACTGAGAATATGACACGTGCACGTCTTAGCTGCGGGCACACGTGATCCTGGTAGTTGACCAGTTGTGACCCCTTACGTCAGTTCCTAAGAGCAGCATAGGGTCACTAGACCGTCCAGGCGAGACTTCAGGAGCAGGTTATTGGCACTCGCAGCTTGAGGACCCAAGCAAGTTACCTTACCATATTTACTGTTTAATTTAAATTATGTAATGTTGTATGATATCTTGTTGCATTATTTCATATAACTATGCGCGTCCGAGATTGACTTGGGTGCAGTCGACGAGTGTGTCAATGTATAGTGTAGTTGACTTAGTCACTAGCAGACACACCCATTATTGTGAGGATATTCTGATATATTCCTAGACCTGACACTATTACACGCATCACTATGACAAACTCATGTTAGGATGCAGGTTCATGTACCCGACTAGGTATCGGTGTGTATGACATGCATCACGGTTTAGTACGTAAGTAGGGTTATATAAATTAGTCGAGACTTGGCATATAGTTACGGGGTATGTACGTCGTAAATTCGACTGGTATATCTACATTGGGCGGGGAGGACAACTGGTTGGCATATAGGATACACACATTGGACTTCGCAGTATCCAGAGGAGCCACGGATCCAAGGACTTCCTTTATTCAGATTCCACGTTCTATGGAGCGATATGGATGTTATATTATGTAGATTCCATGTTCTCATGAACGATGGACATTATATGTACAGATTCCTTGCTCTTCGGAGTACGGACGTTATGCCTACACCTACCCATACGTTCCAAGGTTGTCCTCACATTGCATTCACTTAGATGGTTAGCACACCCTTTATTTTATTCAATATCTATATATGGCATGTATTTTTGTATCTTGTTACGTCCCTCTAAGGACCTGGTTCCCTTCCAGATTTGGACGAGGCATATTATCCTACTGTGTACGGACCTGGGCAGGAGACGAGGTACGCATCCGAGGAGGAGCTTGAGGTGCTACCGTCAGAGTTCCCTTGATTTCTGGTAGGCCTTCCTTCTAGGACTGGAGCATCCTTATCTAGTCAGCCGATGCCCTAGTCATTACTCTTTTATCTGCCTTTCAGTACTCTTATTTCATTATTGTTGTGGGTTTGTTCCCACCAGACATATCTTGGATTGTACTATGACATTTCAGACTTGCATTTATTTTCCAGTATTTATTTCAGTACTTCTTGTTTATATTGTGGATGAGAGCAGACATTACCTGTTGTATGTTAGTATTGTACTTGTTAGTAATTTAGGACAGCGTAGTACATTTTGTTGGATCCATTAAATTGGGTATTACCTCAAAGATGTATTAGCTGGCCATCGCCACGTGGCCTAGTTTCGTATATTTTGGGACTGGGGCGTAACATGGTTTTAGTTGTAGCCCATGCAGGTCTTGTTTATCACTTACGGTATGGTAACATGCCCAGTGAGCCTGCAATAGGATAGAAATTACTAGATCTCATCCACTTTGATTACGTCCTTGAACCTCCTTCGTATTATTTTTAAATGACTACATCATGTTTGCTTATTTCCGTACTCTTTTAATGAAGTTCTACCTCTTGCAGCGAGATAAACTTGTACAGTGGACGTAGAGCATACGGTGCCGCAGTGCCAGCCGCCACCACACAAAGGGAGGAGACATCCCAAGGACCACCCGGAGAGCAACCACTACCACAAGTCCCGATGATCCCACAGGCTCCACTAGTACAATGGCATGAGACTTCTCAGGGCGATCCTACGCAGCAGTACGAGGGACAGACTTCACAAACGATCCCCATCCAGCATTTTGAGGGCAGACTTCGGGGGCTATGCCGATGCCGCAAACTGAGAGGCCAACATCTGAGGAGACACCTACAGCGCAGCCGGAGGTCCCGCTGCCACCACCTTTACCCTCTCCACCACAGATGCCACATCCAGATGGACAACCGCAGATGTTGCAGTTCTTCTAGGCTATAATGCAGGCACAGTGGCTTCAGACCGAGATATTGTGACAAAGCTTGATGGCAGTCCTGGAGAGGACACCAGCACCAGCAACAGCACCTACACCTATTCAGCCAACTGGTATTGTACGAGGATTTCACTAGATGGGCCCGAATACTTTTTTGGGCAATAAGACTGCAGAGGGGATCTCCGATTGGGTCACCAATATGGAGATGCTTCTAGAGGCTTTTATGTTACATCCAGGCCTTTGGATGACCGCAGTGAGGGCCCAACTGAAAGGCAATACCCATCACTGGTGGGGCTCTATAGAACGCAGCGTAGGCAAGACGCAGACGTGGGAGCAGTTCGTAGAGTACTTCAATGAGAAGTATTTCTCGGCTACAGTTAGAAATGCCCTATACTTCCAGTTCATGCACCTGGAGAAAGGGAATATGACCGTAGATGCATATGATGCAGAGTTTAGCCGACTTAGCAGATTTGGTGTCGCCTTGATACCCAATGATCTTGAGAAGGCCAGGAGATTCCACCACGGCCTGACTTTCAAGCTATAGAGGTACACCACCACCCAGGCGAGGATTTCTTATGAAGAGGTTCTGTCAGAGGCGAGGATCCAGGAGGCCATTTGTAGAGGAGCGAGATATTCAAGCATGACCATACCTGCCAGAGCTCAATCAGGAGCAGGAGGACCGATCTGTCGTCCAAGAGCGCAGATACAGCAGAGGACAGTGCCATACCAGCAAAAAAAGCTTTCGACTTGCCACTACTGTGGTAAGAGAGGACATTTCCAGAAGGACTGTCGAAAGAGACTGGGGTCATGCATGATTTATGGAGCAAGCCAGCACCAAGCCCGAGACTGCCCACAGCGCAGAGATGCAGCACCGCAGACAGGACAGAGGCCAGCAGCACTAGTCCCGAGGATACTACCCACACCAGGAGGTCAACGTCCACCAGCACCCAAAGGATTTCAGAGGGGACCACCCTTGGCCCCACAGAAGGCACAGTTTGATCGAGCCAGACAACATGCGGGAGGATAGAGGCACGAACAGGCCTTTGCACTAGCAGCAACTGAGGAAGAAACAGAAGGGGAAGCTATCACAGGTACTATTTTAGTTGCATCATTACCAGCGACTGCGTTGTTTAATTCTGGTGCTACACTATCTTTCATATCTAGTAGTTTCGTAGCCATGCATAGAGTAGCTACTTCCCCCTTACCAATGAGTTGGAAGATTCTTACCGGAGGAGGCATTATACCGGTTACCAGCACTATTAGAACTTGCTCGGTAGTCGTGTGTGGTAGGAAGATAAGAGCACGACTTTTGGTATTCTCGATGACAAACTTTGACGTTGTATTAGGCATAGACTGGTTAAGCCAGTATAATGCCGTACTAGATTGCCGGAGGGGTAGCGTCATTTTAGACCACCAGATCACCCGGAGTTCGAGTACATACGAGGGACCATCGAACGAGGAGTAGGACAGACAACTGGAGCTTACATGACGATGGAGACGATACCCCCACCAATAGTTACAGAGTTCGAGGATGTTTTCCCGGATCAGGATTATCGCTAGATAGAGGCATAGATTTCACTATTGAGTTAGTACCCGGAGCAGCACCGGTATCTTCAAATGTGTACCGGTTGGCAAAGAAGGAACTAGATGAGCTGAAGCTACAGTTAGAGGAGTTGCAGATCAAGGGATTTCTCCGTCCTAGTACATCACCCTGGGGAGTACCAGTGTTGTTTGTACCAAAGAAGGATGGGAGAGTCTTCATGTGCATTAATTACAGAGCCCTTAATGCTTTGACTATCAAGAACAAGTACCCGCTGCCGCGGATAGATGATATGTTCGACCAGCTGACGGAAGCAATGGTGTTTATGAAGATTGACTTGAGATCGGGATATCATCAGGTAAAGGTGCGGAGAGAAGATATTCCGAAGACGGCATTCAGGACTCGTTATGGTCACTACGAGTTCTTGGTGATGCCTTTTGGATTGACGAATGCGCCTGCAGTATTTATGAACTTGATGAACAGAGTCTTCCATCAGTATTTGGACAAGTTCGTGGTAGTCTTCATCGACGACATCTTGGTGTATTCAAAGAGCCACGAAGAGCACGAAGAGCACTTGAGATTAGTGTTGGAAACGCTGAGACGAGAGAGACTCTATGCCAAGTTGAGCAAGTGTAAGTTCCTCCTAGATCTTGTCGCTTTTCTTGGGCACGTTATCTCAGGAGATGGTATTTCGGTAGATCCAACAAAGATTTCGTCAGTAGAGATGTGGCCAACCCTTACCAATGTCTCGGAGGTGAGGAGTTTTCTAGGACTTGCCGGATATTATCGGAGGTTCGTATAGAACTTCGCAAGGATCGCCGAGCCAATGACCCGCTTGACCCGCAAGGAGCAGGCGTTCACCTGGATAGAGGAGTGTCAGACGACATTCGATGAGCTGAAGAAGCGTTTGACTACTGCACCTATCTTTACTATACCTTCTGGACCCGGAGGATTCGTGATCTATAGCGATGCGTCTGGGAAAGGATTAGGATGTGTCTTGATGCATCATGGGAAGGTTGTGGCCTATGCCTCTAGGCAGCTGAGGACCCATGAGAAGAACTATCCCACTCATAACTTGGAGCTTGCCGCAGTGATCTTTGCCTTGAAGCTTTGGAGGCACTACCTATACAGAGAATGAGTGGAGATATTCACAGATCATAAAAGCCTAAAGTACGTCTATACTCAGAAGGACTTGAACCAGAGACAAAGACGTTGGCTCGAAGTGATGAAAGACTTTGAGATTGAGCTACAGTACCATCCGAAAAAGGCCAACGTAGTAGCCGACGCATTGAGCAGAAGTCCCATAGCATTCTTTTTGACTACCCAGCAACACTTGTTGAGAGATCTAGAGCAGTTGGGTATAGAGGTTATTATGCCCAGAGTAGAAGGCCAGTTGTCGAGTTTCTAGTTGCAATCGACATTGGTTGAGAGGATCAAGGTTGCCTTACCAACAGATGCCAGATTCCAGAGGCTTCGACAAAGGACAGAGGCCAGGATGTAGACAGGATTGTGCATACATGAGGACAGGATTTTAAGATGTAGAGATCGTCTCTATGTTCCGAATGGAGAACTTCGACAGGAGCGGATGTCAGAGGCGCATAGTTCAACATACTTGATTCATCCAGGAGGCACAAAGATGTATAGAGACTTGAGGCAGTACTATTGGTGACATGGAATGAAGAGAGAGATAGCCCATTTTGTGGCAAAGTGCCTGGTGTGTCAGCAAGTCAAGGCTGAGCATCAAAGGTCTGCAGGTTTACTTCAGCCGCTCCCGATACCTGAGTGGAAATAGGAGCATGTCACTATGGACTTCGTTACAGGATTCCCGAGGAGTCCTAGTGGTTGCAATGCAGTATGGGTAATCGTGGATAGACTCACCAAGTTCGCTCACTTTTTATCCTTCAGAGTTTGGCAGTCTATAGAGGTCTTAGCAAATATGTATATGAGGGAGATCGTGCGACTGTATGGAGTGCCAGTCAGTATAGTATCTGACAGGGATACAAGGTTCACATCTTACTTTTGGTGGAGTATGCAAGAGAGTCTCGGTACCCGCCTGAAGTTTAGCATATCGTATCACCCGCAGATAGATGGCCAGTCCTAGCGCACCATTCATACATTGGAGGACATGTTGAGGGCATGCATGCTTGATTTCTGTGGATCATGGAAAGACCATTTGTATTTGGTCGAATTTTTTTACAATAATAGCTATCAAGCGAGCATTCAGATGGCTCCCTATGAAGCGATATATGGAAGGAAGTGTCGTTATCCAGTGTGTTAGAGCGATGTGGGCGAGAGGCAAATTCTTGGACCAGAGTTGGTTGTTCATACAGTGGAGAAGGTAAAGAAGATCCAAGGATGCCAGCGAGCAGCACATGACAAACAAAAGCATTTGGCAAACGCGCATCGACGACCCCTAGAGTTTCAGGTTGGAGATCATGTATTTCTGAAAATCTCACCTACCCGAGGAACCATTAGGTTTGGAGGCAAAGGAAAGCTGAGTCTGAGGTACATCGGACCATTCGATGTATTGGAGCGCATCGGAGAGTTTGCTTACAGAATAGCATTGCCACAAAAATTAGATGGAGTTCATGACGTCTTCCATGTATCTAATTTAAGGAGGTACATGCCAGATCCGAGTCATGTGCTTAAACATTCAGAGATCACAGTCGGGCCGAGTTTATCATATCAAGAGGAGCCTGTAGAGATTCTGGACAGAAGCGAGAAGGTGTTGCGAGGTCAGATATCCTACTAGTTCGTGTCGCGTGGAGGCATCATGCACCAGTTGAGTCGACCTGGGAACGAGAGGATGATATTCGACAGTGTTTTTTCCACCTCTTCGAAAGCCTAGGTATGTAGTAGCATTTAATATTAGTCAGTAGTTTTACCATATATTTGTTTTAATTTCGAGGACGAAATGCTCTAAGGAGGCTACATTATAAACCCCCTCGACCAAATTTAGGCCTATTTAGATTACATAGAGAGACTAGAGTTAATTTGAAGACAATTAGAATTAGAACACATTATTTTAGGTTATTGTGCAATTTATATCACTAGTGCACCTTATCGTTGCTTCGCTAATTGGAGCACTACGCTACCATTCACCTTTAAATAAATTGCACACACTTTTCCTAGACAAGCCAGCCTTCCATTATAGCATTTATGTAACTCATAAATACTCTATATTGTGCTTCATTTTAGCCGCATAATATTCATTACAAACGCCCAGTATAAATCCCAATAAACCCAACCTTGAATAATTGTTCGTTCTAATTAAAATTGGAGACACAACCTCAACCCGTTTTACATAACCCAAATTATGATAGTATCTTATTCTGAGTCTACTATGTCAATGATGACTGAGTTCCACCAAATTTTAACCCCATATAATTCCAATTAATAAAAAAGCATCACTTGCACTAATTTTTATTTAAATTAATGTAAGGACCAAACCTTACCCCAAAACTAGACCCAACCTAGCTCATCTACACCCAACATTCCTTCATGTGAACATGTTCTCTACCCCAAGAAACCCTAGCCGGCCCAACTCCCTAGGAGGACCCCCTTTCCCTCTCCCCTATATATATACAACCTGTTCTCTTTCTCCAATCATAATAACTCCTAGCCAAAACCCTAATTTCTACATCCCCATCACCCGCACCCTCCTTCCCCGATCACACCGCCGCCTGCCACCACCTCAGCCATCGTCCCCACTGCTTGACCACCGTCCACCTCCACCTGCTCCCTCCCCGTCGATGGCCCAGCAGCCCCTACACCACCATCAACCATCCCCTGTACCACCATCAACCATCCCCAACCCGACACCATCACCAACCCAACTCCATTGTCACCCTCCTCATCACCCCTCCATAGTTTGACCACCGCCACCCTGATCGCCGCCTCCCCCACGACCAGTCCCCATCGCCAGCAACCCGCCACCTCTGCACAACCGTCGCCACCTGTCGCTAAAGCCGCTGCCGAGGTTGCTACTGATGTTGTTTCACGCTGTGACACCGGAGCTCCGCCCCTCACTGGAGGACAGGCCGTCGGACGAACCAGACCCCCCCCCTCTTGGCCACGACTAGGTATGCATGTTTAATTCATCCTCTTCTTCATGTATCATGGTGTCGACGTGTCGTTGAACGAACACGAGTATTGCAAAACCCTAAGGACAATTCGCGTGTGTGTGTTTATTTTCGATTAGTAATTAATGTTAAGTAATTACTCAGATAATAAATGACTTGTTAATTTGAACACTGTGATTGACTAAAAGTACAGGCATTTACCTAGTGCACTCTAACATAATAGTTAGGACTGGTATTTTTGTATTATGCGTAATTAGCTTCGTAACGTATTTTTGGTTTTCTGTTGCTTTGTTGTTCACTGCAACTGAGAATATGACACATGCACGTCTTAGTTGTGGGCGCATGCGATCCTGTTAGTTGACCAGTTGTGACCCCTTACGTCAGTTCCTAAGAGCAGCGTAGTATTTATGCGTGTACTATTATAGCGACTAATAATCATATTACTATATTATATTATATGTATAGGGTCACTGGACCGTCCAGGCGAGACTTCAGAAGCAGGTTATTGGCACTCGCAGCTTGAGGACCCATGCAAGTTACCTTGCCATATTTACTGTTTAGTTTAAATTATGCAATATTGTATGATATCTTGTTGCATTATTTCATATAACTATGCGCGTCCGAGATTGACTCCGGTGCAGTCGACGAGTGTGTCGATGTGTAGTGTAGTTGACTTAGTCACTAGCAGACTCACCCATCATTGTGAGGATATTCTAATATTTTCCTAGACCTGACACTATTACACGCATCACTATGACAAACTCATGTTGGGATGCGGGTTCATGTACCCGACTAGCTATCGGTGCATGTGACATGCATCACGGTTTAGTACGTAAGTAGGGTTATATAAATTAGTCGAGACTTGGCATATAGTTACGGGGTATGCACGTCGTGTATTCGACTGGTATATCTACATTGAGCGGGGAGGACAACTGGTAGGCGTATGGGATACACACATTGGACTCCGTAGTATCCAGAGGAGCCACGGATCCAATGACTTCCTTTATTCAGATTCCACGTTCGACGGAACGATATGGACGTTATACTATTCAGATTCTATGTTCTACGGAGCGATATGGACGTTATAATATACAGATTCCACGTTCTCCGGAATGATGGACATTACATGTATAGATACCTTGCTCTTCGGAGTACGGACGTTATGCCTACACCTACCTATACGTTCCAAGGTTGTCCTCACATTGTATTTACTTAGATGGTTAGCACACCCTTTATTTTATTCAGTATCTATATATGGCATATATTTTTGTATCTTGTTACGTCCCTCTGAGGACCTGGTTCTCTTTCAGATTTGGACGAGGCATATTATCCTACTGTGTACGGACCTGGGCAGGAGACAAGGTACGCATTCGAGAAAGAGCTTGAGGTGCTCCCGTCAGAGTTCCCTTGATCACTGGTAGAACTTCCGCCTAGGACTGGAGCATCCTTATCTAGTCAGCCGATGCCCTAGTCATTACTCTTTTATCTGCCTTTCAGTACTCTTATTTCGTCATTGTAGTGGGTTTGTTCCCACCAGACATATCTTGGATTGTACTATGACATTTCATACTTGAATTTATTTTCCAGTATTTATTTCAGTACTTCTTGTTTATGTTATGGATGAGACCAGACATTACCTGTTGTATGTTAGTATTGGACTTGTTAGTAATTTAGGACAGCGTAGTACATTTTGTTGGATCCATTAAATTGGATATTCCCTCGGAGATGTATTAGCTGGCCATCGTCACGTGGCCTGGTTCCATGTATTTTGGGACTGGGACGTGACACCCTCTCTAAAAATACCCACCAGCAGCCACAAACCCTAAAGGAAAACCCAAAAAAACTGCTTCACCATTACCATCACCTTCACACACCCGACCAACCCCGGCCACCTCCCTCAGCCCGCCACCACCGTCTCCTCCTTCGAGCACCACTAGCCCAACCCCCCTCCGACCTTCCTCCTCCCAGACACCAACCACCGCCACCACCAGCAGCTGCCTCCGCCTCAGTCGGCCACCACCGCAGGCTCCCCCCCTTGACTTCTTCTTCCCCGGCCGACCCGACCCCGACGCCCCGACTCCCCCAGTCACCCCCACCGCCACTACAGCCAACTGTCACCACCTTGGCCACCTCACCGTCTCCACCACCATCCTCACCGTCTCCACTACCATCCTCACCATCTCCACCACTATCACCGTCGCCATTACCAATGCCACCACCGCCAACGCCACCATCATCGAAACTGCCACCACCCGATTCTTTCTTCCCCATTCACCCCTCACCACCACCGTCGTTCCCCTACGGCCAGTACACCACCACCGCAGTCCCCCCATGGCCCACACACCACCACCACCGGTCCCCCACGACCAATCCACCACCGTCGTCGCTGCTGCATTGGCTACAGCTGCTGCCATTACTAGAGCCGCTGCAACTGCTGTCGTGCATGCCGGAGCTCCACCCTTCCTCACCGGAGAACGGCCTTCTCGTGCAGCGAACAACCCCCCCAGACACGGACGTCGCCTAGGTATATTCCTGTTAATTCGTATATATACGTATTAGTTTAGATACTTATGTGTAAAAACGTGTTAATGTGTATTGTGTAGTAATATGTATTAATGTATTATTGTATTTATATTTAATGTATTAACGTAATTATATATTTATGTATTAATGTATTTATGTATTTATATTTAATGTATTAATGTATTTATATATTTAAGTATTAAATGTTTATTATACGCATTTAATTACTAATGTTATCTCAAAGATCCATCCTCAGCAATAGTGAAATCATCCTCCAATCGTACTCTCACCTGAGCTCTGATACTCCTCAGAGATGCATCCTCATACTGTGCTGCCTTGATCTTGTCCATCAAATCTGAATGTATTTGTAATCCCCACATCTGCATAGCACAACCAGGAACTATCACCTCAATGCCCAAGCTCTCCAAGTCCTCCAATAAATATCGATCCTGCGCCAAGAACATAGCTACTAGATACCTGCTCAAAGCATCGGCAACTATATTAGCTTTTCCAGGATGATACTGCAACGATATATCAAAATCCTTCATCAGTTTCAACCATCGACGCTGTCTCATGTTCAACTCCTTTTGCGTGAAAACGTACTTCAAGCTCTTGTGGTCTATGAAGACCTCCACACGCTCTCCGTACAAATAATGTTTCCACAACTTCAGGGCGAAGATGACTGCTGCCAACTCCAAATCATGGGTAGGATAGTTCTTTTCATGAGGACGCAATTGCCTGGATGCATAGGCAATCACTTTCCTATTCTGCTGAAGAACACAACCTAAACCTTTTTCCCATGCATCACTATAAATAGTGAAACCTCCAGACCCTGATGGCAACGTCAAAATAGGAGGAGACGTCAACCTTTTCTTCAACTCCACAAAATCAATCTGGCAATCCTCCGTCCAAACAAACTCCATATCCTTCCTTGTGAGTCTGGTTATTGGCTCAACAATCCTCGAAAAATCTTGCACAAACTTCCTGTAGTAGCCTGACAATCCCAAGAAACTCCTGATCTCTGCTACCGAACTCGGGGTCTTCCAAGATTCTACTGCTGCAATCTTCTTCGGATCCACTGAAATACCATCCCCAGTCACAACATGCCCCAAGAACTCCACCTTGTCCAAGAAAAAGTCACATTTAGACAACTTCCCATACAGCTTCTCCTTCCTCAGCACATCCAACACAATCCTCAAATGCTCCTCATGCTCCTCCGGTGTCTTTGAGTATATGAGTATATCGTCGATAAATACCACCACAAACTTGTCAAGGTACTGATGGAATACCTTGTTCATCAAGTTCATAAATACCGCCGGTACATTAGTCAAACCAAACGGCATCACCATAAACTCGTACTGACCAAACCGAGTTCTAAAAGCAGTCTTTGGTATGTCCACTGGCTTCACCTTCACCTGATGGTAGCCTGATCTCAAATCTATCTTAGAAAATACCTTCGCTCCACTCAACTGATCGAACTGATCATCAATCCGTAGTAAAGGATACTTATTCTTGATAGTGAGATTATTCAAACCCTGTAATCAATGCACATGCACAATCTTTGAGATATGGAGTTAGATTGTGTGTGCCTAATGGGGAGCTACGTGAGTAGGTATTACAGGAAGTGCATCGCTCTCAGTATTCCATGCATCCAGGTGCTAACAAGATGTATCGAAATATACGAGAGAGTGTGTGGTGGTATGGCATGAAGAGGGAAGTGGCACAGTTTGTATCCAGATGCTTAGTGTGCCAGCAGGTGAAGGCCGAGAGGCAGAGGCCAGGAGGTTTACTTCAGCCATTACCCATTCCAGAGTGGAAGTGGGAGCACATTACTATGGATTTTGTGTCCGAACTTCCACGATCTCCAGGAGGAAAAGACGCAATTTGGGTCATCGTTGATAGGTTGGCCCACTTTTTGCCTTTCAAAGAGGGTTTGTCTACGGAGAAGCTGGCAGAGATGTATGTAAGGCAGATCGTTAGGATACATGGAGTTCCCGTCAGCATAGTCTCAGATCGGGATAGTTGTTTCACTTCTCATTTCTGAAGGAGTTTGTCGAAGAGTTTTGGCACTCAGCTCAAGTTCAGTACTGCATATCATCCCCAGACAGATGGGCAGTCAGTGAGGACTATTCATACTCTCGAGGATATGTTGCGCACTTGTGTACTAGATTTCGGTGGTTCTTGGGAGGACCATCTCTATTTGGTAGAGTTAGCTTACAACAACAGCTACCAGGCTAGTATAGAGATGTCACCTTTTGAAGCTATGTACGGTCGGAGGTGTCGTACTCCCTTGTCTTGGGACGATGTTAGAGAAAGAGTTTTGCTTGGGCCAGAAATGGTTATAGATGCAGCAGAGACTGTTCAGTTGATCAGAGACAGACTTCGTGTGGCGCAAGACAGACAGCGGCATTAGGCCGATAGCCACCGGAGACCTTTGGAGTTTGAGGTATTGTTTAGATTTTGTTTTGTGCTTGTTATTGGTTATTTGTTATATATTAAGTTCTTAAGGTAGTGTTTTATTCTAGGTGGGTGGTTTGGTATTTCTGAGGATTTCTCCGACACGAGGCACGATTCACTTCGGTGGAGGCGGGAAGCTTAGTCCGCGATTCATCGGACCTTTCACTATTCTAGAGAGGGTCGGTGCAGTTGCTTATAGACTAGACTTACCACCTGCATTGGAGGGAGTGCACAACGTGTTTCACATGTCACAGTTGAGACGATATGTGGCAGATCCTAGTCATGTGTTGGATCACTCGGAGATAGAGGTGGGCCCTACTCTTAGCTATCCAGAGCAGCCAGTTGAGATTTTGGATCGGAGAGAGAAGGTGCTGAAGAACCAGACTATTCCTTTGGTACACGTCGCATGGAGGCATCAATCTCCGGGGGAGTCTACCAGGGAGAGAGAGGATGAAATGCGAGAGCGTTATCCTTATTTGTTTGTGCCCTGAGGTATGTTATTTTCTAGTTATGTTCTGTTCATTGTTATGTTCTTTCATAGTTAGTTATGTTCTTTAGTTCTGTCCTTTTGTGTTGATCTAGGGGGGTAGTTTTCGTCTTTGAATTTCGAGGACGAAATTATTTTAAGGAGGGTAGACTTGTCACTACCACATTTTCTAGGAAAGGGTATTTTAGTAATTTCATATTTAATTAAATATTTTGCATGATAAATAATTATTTATTGTATTATTTAATTATTGTTAAATATTAGTTATTTATTTTGGACTTGCGTTAGTGGACCTAACTAGTTTAGTTTAGACTCATGGACCAACATGAATTAATTGTTAAAAATTAGCCCAATTAGAAGGTCCATTGTTAAGTAGATGGATTAAATTAATTAAACCATTAGACTAGATACTTCCCTCCTTAATTATTCCTTCATGAGAGGCCCCAAGGGGTATATTGGACAATTTATAGTAACTTGAGGGAGGGAAAAGGGGGCCAGCCTATAATAAAGAGGGGAGAATTCTCTCTCCTTTTTTCATTTCAAAACTAGATCTAAAATTTTCTTCAACCAAATTCCTTCATTCCCACTTCATTTCCCTATCAAATTTTATTCCAATTCTTTCCCAAATCACCATTGGAGACTAGTAGAGCAAGGATCTAGAAGGAGGAAGCAAGGATCTACAAAGAGGAGCAAGGATCTATAAGTTGGATGCAATTTTATCACATTTGGAGGTTGCATTGGGAATCCATCTTCCAATAGGCACAATTCAGTTTTTTCCCTTAATTTAGGTTCTAAATCTGAGATTTAACCATGGAAAATCAACCCATATGCATAGGCTACCTATAGGATTTGGTTTTGTGTTCATAGGAGGCCTATTGAGAAAGTTATAGTACTTTTTGTGTCAATTTTTGGAGAATTCTGAGATTGACAATTGTGTGTGTGTCAATTGGTCCTATAGATCAGTTGGCCATATGCTTGTGTGTTTGAGGCTAGTATCGTGTCCATAATTAGGTATGTGTAGGTCGTATCCCAACAATTTGGTGATACATGTTGATTTGGGGGTTTTTCCTCCGACACGGGACTTTGTACATGTCATATTTTGACACGAACACGTAGATTTATATTTGACTCTTCGTATTGTTCATAAATAATATATCTGACTTGTTCATCTCCTTTGGGGTACGTTTGGATGTGTGGTGGACTAGTGTCACATGCGTATCCTAGATCTAGTGGGATACGGCGTGATACTCTCCATGTGTTTGTACAAATTATATGTAGATCTTTTTCTTGTATTCTTAGAGATATAATTGTGTATATATATATATATATATATATATATATATATATATATAGATATATATATAATATGGTATATATAATTATGCTTCTTGTTTCTTAGATCTATGTATTTATTATGTATATTATATGTAGCTATTCTTATATATGTATATATAATTATATATGGTAGAATGTATAAATATGCATATGTAAATAGATATTTATGGGTTGTTATAATTATAATTATATAATGTGTGTTATATATGGTGAATGATTATATATATATATATATATATATATATATATATATATATATATATATATATATATATATATGTATGTGTGTTACTATGTGTACATATTAATATGTTACTATGTTACTATGTGTATTATGTACATAATACTATGTGAGGGTGTATGTATAATTATTAGTAGTAATTATGCATATGGTATATATATATATATATATATATATATATATATATATATATATATATATATATATATATACATACATTATGGGTTATATATATATGTTATTATATATATATTGTAAATATATATATATATATATATGTATCAGCAACAACAGCCAAAAGCGTCACAACCGCAGCAGCAAATGCCAACAGCAGCAGTAGCCGTAAGAGCAACAGCGACAGCGAGCGTCGCTGAAAGGCAGCAGCAGCGGCAGCAGGGAAACAGTGACAGTAGTCATCGACAGTTTCAGGAAAATATCGCTGAAACAGCAGCAGTATCAGCAGCGTATCAGGAGTTTTAGTAACAGTTTTAGCGACAGTTGCAGAAAACTGTTACTAAAACAGCAGTGTATCAATATCAACAGCAGCCTTCAGCGACAGCGGACAGAGTCTTTAGCGACAGTTTGGCAGTTTTATATATTAGATATTATATATGTATAGATATATATATATATATGTATATGGTATTTGAAATATATATAAATATATTTATATGTGCTAATAGTATTTAATATATACTATATATATAATAATTATTGTAGTATATGTATATATCTACGGGTAGATAGTATAACTAGTATTTGGGTATTACCTTGAGAAACCAAGGTAAGTACCAAGGTAATTGGGGATACCCAAGGTATTGGGTTGGGGGTATTAAGATTATGGTTTTATGTTGTGGTACCAATTTGGTTCAAAACTACGGTACCTATTTAATGTTTGAAATTAGGATTCTATATTATTAATAATTGTTTGACTTATATATTGATGTTTTACCTATGGATTTACGTATCCGGAGATACGGTATCCTAATATTTAAGATATGGTTTTGTGACCTAGACTTTAGTTTTTGAACCAATATTTTTGGTGCTAGACTCATGCAACCTAGAAATAGGTTGTTGACCATAGTTGACTTAGAGTTGACCTAGTTTGACTTTTGACTTAGAATTGACTTGTTGACCTTGAAGTTGATTAGTTTGACTTATTTTCTTTTCAGAACCTTGTATTGATGTTGTATTCCATATCTAGGTCTTCGAGGCACCGTATCAGACATCGGTGAGACTATTCATTGGACTTCAGGCGAGTATATTGTCTGATAGTTTCTCATTTATGATATCATCTATGTTCATCGTATCTTGTGTAGATATTCATGGTTTCTTGACACGATGGTTACATGGATTGGTATATCCAGATCTCGTCATGAGATGTTATTCCTTGGTATTTGGTGTATCTTGTGCAAGCCTTGTTTCATTGATTATCTTGTACATGTACAGACGCTGATTCTCGGGAAGACTAGCTATCTTTTTGGGGAATCACGTACCATAGCGTACCATGGTTGGATCTATTATACCAGTCGGGGGTGTGGAGTATGTAGTGTAGATATGTGATCATACCCATCTTGTATCTTGTATAATGTTAATCATACACCGCACGTATGATTAGCCAGGCCATAAATCTTGTATCATGTTCCCAAGTCCATCACATGTTAAATCTAGTACTCACACACTTAGTCTTTAGTATTCTTGTTCATTGGCATACTGCTCATTATTATATTTATTCCAATATTCCTAATTATATATATCTCTTTATATCTGTTGTACATCTTGTATATTCACATATATTTACTGTTATATAGTCTTTATCATTGATTAGAACTACTGTTAGAGATGTACTCTGCTCTTTTCCTGACTGGATATATTTTTCCCAGATGACACTGAGGACTGGTACCCTACACTTTATGGACCTCAGGATATTGTGGGTCTAGAGTCTGAGACCCTGGCTCTGGAAGGACTTATCCCAACTGATACAGTTGACCCGGGTTTAGTAGCTTCTTAGTATTCTTTGTACTAGATTTGTCTCCAGCTTATTTGTTAGTATCTTTCAGACTCATTAATGTATTATTTTAGACTCATAAGTTGTATGTGACTCTTCTATTCCTTTATCTGATTCATGCACATTTCCATCTTAGATCTGTAATTGAGTATATTATCATTGTTGGTGGTTCATTATATTGTTAGATAGATTATCCAGACAGCGTTCTACCGCCCGTTCTGCGGCATAGGCTGGGCGTTGTTTCCGACTTATATCCTTATACCGGGTGTGGGTCGTGACAAGACTAGACCCATTCTTTGGTTTAACCTGGTTCATGGTTTATTTTGTGGGTTGGTTCAACTCATGAGAACCTTTGGTTCAACCCTCAAACCCTACCATATAGAACCCAACATTTTTTCTCTCTCTCTCTCTCCTCACTTCTTTAGTTTTTCCTCTTTCTTTAGCTTTCTCTCCCATTTCTTAGGCAAGTATACCTTGTATGATAAATGGAGAAACTCACCATATTATTATTCTATTATGTTTATTATGTGTTTCTAAGCACTTTTAGTTCTTGGAGTTTTCTGTTTTTATGGATGGATTAGTATAGCTCTATATTTCTAACATAGGATTTCATGGATTTTATAAGTTTTTATTGGTTTTGATCTATTAAACTTGTGCCTTTGAAAATTTGCTTTTTCTACATTATAGAGCTTTTAATTTAGAGCATTATGGCTTTTGGTTCACCCAATTTGGACTTAAAATAAGGATTTTATGAACAAAACAAGATTTCAGTTCTGGAGCTTTTTTGCTATGGCTGAACCTGTTGTTGGAGAAGATGAAGTTTCCATGCGGCCAGTGAGCATATGCGGCCGAGAGTGCCATGCGGGCCGAGAGGGTTATGCGGCCTAAACTCTTGCCGCATACTGACAGCATGCGTCCATCTTGTTGGACGCATGACTGCAAATTTGCATAGTGTCCTTGAACACCTTGTGCTTCCACTCACTGAACGAACAAAAATTTTGCTAAGTCCTAGAGAACTCCATACCGCATCGAACCCCATGCGGCTACTATTTTCTTGGATGCATGGCTCTGAACGTTGGCACTTATCTCTATAGTTTTGTCTTTTCTTTCTGACATACTTTATGGCTTGTCACCTGAGTCACATCAGTCACTTTATCTCATATTACGGACACTTTATTTATTTGACTGTCACTTCAACACTTGTCCAAAGGAGTAGACTTAACCCTGACTTCATGCGGCCAAGTGGTCAATGCGGCCTGACTTTTTATGCGTCTAGGATTGTTATACGGCCTGATTTTCCTATGCGTCCTAAAGACCTATGTGGCCTTGCTTGTTTTTATTGAATGTCTTCTTGATTCATGTGACACAAAATATAATTGGTAATTGGACTAAAATACTGTATCCGTTCTGATATTACTATTTCCTGATTGTTATTCATAATTTAATGTGCTCCAAGGAGCGACACATCCTATCACATATTAAGTGATTATATTTGGGTTGTGCATCGAGAATGCCTCTAAATCCCTGAACGCATAATATTATAAATATATATATTATTTCCTCCAGCATGGGCATAATAAGCGAGTCAACTACCAAAGCGTGGCTAGGATATTGATTGTAATGAATGTTGCATACAAGCTCGGGTGAATCTAGATTTGACTTCCATGGATTTGTATCTAGCATGCCCGTACTTTGTACGACATCTTAAGAAAAAAATTTATGTGACCACGTCTTGAGATTTCAAACACAATATAGGGCTAATTAAGTAACTAAAAGTGGTAGTAACATTTAGAGGGAACGGTATCCCGAGATCATGCCAATGAACCTTCCCACCGAGATTCATTCTAATGTGTTATGGGCTGGCCACCACAGATACTGTATATCATCTACCTTAGTGGAGTGCAGTATCTAACTTATTATTATGCCGAGCCACTGTTTCAATATAGGAACACTGGAACCGCTAATACAGTATTTTTAGCGCAGTGGCCCTACGGGAGACTGGTGCATCCTGCAAGTACCTGTTTTATTATATTTGTTTGCTTAGCTTATGTTCGACACTGGCTTGATCTGAGGATACTTATTATGCATTATTCTAAAATAACCTCAGACTCCACAAAAGAGCAAGCCGTATAAATAATTGGCCGATATAAGAAATGGGCTTGGTTGTAATTATATCTATTCAGCTAGTAGCATAGGGAAATGGACTATCATAGTGCGAGGGTTCAACCCATGTCCTTGTTTGGTTGTAGGGTTGAGCCTTAGAACTAGTATATGCCATGGACCTAAGTTACAACACTGAACCTATGTAATATTATATTATTATTTTTGGGTTTTTGTATCTCTATTTCGTGCGTCCTTTGTGGTACTTGCTATTTGGGGTCTAAATCCACTGGTTTTGCATGGCTAGATTTTTAGCCAACACCCGAGGATCCAGCGTACTTTCCCCCAACTCATGGCGCGCACCAGAAATATGGTCGCAGGGGATAGCGAGTGAGTTTTCTTCTTCCCTGCTCGTCTTGTACATTTACTTCTTTTTGGCATTTAGCCACCGATACCTGTTAGTTGGCTCATCTGGACATTAGTTTTTCTTACATGATTGTATTAAATCAGACTGTAGCTGAATCACTGTCATGTACTTTTGTTACTCTTTCAGTTTCTTATTTTTGTATAGCTAGACTCTAGAATATTTTGAGAAAGCATTTGGGACGCCTTATTGCTTATCATATATGATCTATGCTTACTGTTTCTTGTTTAAATGATTGAGACATAGAAGTTCTTGATCATAGGAGACATGATTGTAGCATGCACCCCTTGTCTTATACAGCCATGATCGTCGTACGGCGTATAGCACCTTGTACGGGGTAGCTGGCCATGTCCGTCTCTGTATTCTGGTACTGGGGTTTGATAGATGGGTTCACTCTTCCTAAAGTTATCATGAGTACTCTATTGGTGCTCATTCCCAAGGGGAAAAACTCAACCACTTTTGTTGATTTTTGCCCCATCAGCCTATGTAACTTCATTACTAAAATCTACTCAAAGCTATTAGCTCGAAAACTTACTCTCATCCTTCCTAAGACTATATCCCCGGAGCAAAGTGGGTTCGTGAAAGGCAGAGAGATTATTGATAACATTGTCTTGGTGCAGGAGATGGTGAGTATGCTCAATAAAGACAAGTGGGGGAGGAATGCAATTATTAAGCTTGACATAAGTAAAGCCTATGATCGAGTAAACTGGGCTTTCCTTCTCAGAGTGCTTAAGAGGTTTGGTTTTAACGCTCGTTGGTTGGATATGATATTGCACCTTATTAATAATGTATGGTTCTCTACCTTGTTGGATGGGGAGGTCTCGGGCTTCTTCCAGGGATTTCGAAGGATTAGACAAGGCGATCCTCTATCCCCAGCACTCTCTGTGATTGCGATTGAAGCCCTTAGTCGTAACCTACAAAGGCTTGGGGAATCATCTGGCTTCAAAAGCTACTACTCCCCTAGTGGATGCCCAAGGGTGACTTACTTGGCTTATGCTGATGATGTTGCTATCTTCTCAGGAGGGGACAAGAAGTCTGTGATGAAGCTTCTCCAGGTCCTTAGACATTATGAGAGGGTTTCTGGTTAGAAAATTAATATATAAAAGTCAGCCATGTATGTTGCAGAGTTATTCCCCCTCGAGAGATCCTCTGAGCTCGAGCTCCATACTGGCTTGGTGGTTAAACATCCTCCATTTATGTACTTGGGTTGCCCTCTCATGTGTGGCAGAAGAAATGCAGGAATGTTTAATGAGCTCATTGGCAAGGTACGGGATCGGATAGAAGGATGGCATAACAAGATATTATCCTATGGTGGTAAGATGGTGCTGTTAAACGTTGTTCTTACTGCCATCCCAGTCTACTCCTTGGCAGCCTATAACCCTCCTATTGGGGTGTTAAAGTTACCAGAGAATCTCTTTGATGGTTTCTCCTAGGGAGCAAAGGATTGTATTAAGAAATATTCATGGCTGAGCTGGTCGAGGGTGGCTATACCTAGGGATGAGGGTGGATTGGACATTCGTAGGCTGCAAGAAATTATAATGCATTCACTGTCAAGCTTTGGTGGAAGCTTCGACGTGCAGACTCCTTGTGGGCTAGATTTATGAAGGCAAAGTACTTCCCTTGGTGCCATCCTAATCAGGTTTAGGTGACATCTCGTGCTTCCCAGATTTGGAAAAGACTGCTCAAAGGAAGGGACCTGAGAGAGGCTCATATACATTTATGGATCAAGGAGGGTGCTTCTTCACTTTTCTATAAAAAGTGGCTCCCGGGTGGTTTGATACAAAAAGCTGAGGGGAACAAGCACCTTCATTTTATACATGAGCTATCAGACAGGGAGGGGAGGTGGGATATGCCACTTATTACTGGTTTGTCGGGGCCAGTTACTGCTCAGGAGATCAGAGACAATAGGATCAAAATTGGTAAAGGAACGGATGTTCTCCTTTAGGGGATAGTGCGGGAGGGCAAATTCTTAGTCTTCTTGACAAGGATGGCACAATCAAAAGTGGCGCACTTCAAACACATTCGGAGTTCCTGTCTTCCGCCAAGTGGTCGGTCCTTCTATGGCAAATTTTGCACAATAAACTCCCAACAGAAGATAATGTCCAGAGACTTGGACATTCCTTAGCATCTCGATGTCATTGCTGCCTATTATCAAGGGCAGAGACAACGGCCCATATAATCGTCGAAGGGGGTTTGGCTCGACAGTGTTGGACCTACTTTGGCAACATCTTCTCAGTGCGGGATAGGGGGTTGGGATATTGCGTAGATTTCAGAGGTGGTGGAGAAAGACACACAAATACCTAAAGTATATCACGGTTGGTGTCGTTTGTTGGTTGTTATGGAAGAATCGTAACAAATGAAGATACGAGGAGTATTGCTTTGAGGGTCAGAGGATCATTGCTGAAGTGCAAAGGCAGATCAAGAAGGCCATTATGGGGTATCGTCACCTGAAGGAGCCATTACCTTCTTTTATGCATGATATGCATTAATGTATTTTCTTTTGCTCCAAGGTTTTTTTGTAACTTTTCTCCCACGTTACTGAATAAAGAATGAGTTTATATATATATATATATATATATATATATATATATATATATATATATATATATATATATATACAAGAGACACACATACTATGAGCATTAAACCAAACACTTGGCATTCATTGTATGATACTCTACGATACATACCCAATTGGAATGCCAAAATCCCCAAATCTCTATATTACCCATACATACATATCATAAACATCATAATACAACTAAAGTAACTTGCTACAAAAGAAATGAAGAATTACACAAATCACCCAAAATGAATCCCGTATCACAAGATACTATGATACACTCTAATCGTGTCCAATTATGGACACGTATTTAGTCCTACAATCCCGATCTAAGTCTAATTAGATCTAATTGGTCTCATGACACATACTTGATGTGTCAATCTCGGAATTCCCCCTAATTGGACACAAATAACCATGTAACTTCCACAATACAAGTCATATGAACCTAGTTCTTGATCCTATGGGTAGACCTAAGCTAAAGGATGATTTTTGATGGTTAAACGCATAAATTAGAGTCTAAATTAAGGGATAAATTCAGAATTTATCTATTGGGAGATGGATTCCCAATAAAATATTCAATGGACACAATTAGGACACAATCTTCTTGTCAATTTCTCTTCCTTCAAGTGCTCCTTGCAATCCAAGCTCCAATACTTCTTAGATGAAAAAATTGAAAGGGAATGGGTGTGAATTGGGTTAAATTTGTGGAGGAATGAGCCAATTTATGGAAGAACATAATGGGGATCTAAATAAAATGAACTAATTAAGATGAGAGAGAGAGAGAGAGAAAAGCCCCATATTATGGCCAGCCCCCCTCTTTCCCCTTTCGTAAACAACCTACAATGTCTAATATACCCCCACTGGTTAATTATGAGGAATAATTAGAGGAATATATTGTAAAGTCTCTAAACAAATGAGGATTAAGCTAATCTCCTTAATTAATTAAAGAAGAGGGTCTAATGGGCCTAGTCTAATGTTGGGCTCAATGTGTCATGATAATCCAATGGGTCCACTAGTGATAAGTCTAAATAAACATAGGTGTCACCCCCACTTTTTGGATTAGGGGTATTTTCGTCATTTCGTAATTAATGAGTAAATGACTGCATGATAATTGATTATTCTCAATTGTTGTGATTTTATTTTGTTGTACCTTACCGTCGTTTGAATTTTAGAACACCACTTGCATTCACTTTTATTAAATTGATGCATAAGTCGAACTTGTACAACTTTTTATTTTTTAGACACTTTGGTGCAAGAGTGCATTGAGGTATCCATCCCGTTGGACGATACGTAAATAAACCCAAATTTTCCTTTAGGTGTAAATTCCATAAATTCTTGGAAGTGTGTAATACAACATCAATTTTCCCTGAACCATGGCCTCAGACCATCGAACCAATGCATTCTAGCAAATTTCTTTATTATTTGAAATTCCAACCATTGTAATACCCATGAGAAAGCCCAATCTCAAGAAGGCCTTGACCAGACCTAATTTTAGGTCAACCCAAAGTCTACTATGATTACATATATATATATAGTATTGCTTCCCTTTTTCTTTCTCAACCAAAACCTAATACACCAGCCGACAATCTCAACCCCCCCCCCCCGACTTTACTATTCACCGCTGAACCCGACCGTAAACTTGTCGGAATCGACCACCTGGAACGCTGAACCGAGCCCCGACTGCACGGAGCCGCGTCGAACTCGCCACGCTGAACCGAGCCCCGACTGCATGGAGCATGCTGCCCCGCCTGGAATGCTGAACCGAGACCGACTGCGTTTGTAAGCCCCCTAAATTTTAGAACTGTTAATTTGGATTTTTCTGTAAAAAATTTCCTGAATTTTCTGTAATTAAACCCTAGGTAATTGGTAATTAAATGATTTTTAATTACTGTTAAATAATATTAAAATATTATGGAAATAATATTTTATGGTGTAAAATAGAAAACTGGACATAGGGTAATTTCCCGGGAATTTATTGGACCCCGGAAGCATTTTTAAAGCCCTAAAAACTATTTTTAAAATAAATCGTATTAAACCCTGAAATAAACCGGGTTTATTTGAAATAAACCAAACCAAAGCAAACCCGGTTCAGTTGAACCGAACCCAGTCTTATCGGGTCGGGTCGGATTTAAACCCGACCCAAAACCCGCAATCCAAACCCATACTTAAAAATAGCGGATCGGGTCGGATTCCTATTAAACCCGACCCGTTAACCCGAAACCCAATACCCAATCCGAAATCAATCCCTAACCCTAAACCTAGTCGGACTTCGACCGGCGGCTCCGCCTATTTAAATCCATCGCCGCCGGCCGAAACCCTAACTCCCCAACATCGCCACCGTCCCCCTCTCCTCGCCGTCCAACACCACCTGCAGCCCTAGCCGCTCGACCACCACCCAGCGGTCAGCCCCGCTCGACGCCACTCCACCGACCATCTCCGCCAGCACCACCTCCCGTTCCATCTCTCTTCCCTTTCTCCCTCGTCTTCCTCAGGCTCGACCAGATCCCTCATCCGCCCTGACTCGACGCTGCTCGCCTCCGTCCCTCTCCCTGCTCCACCGTCCTCCTCGACGACCCCCTCGAGCAACCATCGATCTCGGCCACCAGTTTCCCCTCGCCACCTCTCTTCCTCCCCCCGACCTCGATGACTCCATCTCCCCAACCCTAGCCACCGGCAGCCGCAGACGAGCCTCCGCCCGAGCCGCTGTCCTCCTGCGAATCCCCCAGTCCCAACCGCTGTGATCGAAACCCTAACCCTAACCCTAACCCTAACCCTAGAACCTAAACGCAACACAGGACGCGGACACAGGACTCCGACACGACTCGGACACGTGAGAATCGGTCTTCGCGGAGCCCTGTTCAGGTATTCTTTTCTCTCTCCTCGTAGCTCTGTTTCTCGTTCCGTTAATTTCATCGCGTAGCCTTCATGACCCCCTCGGTGCCCGTGCAACCCGTTCGGTGTATCGCGTCCTGTGGTGATCGCACACCGCGATCCAAAAACAGGAAAACCGATGCCCTATTTCATCCTAGAACTGAGTGCGCCCCGCCAAACGGGACGACTTGGTCGCGTGCGGTCTTCACAGATACGTGCACGTCGTTGATATGGATGTGCGGGATTTCACAGAAGTTGATTCGGATGTGCGTGCACACCGGAATCAACGCGTATCCGCGGACAACGCCCCGTATCCGTCGATTCTGAAACACGCTGTAACTTTGTGTACACACGTCGGATCGAGACGAAACTTGCGTCATCGGACTCGTAGCAATACGCTGGTCCTGTGACCCAAGTTTGGTTCGATTCTGAGAACGTTGACGAAATCGCGTGTCGTGGGCCCCACAGGCCCCGTTCGACGGGCGATTTTGTGATCGGCTCATCGGAATCCAATTCTGAAAGTTCCGTTGGGTTTGTATCATCGTTCTTGACTTGTTGACACTAAGTTTGACGAATTCAGAGACCGTTGACCCTGACACGTTTTTCGGTGCAAAGTGGGCCCACATGTGAACACCGTTTTGACCCAAAATTGCCATTTTGCCCTTGTCTCCAATTGGACTTAAGGACAGGCATTTCTAGCTATTTGATATTTTCTGAGACTGATGGTGATGTTTATTTCAGCAACCGGAGTAGTTCCTGTAGTTCCCACTAAGATCAGAGCTACAGTTGGAGCCAGAACCCCAGGCAAGTGTACCTTGCCAAACTCTGCAGTATTGTTACATATTTTCCTTGCTTCATTTTATTGCTGAGCATGCTTAACCTAGGACCGTGTGACGTACTTAGCGTCCGATTATTAGTCGGGTGCCAACACCGTACGCGGTGTTGGGTACGGTCATCTAGAGATGGACATTCGTGACACTTTATCTTCTCGTACTGGTCTTACTAAGTACGCTTTGACCCAGGACACTTGATACTATTCATGAGACAGGATTTTCTCGAGATATTCGTGGTAATTCTGTATAGGATACAGGACTTGGACATTATATTCTTAGATATAGTATGACTGGTTGCATTAGCTAAGATCCCGCTTGACATGGACATGAGACGTTATGGTCATGATATGCGTGGTTACATTGGGTGGGGAGAGATTTACCATACAAAAGGCTGAATATATATATATATAATAATTTAATGGAAGTGCCTTAGTCTCTAGCGACAGAACTATGGTACCGTACTGGCCCTCGAGAGAATACTGCTATGGGTTTCTCCGACACTGATCCTGTAGTAGCCTCAGCCCGAGTATGACTAGAACTCTCACTTGTATGTCACTTAGTTGGTTATATATACTTACCCCATTGTTTCATATATTGCTGCATTTATTTTGGCATGAGCTTTCTTGTACCTTGCTATGTCCCCTGAGGACCTGGATCCGGATTATGTCCCCAGATATTGCAGACGAGATCGATCCAGAGTTATACAGGACATGAGCATTAGCCGGAGCAGGAGCAGACACTGGAGCAGTACCAGATTCAGTGGACGAGTGATCACCGAGGTCACCTTCTGAGTATATACTGTTTCCGTACTCAGTGTTGATGTAGTATCTTTATTCTTGTATCTTTACAGATGTATCAGACTCATTATTGGGTTATTTCCCGAGTTTATATTATACTGAGATTGATCTTGCTCTATGATTCTGATATTGTTGTATTTATTCTGTGGATGAGATTAGTATATCTAGACTATATATTGTTATATTACAGCTTAAGTATGCCCTGATGGATCCATTAAATTGGGTTTGTCCATCGTTGTGTGCTGCTGGCCATTGCCACGCGTCCGGTCCCTCGGTATTTTGGGACTGGGGCGTGACATGGTTTTTGTGGTGGCCCATACAGGTCTACGACTAAATTGTTCGGTTTCAACTTAGGGACCGAGCAAGCCTGCAATAAGAATAGGATAAGGATCTCATCCACTTGTTTGAATCGTTCTTGACATCTATATCGGGTTCGAATTAATTTCTTAACTTACATCCTGTCTTGACTCCTGTGCGCTCCTTATTGTTTATTTTGGTTGTTACTCTTGAATTTTTGAATTGTGTAATTGGTAATTAGAACTTGACAGTTTAAGTTATTATTGTAGATTATGACCTAATGATTACCCCTTAGCTTTAAGTCGCATAATTAGTACCCCCACCTCGATACAAGTTAGATCCCTTACCCTTGACGGCCAGTAACTCCTCTAGCCTCACTATCGACACTTGTCCTATAAGCACTAAGACTAAGGCTTAAGACGACCATGACCTATGTAATATAGGAGGATACCCTAATAGGTACCAAGACCCTTCTCGTAGACCTTCACAAGAGTTTCCACGGTATCCTTAAGACAATTTCAGTATTAGTTTATTGTTATAAGTTGGGTAGTATGCCTCACAACATAGTACCACCTAGCCCTATTGACCCATTAATGAGGTAAACTAGGATGACACAACTTTAGACTTGTATAAGAAGATAGTGGTTATTCAGACAATAGAATTTAGAGGTCCTTGTCCCTATTTGGTCGACTAGCGACTTAGACAAGGAGGTTGTATGATGACTGTAAGAGATTGGGTGGTCTTTATTTATTATTGCTTATTTTGGGTTGTTTTATGAACTTGAATTAATTTGTACCTCCTTTCATCATCATCTAGCGTACTTAAATTTGCTGTACTTGACTTATGCTGCTATTCTATAGCCTAGTTTTGCAAGCTTATTCTTTATCGAGCTTGTTCATGACATATGTATTAGTGGACATGTACATTAATACAATTGTCTATCCAGAATCAGTGTATTAAGGTCTGGCCAACCTTAGTGTGCTTGATTCGCCCTTCGTAACGCTACTTTACGTGGATTGAGATATGTAGTGATTAGTAGACAAATATACTTGCCCTAGACATGTCTGACATATCGTATCGGTTACATAACTGTACTAATACGAGCATGCGAACCAAGGATTACCAGAATAGGATTTCAATCCACAACTGCTTGACGATTCCCATTTGAATTCTTAAAACGCCTTGACCCCGATACTTCTATTCTGTTTATCTCACCCTTGAACTGTTTATTATTGATCTCCATCTTCCCTTATTTCGGAAAGGCGAAACCTCGTGCTTGATATAAGTTTGATATATAGACGGTACTAGATATACCCCACAGGCCGGTCGCATTGTTTGATGACCCTTTTATAAATGATTAAGGGAATACCATAGGTGATATGTTTGGTGTTAAAGACTTGAGGATTCAATAACATGATTAAATAGGTTGGGACATAGCTTTCTTAGATGTATAGCCTTAGATGATAGATGGGTAAATTCTAAGTTGGGTAGAGACCGCAATGCTCACTTGAGAGAAATTCTTGGGACTGTAATCAAGTGAGATTTGATAGAGAGACCCCACCCTATTTTAATTTCGAGGACAAAATTGTTTTGAGTTGGGTAGATTGTAAGCCCCCTAAATTTCAGAACTGTTAATTTGGATTTTTCTGTAAAAATTTTCCTGAATTTTTTGTAATTAAACCCTAGGTAATTGGTAATTAAATGATTTTTAATTACTGTTAAATAATATTAAAATATTATGGAAATAATATTTTATGGTGTAAAATAGAAAACTGGACATAGGGTAATTTTCCGGGAATTTATTGGACCCCGGAAGCATTTTTAAAGCCCTAAAAACTATTTTTAAAATAAACCGTATTAAACCCTGAAATAAACCGGGTTTATTTGAAATAAACCAAACCAAAGCAAACCCGGTTCAGTTGAACCGAACCCAGTCTTATCGGGTCGGGTCGGATTTAAACCCGACCCAAAACCCGTAATCCAAACCCATACTTAAAAATAGCGGATCGGGTCGGATTCCTATTAAACCCGACCCGTTAACCCGAAACCCAATACCCAATCCGAAATCAATCCCTAACCCTAAACCTAGTCGGACTCCGACCGGCGGCTCCGCCTATTTAAATCCCTCGCCGCCGGCCGAAACCCTAACTCCCCAACGTCGCCACCGTCCCCCTCTCCTCGCCGTCCAACACCACCTGCAGCCCTAGCCGCTCGACCACCACCCAGCGGTCAGCCCCGCTCGACCCCACTCCGCCGACCATCTCCGCCAGCACCACCTCCCGTTCCATCTCTCTTCCCTTTCTCCCTCGTCTTCCTCAGGCTCGACCAGATCCCTCATCCGTCCTGACTCGACGCCGCTCGCCTCCGTCCCTCTCCCCGCTCCACCGTCCTCCTCGACGACCCCCTCGAGCAGCCATCGATCTCGGCCACCAGTTTCCCCTCGCCACCTCTCTTCCTCCCCCGACCTCGACGACTCCATCTCCCCAACCCTAGCCACCGGCAGCCGCAGACGAGCCTCCACCCGAGCCGCTGTCCTCCGACGAATCCCCCAGTCCCAACCGCTGTGATCGAAACCCTAACCCTAACCCTTACCCTAGAACCTAAACGCGACACAGGACGCGGACACAGGACTCCGACACGACTCGGACACGTGAGAATCGGTCTTCGCGGAGCCCTGTTCAGGTATTCTTTTCTCTCTCCTCGTAGCTCTGTTTCTCGTTCCGTCAATTTCATCGCGTAGCCTTCATGACCCCCTCGGTGCCCGTGCAACCCGCTCGGTGCATCGCGTCCTGTGGTGATCGCACACCGCGATCCAAAAACAGGAAAACCGACGCCCTATTTCACCCCGAAACTGAGTGTGCCTCGCCAAACGGGACGACTTGGTCGCGTGCGGTCTTCACAGATACGTGCGCGTCGTTGATACGGACGTGCAGGATTTCGCAGAAGTTGATTCGGATGTGCGTGCACACCGGAATCAACGCGTATCCGCGGACAACGCCCCGTATCCGTCGATTCTGGAACACGCTGTAACTTTGTGTACACACGTCGGATCGAGACGAAACTTATGCCATCGGACTCGTAGCAATACGCTGGTCCTGTGACCCAAGTTTGGTTCAATTCTGAGAACGTTGACAAAATCGCGTGTTGTGGGCCCCACAGGCCCCGCTCGACGAACGATTTTGTGATCGGCTCATCAGAATCCAATTCTGGAAGTTCCGTTGGGTTCGTATCATCGTTCTTGACTTGTTGACACTAAGTTTGACGAATTCAGAGACCGTTGACCCTGACACATTTTTCGGTGCAAAGCGGGCCCACATGTGAACCCCGTTTTGACCCGAAATTGCCATTTTGCCCTTGTCTCCAAATTGGACTTAAGGACAGACGTTTCTAGCTATTTGATATTTTCTGAGACTGATGGTGATGTTTATTTCAGCAACCGGAGTAGTTCCTGTAGTTCCCACTGAGATCAGAGCTACAGTTGGAGCCAGAATCCCAGGCAAGTGTACCTTGCCAAACTCTGCAGTATTGTTACATATTTTCCTTGCTTCATTTTATTGCTGAGCATGCTTAACCTAGGACCGTGTGACGTACTTAGCGTCCGATTATTAGTCGGGTGCCAACACCGTACGCGGTGTTGGGTACGGTCATCAAGAGATGGACATTCGTGACACTTTATCTTCTCGTACTGGTCTTACCAAGTACGCTTTGACCCAGGACACTTGACACTATTCATGAGACAGGATTTTCCCGAGATATTCGTGGTGATTCTGTATAGGATACAAGACTTGGACATTATATTCTTAGATATAGTATGACTGGTTGCATTAGCTAAGATCCCGCTTGACATGGACATGAGACGTTATGGTCATGATATGCGTGGTTACATTGGGTGGGAAGAGATTTACCATACAAAAGGCTGAATATATATATATATAATAATTTAATGGAAGTGCCTTAGTCTCTAGCGACAGAACTATGGTACCGTACTGTCCCTCGAGAGAATACTGCTATGGGTTTCTCCGACACTGATCCTGTAGTAGCCTCAGCCCGAGTATGACTAGAACTCTCACTTGCATGTCACTTAGTTGGTTATATATACTTACCCCATTGTTTCATATATTGCTGCATTTATTTTGGCATGAGCTTTCTTGTACCTTGCTATGTCCCCTGAGGACCTGGATCCGGATTATGTCCCCAGATATTGCAGACGAGATCGATCCAGAGTTATACAGGACATGAGCATTAGCCGGAGCAGGAGCAGACACTGGAGCAGTACCAGATTCAGTGGACGAGTGATCACCGAGGTCACCTTCTGAGTATATACTATTTCCGTACTCAGTGTTGATGTAGTATCTTTATTCTTGTATCTTTACAGATGTATCAGACTCATTATTGGGTTATTTCCCGAGTTTATATTATACTGAGATTGATCTTGCTCTATGATTCTGATATTGTTGTATTTATTCTGTGGATGAGATTAGTATATCTAGACCATATATTGTTATATTACAGCTTAAGTATGTCCTGATGGATCCATTAAATTGGGTTTGTCCATCGGCGTGTGCTGCTGGCCATTGCCACGCGTCCGGTCCCTCGGTATTTCGGGACTGGGGCGTGACAGCGTTCGCCTGGAGCCGCTCGACGACCCGACTGCGTTCGCCGGAGCCGCTCAGACCCGCTCGATGACCCGTTGCTGTCGACGCCGAGTACCCCCGCCGCTCGTCAATACCACTTCAGTCGACCCCGCGCCGGACTGAACGCATTCACAACGAATCCCGACCGTGTACCGCCTGACCTCGTTCCACCTCGACCGGCCACCCCCTATTCGTTGACATCATCGTCCTCGTCATCGTGCCGCGTGCAGGTTCGCTCCTGTCCACGTTCCCGTCATTCCCTGTGATTATATATATAACTATAAGGACGTATGTATATACGTATTTGCATACGTATTGGTATATTGGTATATATATAATATGTTCTCAGCTAATATCTATATACATACGTTTAAGTAGTATATAGGTATCCCCTAGTATATAAATACGTGTATTATAACCATAATTAATGAATATTATTGTATATGCCTATGAACCGTATAATGCTCAATTAGTTTAATACATATATACATATCTATTATAAGTGTAATTAATTAGTATGATGAGAGATTAGTTCATATTAAGTCCTATGTATCATATGTCCGAGATGTTTTTGATTGTGACCACGGATACCCCGTAGTTACACCTACCTGTGACCATATAGCATGATAGTAGACTGTCATATGTACACTGACGTACTGGCAGGACCATACCATTGACTGTCTGTTATGCACAGCAACTACAGACGTGACCCCTAGTATAGTCCTTGATCATTATGTTGATTGTGAGCTAGAGTATTATCTGATGAAGTATTGTATTATATGCTATGTCTATAGGACTGTTGGATCATTCAGACGATACCTTGGAACCCAGACAGTGGTATTGCCAGCTAAGGACCACAGACGAGTACATTCTTTGACAGTTTCCATTATGTTGATTATCTCTATAATTCTTGTTGTATAGCGTACATGACTCTGACACTGTTCTTTACACGAGTTAGCATCATTGAGACCTGTCACGAGGAGTCGTGATTGGAATCCATCGTGCTAGCTGGGGAAACGGGGAAGTATTAGTAGTTTATGTGATCATACCCAACTTACATGCAGCATTAGCTCACCCATATTTTACGTCGGTGCAGCCTTACCCTTACATGCCTCATCGCTGTTACATCTGGTTAGCCTGACCTGTTGGGGATGACCGCTAATCAATGTAATGAGTCATATAGTCCCAAGCCGATCACATGATATACTAATATTTCACACACTTAGTTAGATATTCTTGACATGTATCCTTAGTACATTGATCTAGCATCTCTACATGTTCTAGTTATCGTTCTTGTACACACTTGCATACCAGTTCATTGTTCTTGCGTGTACTTGTAGTTCTATTTATTGTTAGATGCATATTGATGATGATGTTCCAGTATTTCTTATTCCAGTATTTCTTTATTCCAGCCTTTCCTTTATTCCAGTATCTTATTGCCAGTTGTTCATATCTGTCTTGTATTTCTTTACACTGTATTATAGTTTTTGTCAATATATGTGGAACTGCTGTTAGAGGTGTATTTCGTTCCAATACTGACTGGATATTTTTTCCAGAGAATCTTGAGAATTTCTGTACCACGCACTACGGACCAGGTATAGATGTAGACTATGTACCAGAGATCCTAGAGGAGACCATGATTCTAGATGAGGCATTGCCTACAGCTATCTAGATAGTATTTATTTATGCTTGAGACTTATGAAGGTTGTTTCAGTTTATGTTTAGACTCATGTTAAGTTTAATTGGAGACTTGTGTTGGACAGCTAGACTGTGAGTTATCTTTATGTTTGAGACATGGTGTTTAACTATGTCATTTCCTTTTTATCTTTTATCGTGCCTTATAGTTGTTGTGATTGAGTTACCTTGTGAGATTATTGTGAGATGTATATTGACCTCCTTATGGAGATGGATATCATTGACAGGTGTTTAGCTATATAGTATTACTATGACCAAGACAGCGTTCTACCGTCGATGCTGCGGTGTAGGCTGGACGTATCCACGCTCTCGTGCCCCTATACCGGGTGCGAGTCATGACAATAGGCTAGCCTACTAACAAATAACTAAACAGTACAACTCAATATAATTAATTTGTATCACATAATATAAATATTTAATTACTAAATAATAAATATTTTAAATGACAAGAATGCCCTCATCTAGAAATGTGGTAGTAACAATCGACCTTCTCTAGAATACCTAAGGGTCCGATGAACCTTGGACTAAGCTTTCCACCTCCACCAAAATTTATCGTACCACATGTAGGAGAAATCCTCAAGAACACCAAATTACCAACCTCGAACTCTAACAGTCTCCGACGGCTATCGGCCTACTGCTTCTATCTGTCCTGGGCCACGCGAAGTCTCTCTCTAATCTGATTTACTTTTTCTGCATCATCAACTACCATTTTTGGTTCCAAAAGTGCTTTCTTTCCCACGTTGTCCCAAGATAATGGAGTCCGAAATCTTCTACCGTATAGAGCCTCGAAAGAAGATATCTCAATACTGGCCTGATAGCTATTGTTGTATGAAAACTCTATCAGGTGAAGATGGTCCTCCCACGAGCCACCAAAATCTAGTATATATGTTCGAAGCATAACCTCGAGTACCTGATAGGCCTCTCTAACTGTCCAGTATCTAGGCTGATGCCCTGGCTGGCTTTGCTGCCTCCCTGACAGTCCCATTCAAAGCCTATCAGCTGATCAAAATGGTCGGTCAAGAGCTGGTATGCCCAAAAAACAAACTCTGCATGTTCCTAAACTACACAACGAAAGTAGACACCGACATCCAAGACTGGAGGCTCCCATTCATCGACTACGCAGTCTATAGAATTCTCCCCGAGAACCCAAAGGAAGCCACTTCCATCAAAATGCGTTCCCTCCGGTTCTATTATAAACAGCTCCCAAAATGATGTATCATTGTTCCTACGACGGTCTTCTGTTATGATTTCAATCAAATATAGAAGTTAAGCAGGCTCTCCATGAGGATCACGATGGGGTTTGCGGTAGCCATCATCCCGGATACAAGCTACAAGACCGTCTCTGGAGAATGGATTACTATTAACCGACAATGGTAGTGGAGGTTGTTGAGTATGCGATGAAGTGCCAAGCGTGCCAAATTCACGTAGACTTTATCTACCAGTCCTCAGAATTACTACACCCAAAGGTAGCATCTTGGTCGTTTGAAGCATGGGGAATAGACATTATTGGGTCAATTCGTCCACCTTCTTCTAAGTGACATTGGTTCATCTTGGCTATCACCGACTACTTCTGCAAATGGACGAAAGTTGTTCCACTCGCTAAAGTCAAAATCTCAAACTTGATCAGTTTTGTCAAGCATTACGTCATATAGCGCTTTGACTTTCCATGGAGGATCATTCACGACAATGGTCCATAATTTGTAAGTCATAATTTTTATCGATATTATGACAAAAACTGAATCCAGAATATTGCCTAGACTATCTACAACCCAGTAGCAAATGGTCTGGCATAAGCATTCAATAAGATCATCATAAAGATACTCAAGAAGTTCGTGCCATCCAAAAAAAGCGACTGGAATGAGAAGTTTGGTGAATGTCTCTAGGCCTACCGCACAACGGTTCGGATACCTACTGACAGTACGCCATTGTCACTCCCCATTTCTGATATACGTATTTGGAACATATTAGTTTTACTTCTTATATTATTTGTTGCTTGTATGGTAATTATGTTGCATGTCAAGGAGACTAGACTTATTCTTTGGTTCAATTAGACTCATGGTTTAATTGTTGGATTGGTTTGTTCATGAGTGAACCCATGGTCTAAACCTCAAACCCTATCATATATAAGTTAACTTCTTTCTTTCTTTTCCCCATTCTCTTATTTTTTCCCTTCCTTCATTTAGGCAAGTATACCTTGTACAACATAGAGAAACCTTTTGATTTTCGATTCTTGCTCTTTCCTTGCATTTTATTAATCTATTATGTGCTCATGATGATTCTAAACACTTTTAGTACTTAGATTTTTCGGTTTTAATTGGTGTATTTGAGTAGATCTATATTTGAAGTTTAAGGTTTTCATGAGTTCCTTATTTTTTGGTGATTTTGATCTACTAAAATAAGGTATTTTCAAAAAAAAAATAGTTTTGGGGATGGATGGAGCACTTCATTTTGAGCATTTTGGCTTTGGGTTCACTAGATTCGGAGTTAAAATAAAGTGTTTATGAAGAAAATAATTTTTTTGGTTTTTGGAGTTCTCTCCATGGCTGAACTTGCTGTCTGGAGAAGACGAAGTTCTCATGCAGCCAGTGTCATATTCGGCTGAGAGTTCCATGCGGCATAATCCTTATGTGGCCTTGACACTTGCCGCATATCCTAACAGCATGCGTCCATCTTTTTGGAAGCATGACTGATTATTACACAAGTGTTCTGGAGCTAATCCTTTAACTCCTTGTGTCGCACTCGCTGAACGAATGAGAAATTCGCTAAGTCCCAGAACGTCTATGCGGCCTTGACCCATAAGCGGCAAGAAGACCTATATGGCAAGCAGAGCATGCGGACATTTTTCTTGGACAGATGACTCTGAATTCTTGGCACATAATTCTATGATCTTTTCTTTTTTTGATGCTGTCTTTTCTTTCTGTCATACTTTATTGCAATGTCACATCAGTCACTTCAATCAATTTATTGTCACTTCACTGACGCTTCATATTTACGCCCGTCACTCAACACTTGTCCCATGGAGTGGACTTTGCCTTGTCCCATATGCGACCGAGACTCCCCATGGGCACTGAGATCATATAGCCCGACCTATGCGGCACTGAGCTCATGCAGCCCGTCCCATGTGGCACTGACTCTATGCGTCCCTAACCCTATGCGACCCTATGTGCATGATTTTTTGATTTTCTTGGTTTGATTTTTTATTGTATTTTATGATTCTAAGTGTGAGATTGATGATTAAAATGCATGAGAACTGAGTGACCATGTGTTGAACCTGACTATATGCTTGACCCGACCATGAATATAGATAGACCATGCGGCCAAGTGACTATGACTACCAATGTGCCTGACTCGACCTACGTATTGCTATGAGCTAGAACTCAAGTGATTTACCAATGATTGGCAACTTAACTCGACTATTGGTATCCGTGTTGATACACTTACTACATGATATGTGTTCCTACGTGCTAAGTATTTCTACGTGATTATTTTACAAATTTATACCGAGATATGCCTACGTGCTAAGCAACATATGATGTAATCAAATTACTCCAGCATGGACATGATAGTTTGTCAATAACCAAGCGTGGCTAGGATTTGCTTGACTGTTGCATCACGCTAGCACTACTAGAATAAGCGGGATTAGCGACATTTTTTAGCGACGTCAAAGGAAAACGTCGCTAATTTAGCGACTCCATGTAAAAACGTCGCTAGACGTCGCTAATTGGCGACATTTAGCGATGTTTAGCGACTTTTATTCAGTTTTTAAAAGATTAGTCGCTATAAGTTCAATTTAGGTTGCTAAACGTCGCTAATATATTTTATTTAGCGACGTTTAGCGACATTTTTAGCAACGTATATCTTTTGGACATTTAGCGATGTCATTAGCGACGTCTTAACGTCGCTAATATATTTTATTTAGTGACATTTAGCGACATTTTTAGCGACGTATATCTTTTGGACATTTAGCGACGTCATTAGCGACGTTTAGCGATGCCATTAGCGACGTCATTATTGGCGTCGCTAAAACGTCGCTAAATTTTTTACTTAGGGTTGATTCCCCCCATTTCCTTCGATCTCTCTCTCTCCCTCCCAAATTTCAAACCCTACTACTCTGCTACTAAGCTACTGAGCTACTTCCTCCCTCCGGCGACCCCCCTCGGCCGTGTCATCCCCCTCCGTCTCCCCTCCTCCCTCCGGCGCCCCCTCCTCCCTCCCGGCGTCCACTCCTCCCTCTCGGCGACCCCCCTCCGTCAACTGCACAGGGAAGACACTGATGTTTATCACAGAAATCTGAGAATTCCTCACACAAACAGAAACTGAACTGCTCTCTCTCACACACCTACAGTTCACACACACTTAGACACACAGAGAATTCACATAGGTTTATTTTGAGACACACACATATAAATTCTCTGATTCTCACGAGTTGCACACACTAGGTACAGTTTCAATTGACTGTACATAGAGCTACACACCTAACACTGGTACATAGTCTAATACACTCTCACACACAGGCACAGAACTCTCTGACACGACACAGGTTAACCCCCACACACATGCACAGAATTCCTCACACTCACTGCACTTAACATAACCCTAACTCACTGATACAGGCTCTAACTCTTCTCACAAAATTCCTCTCTACACAAACACTATCACACAGGAACTAATACCCTGAAATTCACACAGAAAAACACTCCTAACTGATACACAGTTCTGCTTCTAACTAAGACACAAGAACTCACACTAGAACACACACACAACACTGACATTCACACAGAAAAACACACATTGGTGCATTTGCTCATACACATACTCAGGTACACCCAACCCGACTACACAATTTCCCCCAAATGTACACAACACAGTTCTGATACCCGACTGTGCACAACCTATTTACAACACAGTATATATATATACATATAGATTCATATATCAACTATGCAGAAATCAACTAAGTTAGATAGGTACGTTCCTAATAACATATCATCAAACATATGCAGTGCAGACAAACAAATATACATACAACCCATGAATCCTCAACCCAAAACCCTAAAATCGAGTTCAACCTACACATATGAGATGAAATCAGTCTACCTACAAATACCTAGGGTTAGGGTTCCTGATAATTGGGGAAAACAAATGTTGGGGACACTTAAACCTAATCAAAACCCTAAAAAATCGAACTATACAGCAAGGGTTCCCTAATGGCCAACAATCGACAGAAAAACAGAAATTAAAGGATAAAAATTCGAATTTACCTATAGAGATGGGTTCTCAAATGGGAGTTCTTCTTCCCCAAGGTTCCTTGGCCCACGTTTCTTGCTTTTCTTGCTTTGGAGGAGGAAGATGGAAGCCCTAGGGTTAAATCTCGAAAATTGGGTGAGGAGATGGTTTCTCTTGATGGAGGCTAGGGTTTCTCTTTTCTACATGAAGGAAGAGAGGGTTCCCTTTTATATAAACAACTAGGTTAGGGTTTCCAAGCTTAGTTTTAGGTTAAACCTTTATGTTAAGTCATGCAGAACCTAATTTACTCAGGTCTAGGCCTGCTAGGGTTTGAGGGTTCATCCTAAAATTTAAATTCTAGGGTTTCACTAGAACTGGGTTTACAATTAGGGTTGACTCACTAGGGTCTGTCCTAATGAGTTCTAGGGTTTTTACCTTAAACCAAATATCACCAACAATATATAAATAGTTTAAAAAACTCAGCAGATTAATTAAATTCATAATTATTCAAAATGGTGAATTTACACAAATGCCCTTGCTTGGAAAAGTGGTAGTGACAAGTCTACCCTCCTAAAAGAAATTTCGTCCTCGAAATTGGACTGAACTAGAACAAGAATGAAATCAGAAAAGGAATATACCTCAAGTCTAGAAGAGGTACGGGTATTGCTCACGCATTTCATCCTCTCTCTCCCAGGTCGACTCCCCTGGAGAGTGATGTCTCCATGCAACACGAACCAAAGGAATAGTTTGGTTCCGCAAAACCTTCTCTCTGCGGTCCAAGATCTCTACGGGCTGCTCAGGGTAGCTGAGCGTCGGACCAACCTCAATCTCCGAGTGATCCAGTACGTGACTAGGGTCTGCCACATACCGCCTCAGCTGCGACACATGAAATACATCATGCACTCCCTCTAATGCAGGCGGCAAGTCCAGTCTATATGCCACTGCACCTACCCTCGCAAGAATACCAAAGGGTCCGATGTAGCGTGGGCTAAGCTTTCCGCCTCTACCAAAACGAATCGTTCCACGCGTCGGAGAAATCCGTAGGAATACTAGATCGCCAACCTAAAACAAAAACAGCCTCAATACGCAGTCTAAACAAACAAACGCAAACCAGAAAATTAACAATCTATACCTGAAACTCAAGGGGTCTACGGTGGCTGTCGGCCCAATGCCGCTGTCTGTCCTGCGCCACTCGCAGTCTGTCTCTGATGAGTTTCACCTTTTCTGCTGCATCCACGACCATTTCTGGTCCTAACAAGGCCCTCTCTCCAACGTCGTCCCACGATAGCGGTGTACGACACCTCCGTCCATAAAGAGCCTCAAATGGTGACATCTCGATGCTGGCCTGGTAGCTGTTGTTGCAAGCGAACTCTACCAGGTGCAGATAATCCTCCCAAGAACCTCCGAGATCTAAAACGCAAGTGCATAGCATATCCTCGAGGGTCTGAATAGTCCGTTCGGACTGCCCGTCTGTCTGGGGGTGATATGCGGTACTGAACTTGAGCTGAGTGCCCAAGCTAGCCTGCAGACTCCTCCAGAAGTGGGAAGTGAAACGGCTATCCCGATCCGAGACGATGCTTACAGGAACTCCATGAAGCCTAACAATCTGACGCACGTACATCTCTGCTAGCTTCTCTGTCGACGTGCCCACTTTGAAAGGTAAGAAATGGGCTGATTTGGTCAACCTGTCCACAATGACCCAAATCGCGTCCTTCCCTCCTGGAGAACGTGGAAGCCTTGAAATAAAATCCATGGTCACGTGCTCCCATTTCCATTCTGGAATCGGTAAAGGTTGAAGCAAACCTCCTGGCCTCTGCCGGTCTGCCTTTACCTGCTGGTACACTAGACACCGAGATACGAAGCGTGCTACCTCGCGCTTCATTCCATACCACCATACGTGCTCCTTCAAGTCTCGATACATCTTGTTGGCACCGGGATGCATCGAGTACTGAGAGCGGTGTGCCTCCTGTAAAACCTCCTCGCGCAGCTCCCCGCTCGGCACACACATCCTCGTGCCGTGCCGTAAGGAACCATCATCTGCGATAGTAAAGTCGTCCGACAATCCCATCTGAACCTGTGCTCTGATACTCCTCAGAGTCTCATCTTCGTACTGCGCAGCTCTGATCCTGTCCATCAGTTCGGACTGTATCTACAATCCCCACATTTGAATCTCAGTACCAGGAACTAACACCTCAATCTCCAAGCTTTCCAGATCAGCCAACAAATGCCTATCTGTCGTCAAGTACATAGCCATCGGATACCTGCTCAAGGCATCGGCGACTACGTTGGCCTTCCCTGGATGGTACTGCAATGAGATGTCGAAGTCCTTCATCAACTCCAACCACCTCCTCTGCCTCATGTTTAGCTCTTTCTGTGTGAACACGTACTTCAAGCTCTTGTGGTCTGTGAAGATCTCCACACGCTCTCCGTACAGGTAATGTTTCCACAGCTTTAGAGCGAAGATAACTGTTGCTAACTCCAAATCGTGGGGGGGATAGTTCTTTTCATGAGGGCGTAACTGCCTGGAAGCATAGGCAATTACCTTCCCGTGCTGCTGAAGAACGCATCCCAGACCCTTCCCTGAAGCATCACTGTATATGGTGAAACCACCTGTCCCTGCTGGCAACGTCAAAACTGGAGCTGTTGTCAACCTCTTCTTTAGTTCATCAAATGCAGCCTGGCACTCCTCCGTCCAGACAAAATCCACATCTTTCCTAGTCAATCAGGTCATCGGCGCTGCAATCTTGGAGAAGTCTTGTACAAACCTCCTGTAGTATCCTGCTAGCCCGAGAAAACTCCTGATCTCAGCTACCGAACTGGGGGTAGCCCACGACTCCACTGCCTCGATCTTCTGTGGGTTAACCGAGATTCCGTCACCCGATACCACATGCCCAAGAAATTCGACCTTGTCAAGGAAGAATTCACACTTAGAGAGTTTCCCGTACAGCTTCTCCCTCCTGAGAGTCTCTAAGACCAACCTCAGGTGCTCTTCGTGCTCCTCCGGGGTCTTGGAATACACAAGAATATCGTCGATGAACACCACCACGAACTTGTCAAGGTACTGGTGGAACACCTTGTTCATCAGGTTCATGAATACTGTCGGTGCATTGGTTAAACCAAATGGCATCACCATGAACTCAAACTGGCCGTATCTGGTCCGAAAAGCTGTCTTCGGCGTGTCTTCTTTCTTCACCTTCACCTGGTGATAGCCTGACCTCAAATCAATCTTTGAAAACACCCTTGCCCCGCTCAACTGATCGAAAAGATCATCTATCCTCGGTAGCGGGTACTTGTTCTTGATAGTGATATTGTTCAAAGCTCTATAATCAATGCACATGCGCACCGTGCCGTCCTTCTTCGGTACGAACAATAACGGAGCTCCCCATGGTGATGAACTGGATTTGATGAAGCCTTTGTCCTGCAGCTCCTCAACTTGCTTCTTCAGTTCTGCCAGCTCGTTGTTGTTGACTCTATAGACATGTTGTGAAATGGGCTCCGCTCCTGGAACCAAGTCTATAGAGAATTCAACATCTCTGTCTGGCGGCAAGCCTGGCAACTCCTCTGGAAATACATCCAGGAACTCCGCTATCAGAGGGTGTGGCAACTCCTCTTCTTCTGCCCTGGCTCCGCAAAATGTGCCCATGCTCTGTTCCGCTGCTCCTCTGACGACCTTAAATTCCGGCTCTCCTGGTGGTCTAAATAATACTCTGCCTCTATGACAATCTATAGTAGCATGATGCCTACTCAACCAGTCCATTTCGAGTACAATATCGTACCCCGGAAGTGGCATGACAAGTAAGCTCACGCTCAACTCTCGGCCTCCTACTGACACCCTCCGGTCCTTGCAGTGATCACGGACTAGGATAATACCTCCACCAGTCATGATCTTGCAAGTCCTAGCTAATGGTTCTGTCTCTAAATGATGTCGAAGTGCATATGATACAGACACAAAACTATGGGAAGCGCCAGAGTCGAATAAGGTAAATGCGGGAATACAATCGAGAAGAACCGAACCTGTGATCAAGTCTCCTGCTGGCTCGATCTCCTCGACTGCCATGGCGTATGCTCGCCCCTGGGGTGCACCTCTCTGCTGCTGATGCTGGGCAAACTTCTGATGTTGCGGTGGAAGTGGTCCCCTCTGTTGTTGGCCTCCTGGTGCGGTAGGCACCCTGTCTGATCCTCTCTGGACGGCTGCTCCACCCTGACCTAGACGAAAGGTAGGACAATCCTTCAGCTGGTGTGTCGTCGATCCACAGGATAGACATGAGCCCAATCTCTTCCTGCAGATATCTCTAGTATGTCCCATCTTCCCGCAGTACGCACACTGGATGGGGGGCTGGTTCTGTCTCTGTTGCTGCTGCTGGGCCTGCCCTCGGGCTGGTGCCTGATGCTGCTGCTGAAAGGGTCTCTGCTGTTGCTGCTGAAAGTGTGGACGCTTGCCCGGTCCTGTACTACTGTTTGCTCCTCCGGAACCATCGCGTCCCCTCTTGGGCCTGAGGCCCAAGTCGTCCTCGGCTACTTGGGCATCCATCAATATGCCCTCGTAGGTAGCTGTGCGACATCCCGACGTGCGAGACTCGATCTCCCTTGTCAGCCCCTTTCTGAATTTCCGGGCCCTGTCCCCCGGATCTCTAATCATCGATGGCGCGAAGCGGCTCAGACGGGAAAACTCCGCGGCATACTCGTCGACGGACGAGCTCCCCTGGGCTAAGTCATGGAACTGACTCTCCAAAGCTCCCAGGGCAACATTAGGAAAGAACTTCTCCTTGAAGAGCTCCTTGAAATCCTCCCAAGTGAGCCCCCTGCGCAAGAGTCTCGGCTCCGTACGAAACCACGTCAAGGCAATGTCGAACATCTGGCTGCCAGCGGCCTCGATCTGGAGGGCCTCTAGAAGCTGTGCCAAGCGTAAGTTCCTCTCGATGTCCTCTAGCCAAACATCGGCGTAGAGTATCCCTTCTGTTCCCTTGAACTCGCGAGGCATCATCCTCTTGAAATCCACAATGGTGCCCGGCCTCTGGTGATGCTGATCAGGACGCTGCTGTTGCTGAGTGACTCTCTCCACAGCCTGGAGAGCCACTTGATGAGCATTCTCCATGTTCACCCTCATCATCTCTGTCTGGGCCTGATGTGCCTCAGCCTGCACTCTCTGGGCCTCTGCTGACGTCCTCTGGGCATCGACCATGCCCTGAATCAAGGCGAACATCTGTGCCCCATCGACGGGCACACCTCCTGGATGCTGAACTGGTGGTGGTGGTAGAGGCCCCGTCGTAGCTGTGGGGACCCTCTGAACTGGTGGTGGAGGACCCCCGAATGCTGCAGACACTCCCACATGTACTAGAGATGTAGGAGGTGCTGCGAATGTCTGTCCGACAGGGCGAGAGGTGGCAGACCTCTCCGAATCTGCTGCTCCGAGTCTCTGGGACCTTCTTGGCGGCATCCTGAAGACAGATCGAAAGATTTAATTAAGGCAATAGATACGATATCATCAAGGAAGGACAGAAAATTTCTAAGGGAAAAATTATTAAGAGTAATGTCATAAGAATCAGAATTCCCTAATTGTGATTGAGCATATCCTCGGCCTAATTCCTATTTCCTAAAACAGGCTCGTAGTAATACTCTAAGCGAGCACCACTACGATATCGCTTTAATGAGGTTCTAGGACTCGACTACTGACCTGCATGGGCCACCACTAAAAACGTGTCATGACCCGCACCCGGAATTTGGGCATGAGTCGTGGGTACGTCCAGCCTACGCCGCAGCATCGGCGGTAGAACGCTGTCTAGGTCTCAACATATAATATCCTGTCAATAGTCTCAACTCCGCACGGAGGACAATGATAAATAATCCACAGTTCTATGATATACTCAATCACCAGCTATAAGAAGTAATGGCATGATGAGAATAGAAAAGAGTTCTAAATAAACCAACCACAATAATCCAACTCAAATCCTGGTCTAGATGACCTCACAAAGTCACAAAATAATAAATACAACTCAGTCTCAGTCTAAAACAATAATACAGAAAAAGTAGTCTAAGAGCAGCCAGGTACGTTCTCCTCTAGGCTAGGCAACTCCTCTGGGATTTCCGAGGTGAAATCTCCCTCTAATCCTGGGCCATAATGAGTGGGGCAAAGATCCTCCAAGTCCTCTGAAAAATGTTATCCAGTCAGGATTGGAGCGAAGCACAAGCACTAACAGCAGTTTCATTAAATTGACAAAATCTATAAACAGTGTAAGAAATACAAGATGGAAGTAAATGCTGGAAATGTAAAGTACTGGAGAAAATGGAAATAGGCAATAGAGCATCTAGCAAAGAACAATAAATAGTGAATGCTAGACAATAAATAGTGAATGCTGGAACAGGTGAATCTGAATAAAGTAGACATCTAGCTAAGTGTTTGAATTATCAGTTTATTATGTGATCGGCTTAGGACTTGATCAGGCTGGTTATATATGATTAACTATGATTCTTGTAGGTCAGGCTAACCATATGGTTAGCTATGATGCATGTAGTGGTCAGGTTAATCATATATAACAGCTATGATGCATGTAAGATGGTCAGGCCGCACCCAACGTGAGAAGTGGGGTGAGCTATGATGCATGTAAAGGATTTGAATATGATCACATAATCTACTAATAATTCCCCATCCCCCAGCTAGCAAGATGGATTCCAATCACGACTCCTCATGATGGGGATCTAGGGTGCTAACCCGTGTATCCATAGTGTCAGAATCAAGTATGTAATACACTACAATTTATAGAAGTAATCAACAATAAAAACTGTCAGAGAATGTACTCGCCTGTGGTCCTGAGCAAGGTGTGAGGATCGATGTCCAAAGTGGGATCACAAAGACCTAAATAAGATATCAATGTCAAAATAATGTCCTTGAATGATAATTAGGTAAAAATGTAAGTAAGTGTTTCCTAGGTCTAACTAGGTCTGAATAGTAAATTCTTGGTAGTATCAGTCTACACCTAGATTTCTAGGTTGATTTCCAGGCTATACTAGTTGATACTAGGTTGTGACTAGGTTTCTAGGTCCATCTCATGAGTATCTAGTTACTAGGTATCATATAGCTATATAGACTATATAGTGACTCGTAATACTATATATATGACTTATAATTATACTTGTATTAAGCTATAACTAATATCTCACCTAGGACTTAATACCTACCCTATTACATTATACTAATACCTTGGTAGCACCCACCAGCTTACCTACACTAGGCATCTTGATGCACTATATGAACTTCTATAACACTAGTATATAAATACCATAACTATATTACCTATAAAAATATTACTGACACTAACCAATATACTACTGACATCTAACAGAACTAACAATCCCTTGCTATCACTCTTATTACCTGAACTATCTCCACACCTGATACACAACTCAGCCCTCACTGTGACACACACAGCTACACATAATATTCTAGGGTACACATACTGCTACTTTGCTAGGTTCACACAGGCACAGTTTCATGGAGACTTTGAAACATCCTGAAATCAATTCCTATACACACACAGTCACATCTTTACACATAGGTCTCTAGAACTCTTTGCACCCTCATATCACTGCTACTCCAAGACACACAGGAAACTAGGTTCTATGGAACTCACACACACACAAGTGCACACAGACACTTACCTACACCTCTCACTGAAACCAATCACTATACTCAATACTGATACTGAAACACTAAGGAATATCCTGATTCACATTGGCTCAATTACTGAAGTACTGAACCACACAGGTTCTAGTTATACACACTCCACACACAAACACCTACCCAGAATCCTGCACACTGCACAGTTCTTGCTCACAACCTATCTATACACACATATATTTCTATTACTCAGTCACACAGGTAATACACAGTTTGCTCCTCCCTAATCTGATACACATTGCACATACTGAAATTGGTACACACTGATATACATAGGTACACTCAGGTAGGCACTCATCTCACTCTGCTCTCAACTGCACAGGGAAGACACTGATGTTTATCACAGAAATCTGAGAATTCCTCACACAAACAGAAACTGAACTGCTCTCTCTCACACACCTACAGTTCACACACACTTAGACACACAGAGAATTCATATAGGTTTATTTTGAGACACACACATATAAATTCTCTGATTCTCACGAGTTGCACACACTAGGTACAGTTTCAATTGACTGTACATAGAGCTACACACCTAACACTGGTACATAGTCTAATACACTCTCACACACAGGCACAGAACTCTCTGACACGACACAGGTTAACCCCCACACACATGCACAGAATTCCTCACACTCACTGCACTTAACATAACCCTAACTCACTGATACAGGCTCTAACTCTTCTCACAAAATTCCTCTCTACACAAACACTATCACACAGGAACTAATACCCTGAAATTCACACAGAAAAACACTCCTAACTGATACACAGTTCTGCTTCTAACTAAGACACAAGAACTCACACTAGAACACACACACAATACTGACATTCACACAGAAAAACACACATTGGTGCATTTGCTCATACACATACTCAGGTACACCCAACCCGACTACACAATTTCCCCCAAATGTACACAACACAGTTCTGATACTCGACTGTGCACAACCTATTTACAACACAGTATATATATATACATATAGATTCATATATCAACTATGCAGAAATCAACTAAGTTAGATAGGTACGTTCCTAATAACATATCATCAAACATATGCAGTGCAGACAAACAAATATACATACAACCCATGAATCCTCAACCCAAAACCCTAAAATCGAGTTCAACCTACATATATGAGATGAAATCAGTCTACCTACAAATACCTAGGGTTAGGGTTCCTGATAATTGGGGAAAACAAATATTGGGGACACTTAAACCTAATCAAAACCCTAAAAAATCGAACTACACAGCAAGGGTTCCCTAATGGCCAACAATCGACAAAAAAACAGAAATTAAAGGATAAAAATTCGAATTTACCTATAGAGATGGGTTCTCAAATGGGAGTTCTTCTTCCCCAAGGTTCCTTGGCCCACGTTCCTTGCTTTCCTTGCTTTGGAGGAGGAAGATGGAAGCCCTAGGGTTAAATCTCGAAAATTGGGTGAGGAGATAGTTTCTCTTGATGGAGGCTAGGGTTTCTCTTTTCTACATGAAGGAAGAGAGGGTTCCCTTTTATATAAACAACTAGGTTAGGGTTTCCAAGCTTAGTTTTAGGTTAAACCTTTATGTTAAGTCATGCAGAACCTAATTTACTCAGGTCTAGGCCTGCTAGGGTTTGAGGGTTCATCCTAAAATTTAAATTCTAGGGTTTCACTAGAACTGGGTTTACAATTAGGGTTGACTCACTAGGGTCTGTCCTAATGAGTTCTAGGGTTTTTACCTTAAACCAAATATCACCAACAATATGTAAATAGTTTAAAAAACTCAGCAGATTAATTAAATTCATAATTATTCAAAATGGTGAATTTACACAAATGCCCTTGCTTGGAAAAGTGGTAGTGACAGAGAGGGAGAGGGTGGCAGCGGCGAGGGCCGGAGGCGCTGTCGAGGGGTTGTTGGAGATGGGGCTGGCGGTGGTGGCGAGTGGCAGAGGAGGTGGAGTTCGAGGTCGGAGGGGGCGGAGGCGGGCTGGGAGAGGGCGGCGGAGGAAGGAGAGGGAGGAGGAGAAGGAGATGGTGGAGGATGGCGGCGGAGTCGAGCAGAGGGGGGGGACGACGTCCGCGCGGGGGGGGGAGCTCGCCACGGGGGGGGAACTCGCCGCGGGGGGGAACTGTCGACCGGACGGGGGAGGAGCGGGGAGGTCTCGGCCATGGGGGGGAGGTTCACGGTGAGAAGGAGGAGGAGCTGTGATGATGATGGTGGTGGTGGCGGTGACCGATGATGGTGGTGGTGGTGGTGACCGATGATGGTGGTGGTGGCGGAGGGGAAAGGGCTCGGGTGGAAGGGGAAGAGGAGGAGAATAGGAGGAGGAGGAGGAGATCGGGTCAGCGGGGGGGGGGGGGGGAACTCGCCGCGGGCGGGGGTCGGCTCCGACGAGGGGGGGCTCGCCGCTCCGGCGACGGGGGGGGGCGGCTGCGGCCAGGGTAGGGTTAGGGTTTGGGTTATTATTTTTATTTTCTTTTTCTTTATGATTTCTTTTATAGAAAATTAAATTAATATTTTAAGTAAAATATCTTGAGATATTTTACAAGATATTTACAAGATATTTTTGAGATATTTTCGGGTGGGTTCCGCCTCCAGATGGACGGTGCAAGTTCACCGGCCAATGAGGGGGTGACACCTCGCACTGTACTTTGCAGAAAGGTCCCTGAAATTTCATAAATTATGCAGAGATCCTATTTTGGGAAATTGTGCAATTACGAAATTGTCTGGGAAAACACCCAATTCCTGAAAATACTAAAATTTATAGAATTGAGGGAATTTGCTATGCGAGGGTCCCGAGGGGGTGGGGGTGAGTCTGGGCAGGGACTGGGCCTGGTTTTGGGGTGATACGGGCCATCGTATTTATTTAATTAATAAATACTGCGCACGGTGTTCTCTAATTATTTAGAGGCAGGTAGGGTCATAATTTTCTTGCGGTGTCAATACACTAAATGTAGTATACTCAGTGTAGAAAAATAATATATTTTTGTCTGGGCAAAACAGGTGCATGTTGGGTCTCAAATGTCTGTTGGAACAGGGATGGGTACAGGTCTGGGAATTAAATTACGTACGTTTGTAACGATATTTGTGCGTCTAAAACGAGGCTCAAAATAAAGTATCGGGGAGTTACACAAAGTGCAGGATGGTAGACTGGCATGTCTAGGAGAGGTATGTGAACTTCGTTCGGGGTTAACAGTCAAGGTAAAGCTCCAAATAATGAGGTGATGGACAGGTGCACAAGTCAATAGGATTTGTAAGCAAAATAAATTAAAATATTGCAACAAATCCTAAATTGTGAAAAATATTCCTAAAATACTGGAATTTGGTCGAGGGGGTTTACAGTGGTGGTAGACTGTGGTGGTGGTGGCTACGGTGGGGGGAGTCGAGGGTCGGGTCGGGGAAGGTGGAGTCGGGGGTGGTGATGGGGTGTGGTGTTAATGGCAGTGAACGGCATCGGAGATGACAGTGGTGGCGGCGAGTCATGTCGACGGTGGAAGAGGACAGCGGGTGGTCGTGCAGTGGGGCTCCGGCGGTGCTCGGACTGCTCGGTTCAGCGGGTCAGGAATCCAGCCGGGAAAGGAGGAGGAAGAAGAGGAAAGATGGAGGTGGTGATGGAGAGAGCAGGGAGAAGGATCCGGCGGGGGTCAGGCAAGGTGCTCCGGCGAGGTTGGTCGGCTCGGCGGTGAAAGACTGGCCGGCGGAGGGGAGACAGTCGGGTCTGCACAGGGAAGGAGGGAGGAGATGAATAGCAGTCGGCTAGGAATAGGGTTGGGTGATTTAGAATAATAAAGAAAAGGGGAAGAAAAAGTTGTTTATATACATGTGGAATTTGGGTTTGGGTTTGACCTAGGTATGTGGGCTTGGTCAATATCCTCTTGGGGTTGGGCCTTGCCCTCACATGGGGATGTTTGGAGGGCTATAATTTATATTGTTTAAAATGCAAGGATAGGGTTAATGAGGGGAAGATGTTGCGCGTTGTACATTCCAAAAATTCGTGGGGAAAATTCATATGACCAAATAATGAAGGAAAAAATGGGTTTCTTTATGTATTGTCCAATGGTGTGGATACCTTAATGCACTTTTACATAAAAGCGCCCAACAATTAGAAAATTGCACAAAGATAAAAATTGGGTTAAATTAATTTAAATTAATGTGCAAGGTGTTCTGGAATTAATTAGAAGTACATGGGGATAAAATTAGGTGGGACACAAGTATCGTGGACATAGAGGGCTCAGAATAGAATATTATCATAAATTAGGTTGCACGAAATGGATCAAGATTGTGTCTTCAATTTTGATTGGAATGCACAAGGATACAAAGTTGGAATTATTTAGAATTTAAGAAATAACGTTCGCGACGAATATTGTGCGACTAAAATGAAGCACAAGATAGAGTATTTGTAAGTTACACAAAGGTCAGAATAGAAGGCTAGCACGTCTAGGAAAAGTGTGTGGAATTTGTAGGAAGGGAATGGCTAGTGTAGTGCTCCATTTATCGAAGCAACGGTAAGGTACACTAAGTAATATAAATGTTGTAAAATAAATTAAAACACAGTGTTCTATTTCTATTTGGATTCAAACTAGCCCTAGTCTCTCTATCTAAGCCAAGTAGGCCTAATTTTGGTCGAGGAAGTTTATAATCTACCCAACTTAAAATAATTTCGTCCTCAAAATTAAAATAAGGCATAATTTGTTAATTCCTTCACATTAGCATATAAGGCAAGCCAATCGCAATCTCTTCCAAAAATTTAAAACCTACTCAAATCCATCGCAATCACTTTCAAATTAAATTAACCATTTTAAATCGAAATTCAGCATATCGTACTATCTTCTCGATTTTTAAATAATCCACATCCAAATCTAATTCAAATCTATATGACATCCCATATCAAAATTTATATCGCAATCTTCAACTATCATAATCTCCTCTAGAAAACAATTATAATCAAATGTTATTTCTATTTTCAACTTGGGAATTCCGTACTCTTCAAATTTTAAATTCAATTTACATCCTCAATATTTCAAATAGGTGATCCAACAATCAAAATTTAATTTTTAATTCAAATCATCAAATTGTTCAATTTTAAATCTAATTTACCAATTGTTCAAGTCTAGGTTTATATTTATCCTCAAAGTTTAAATCGATGATTCAATCTTCAGTATTCAAAATTTAAATCCTGTGCTCAAACTATAAATATTTGGTCTGTATTATCAAGATTTTAAAATTTTATTAAATACTCCTCCTCTAACTCCTTTTTCTAAAATTTTCCACATTTAAAATGACTTAAATCTCTCAATCTAATCTTACTTGATCACAATCTAAAAGGAAATTCCTCCCAAGTTGACAATGCAACTTCTACCCAACTTAGAATTTATCCATCTATCACATAAGGCTTATACATTTAAGAAAAATATTCCTCAATTTATTTAATCATGTTATTCAATCCTCAAGGCTTTAACACCAAATATATCACATATGATATGCCCTTAATTACAAAAGATAGTCACCAAGTAATATGATTGGCCTATGAGGTATATCTAGTACTCTTTGTGTATCAAACTTATTCCAAGCACGAGGTTTCGTCTTTCCGAAATAAGGGAAGACGAAAAAGAATAATAAAGAGTTCAAGGGGGAGGTAATAGAATAGAAGTATAGGGATCAAGGCGTTTAAAGAATTCAAAATGGAGTGGTCAAGGCAGTTGTGGATTGAAATCGTATTTGGTAAATTCTTATTCGCATGCTCGTATCAGTACAGTTATGTAACCGATACGATATGCTCAGACATGTCTAGAGGGCAAGTACATTCGTCTAAGAAGCTAAGTCAATTTTATCTCAATCCACATAAGTAGTCATGCGAAGAGCGAACCAAGTGTATTAAGGTTGTCCAGACCGTAATATATTGATTCTGATTAGACAATTGTATCATTGTGTGGTTGATCAGGCCCCAATAACACATATGTCATGAACAAGCTCGATAAAAGGATGAGCTAGCAAAACTAGGCTATAAAATAGCAGCATAAGTCAAGGTAGTTCAGAAAATATAAATACGCTGGATTATGATGGAAGAAGGTATAACCTATATAGAGATATGGGTATAAATTACGTGATTTAAAAACTAAAGAATAATCATCACATCACAATCTAAAAGTATAACTCAAACTATCAAGTTCTAACTACCAAGTACAGAAATTCAAAATTCAAGATTAACAAACTATAATCCTACCAACTATATATCTTTAACAAAAAAAGAAATCATTTGGCCTACAATCATAAGAGTTAAGTGGCACGAATTGAAAGAAAAGGAAAACATAATTAGTCGTCGCACAAATAGCGAACGTAAAGGTTTCGGGGGAACAAGATATAAATTTTGAATGAGAGACTCTTGATAATATCATGGTTCTCTAAGAAAGGTGGTATGCAAATCTCTGTGTTCGAGGTATGATCAAGAAAAATATTATATTTCTTCCTCTTGGCTTCCTAAGGTATTGTCCTGCTAGTGTCACTACCACATTCTGAAAACAGGGGTAATTTCGACTTTTTATAATATTTAATTTATGGTAGTTTCAATTAATTAATTGCATGATAGTATATTTGATTTAAATAATTATGTATGATGTGTAATTAAATATAGTATTAGATGCAGTGTTCATTTATTTTTAGCCAGCAGATTTGACCTAGAAGCCCAGTAGATGAACACCTGTCCGAATTGTAGAATTCTGGATTTAATTATTTTTATCTAGAATTTAATATTTGGAGATTTTAATTAATTACCGTAATTTATTTAATTATTGCGCATTGCCTTTGCTTCGATATTTGGAGCGCTATCCTGACTTTTGTCTTCCAACAAATTTCACAATCTTGTCCTAGACATGCCCGCCTTCCATTCTACTATTTTTGCAACTCATAATTATGCTCTTTGTACATTATTTCTAGCCGCACAAAAATCGTCGCGGACGTTATTTAATAAATCCCTATTTTGCATCGTTGTGCGTTCCAATCGAAAATTGGAGGCAATCTTGACCTATTTTTCGTACGGCCCAAATTAGGGTAATATTATGTTCTGAGTCTACTTCATTATTGGTATTGATGACCTAACCTGATTTTGGTCCCATGTACTCCTAATTAATTTTAGAACACAACTTGCATTTATTTCTATTTAATTTGAGGATACCATTTTATCTGATTCCGTAAATTCCAATTTAATTCCAGTGCCCTGTAAATTGAGTCCATACCGATCATACAGCGCCCCCTGACCCTACAAAACACCGGACACCGAATCGCCCGCCAAATTTTCGTCATTTTATGTGTTTGTGTAATTTCCCGAATTTAAGGGGCTAAGTCGCAATTATTCAATTGTAGGTGTCATCACCCCATTGTCCAAGACCAAATGGAAAGGTTATTTATTTATGGACCAAATTGCATCTTTCCCCACATAAAATTTCCTTCATGAACAATCTGGACCACTCATTCAATGAGTGCATCCTCACCCTCCATCAAAATCCTCTCTCCCTATTAAATGACATGTCCCATCAAACCCTAATCCCCAAGCAAGCCCCCACCTCCTCACAAGCCTCCTCCCTCTCTCCTACGTATGTAATTCTTCTTCTCCTTCTTCCTTTCTCTTCTTCTTTTCTTCTTCTTCTTTTTCTCCTCCTTCCTTCTCCTTCTTCTTTGATTCTTATTCATTTGAATTCAAATAATAAGATTAGGGGGGGAATACTGTTCATTCCCCCCATACTGCTGCTGCCGCACCTACTGTTCCTCCGGCGCGGCCCGGCCGCTACTCCGGTCAACTGCCCCAGCCGACCCTCCCTGTACTCCGGCGTCTGTGCATATTCTCCACGGCAGCCGCTGCAGCCCCCACGTACAGCAGCCCCCTCACCCTGCGCACCCCGGCCGAGCCTGCACCCAGGCCGACCTCGCCTCCGGCGCTGGCTGCCCCGACCGCCCCGCGGACTCACCGCCGTACCCCCGCTGCTCATCCATCCATCCATCCATCCATCCATCCAACTCCGGCGGCCCGCTGAAGTCAGCCACCGCCACCACCATCACCATCACCACCACCACTTACATCCCTCTCCGACCCGCTGTTGTGCTCCCCGGACATCCCCCTCTGCGTTCAACTCCCCGGCCAACTCTCCAGTCCGGCCTCCTCCATTGTCGAGCCCCTCATCCTCCCTCAGGCGGCCAACCACCACCGGTCCGGCGCTGTCTCCTCCTCCGGCCGGCCAGTGAGCCCCTTCACAGTGAGTTCTTCTTCTTCCTCCTCTCCTTCTTCCAATCTCACATGTATGTGTAATGTATATATATAAATACGTATATACGGTTATGTATATATTGATATATGTATATGTATTTGTGTTTATTAATTAATGTATAGGTATAGTTTTAGTATGTATATGTATGATTTAATAAATATATATGTAATGTACATACGTATATACATGTATGTGTATAAATGAGGAACGTATGTACATACGTATATATACATGTTTATATATCTAATTAATGTGTATAAATATACATGTATGTATATCTAATTAATATATATATATTAATGTGTATATATCTAATGAATGTAGATATATTTAATGTGTATAAATATACATAATATATGTATATTCTAATATGTACTTTTGCATATATATGATATATATACGTATTTTGGTATATAAAATATAATAGTATACGTACTGTTTTGGTATAAAAATATATAATGTTTGGTATATGTATATATATATTTTGTATATATATACTTAGTATATTTTCAAATATGTATAATGAGTATTAGTGTATATATTAATATATATATTTTGTACATACATTTATATACTTTCAATATATATACGATTGGTATATATAAATACGTGTTCTGCTATGTGTATTAAATATGTATTATTTTGGTATATTTCATATAGAATACATATAATAAAATACATATTTTGGTATAAATGTATAAATATATATATTCTTATAATGGGACTTATGTACATTTTTTTCATAAACAAATAATATATACTTCCACTATGTACATACAGTTATACCTATTTTGTATACTTTGGAATAACAATATATATGTATTATGTTTAATTATTAACAGTATGTTTAATTGGTATATATATATGTGGTAGGTATTAATGATTAAAAATAGGTAATGTGTTTTATCCCTACTAGATAACCCTAGTTGACTAGTGCCCTGCCTGACATGGCCCTGAAGCCAGTGTTTATAGACTGTGTGTTAGCGTAGCATCTGATGCAAATGTGGTTTTGCTTGTGATATGTTATAGGACGGTTGGTTTTCCCAGGGGATACTCTGGGACAGGACATCCATAATTAGCAGCTAAGGACCCAAGGCAAGTACATTCTCTGATAATTTCCAATTCTTGATAATTTCTATAAGTTCAATGATCTTGAAATGTTACAACTGAATCTTTGACACTGTGCTACACGGACTAGTATATAGCCTGGATCTGCAGTCATGAGATGTTACCTTGATTATCGTATTGACATTGTACACGACATGTATATTAGACATCGTACATGATAGACTTGACTTGCTCGTGTATCATGACGTGTCATGGTTGGATCCACAGTACTAGTTGGGGACGGGGAAGTAGTTAGTAAGAAATGTGATCATAACCTCTTATTGTAGTATAGAAATTGTAAGTGTTAATCATGCTCTTCATCCATGATTAGCCAGGCCCTGTAGCTATCGTACATGATCCCAAGCCGATCACATTTTGAAACTACTATTTCAAACACTTAGAATATATTACAGTTCCCTATTTTAAATCATATACTACATCACCCGTATATGATACTGTTCCTTGTTCTTTTATTTCCATACATGCACTGACTGTATCATATTGCCTATTGCCTGTCTCTTTACATTGCCTGTCTCTCTTAAATTGCCATTGCATTTATTTCACTGTTTTCTCAGTAGCTAGCATGACATATTTTATTGTATTATAGACATTATCAATTAATGGAACTGTTATTTGAGATTGTTGCTTTGCTCCTTCCTGACTGGAAATATTTTTCCAGACTATGCCTTAGAGGACCGATGTCCGTCACTTTATGGACCATATGGTGAGTAGCTGCAGACTTGGTAGTTTAGTTGTGATTCTGGAAGGTCTAGCCGGAATTATTATTTATTGTTAGTTCTTTAAGTAGACTATTTGGTACCGAATTTGTCTCCGGTATTTTGATGAGACTTGGATATTATTGAGTTAGAATATTACTTGTTGACTTGTGTTGTGTTTAATTTTAATTTCTGTTTCGAAATCTTATCGTGCTGTAATCCTGTGATTGAGTATGTGTTCATCTTATTTGTGTTATCCGTGCCTCCTAATGGAGATTTGATGCTTGCGTGACATTAGTTAGATAGTATCAAGACCTTGACAGCGTTCTACCGCCGACACTGCGGCGTAGGCTGGACGTACCCACGCACTCGTGCCCCTAAACCGGGTGCGGGTCGTGACACATTTTTAGTGGTGGCCCATGCAGGTCAGACTTCGCGAGTTGTGCGATGTCGTAGTAGTGTGGCATCCTTGTTATACTACTGCGTGCCTGCGATAGAATCTAGGACATAGGATACTAGGACGAGAGCGAATACTCAATCACAATTCATTGAGAGATTCCTGGGATGACCCCTGAGAATCTTGTTAAAATTTCCAATTTAAATCATTCCCTTGTTCCGTCCATTCTCACTTATTGATGTTGAATTTGATTGTTGTTAATTAGGTATTAAATTAGGATTTTAGTTTCATTATAGGGTTTGATTTCATATTAAGATAATTTTTATAGACTGATTTATGGTATTATCTGATAACACATGTCGATGAGGACAGTGAAAATGATTAACATTAGAGCTATTGGACTACAGAAGGTGGATTTAAATTTTTAATTGAAGATTGAAAATAAATTTCAAATTTTTGAATTTTGAGAAGATTAAGATATTGTTATTAAAATTTTGAGGAATTCAGATTCAATTTGATGAACATAGACAATATTGTAAGGATTTTGGAGGTGATTAAGTTTTATTTCAGTATTTAAATAATTAACCTTGAGGAAAGTGTATGCATTTATACTTTAAAATTTATTCGAGGAGTTATTTTGAGGAATTTTATTTGAGGATAGGATTTTATAGTGAGAGAGATATATTATTATATAAGTAGATGAGATGCATGTAAGGATCTGTTGGCTTGAGCATGATTGAGATCTCACTGCCAACTGGCTTAGGTGTTCATCTAGGATTGTATTGGAGAGAGCAGTACTTAGTATAGTGTGTTGAAATTGTTATGCATTTGAGTGATAAGAATAACTAGCATCGACGATTGCAGTAGGTAAGGAAGCTAGCAGTGAGTATGTTTCAAGTAGAACTGTGATACCTAGGGGATAAAGGTATCAAACCTTAGATGCACCTTTGACCTGTGCAATCACAACTAGGGTTTATTTTCAATCTTTTATCTTGAATGTTGCTTCTTTAGAACTGTACTGTCCTTCCTTGATGATATCGCATTTTTGCCTAAATTGATTCTTTTGGGTCTGTCTTCAGGATGCCGCCGAAGACACGATCTATGAGAGCGGGAACATCAGCTTTAGAGGGGTCTGCCACCTCTCCACCTGAGGGACAGACAGCCGTAGTTCCTCCTACATCTCCGATGCACGTAGGTGTATCTGCACCTATCGGGGATCCTCCTCCTCCACCTGTTCAGAAGATTGCCGCAGCTGTGACGGACAACCTTCCGCCTCCGCCGACTCCAATTCCCGGAGGTTTGCCCATTGACGGAACGCAGATGTTTACTTTGATCCAAGGCATGGTAGATGCCCAGAGAGTGACGGCAGATGCTCAGCGAGTTCAAGCTGAGGCTCAGAGGGTGCAAGCAGAAGCGTACCAGGCACAAACCGAGCTGATGAAAGAAAACATGGAGAATGCTCATCAAGTGACTCTCCAAGCTTTGGAGAGAGTAGCACAGTACCAGCAGTTTCCTGGCCAGCAACAGCAGAGATCAGGCACTATAGTGGATTTCAAAAGAATGATGCCTCAAGAGTTCAAAGGCACCGAAGGAATACTCTACGCTGACGACTGGCTAGAGGATATAGAGAGAAGCCTGCGATTGACCCAGATTCCGGAGAACTTGCAAATAGAAGCCGCTGGCAGTCAGATGTTCGATATCGCACTCACGTGGTATCGCACGGAGCCGAGAATTACTGCACAAGGACTTACTTGGGAGACCTTCAAGGAGCTCTTCAAGGAGAAGTTCTTTCCCGACGTGGCATTGGGAACCTTGGAAAGTCAATTTCATGACTTAGTTCAAGGAAACATGTCGGTCGACGAGTACGCTGCAGAATTCTGTAGATTGAGCCGTTTTGCATCGTCTATGATTCGGGACCCAGGAGATCGAGCCCGAAAGTTTAGAAAGGGACTGACGAGAGAGATTAGGTCGCGTACTTCTGGTCGTCGTACCGCTACCTTTGAGGCTATCTTGATGGATGCTCAGATTGCAGAAGAGGATCTGGATCTCAGGCCTAAAAGGAGTCACAATATTTTTGGAGATAAGAATGGTAGCACAGGACCAGCCAAGCATCCCCGTATTCAGCACCAACAGCAGTACCAAGTACCATTTCATATTCAACAACAACCATGGACATTTCAGCATCCACCGCAGTACCTAGCACCAGTTCCTACCCAGCAACATCCATGGGCGTATCAGTATCAACAGCAGTACCAGGAACCAGTCCGTGTTGAGCAGAATCAGCAACAGCCTCCAAGAGAGACACAGCAGACTTATCATTTCTGTAAGAAGCCAGGTCACCTTTGGAAGAGCTGTAGAACGAGGCTAGGACTTTGTTTGTACTACGGCGCTGTGGGACATCGAGTAAGGGATTGTCTTCTAGCCCCTTATCTTCCCGGCCAGCATGCAACTTCAGATTATAGAGATCTAGTTAGGCTACCTGTGGAACCGTATATTGCTCAGCACCCGCAAAGGGAACCACCCCAGCAGGGCGGGCGTTTGCGATGACGGTCGAGGAGACCGATACTGCAGGTAATGTGTTAGCAGGTTCTGTTCTTTCCTTCTTTCTGTTCCTATCTATTTGATTAATTGATTGATTCCTTAGTACAATAGTTGTATGCATGATTTTCTTGTTATAATGTAGTTAGTAGCATACCCTGATATAGAGACTGCAATACCATGACAAAGACACCATGACCGTACATATCCCCTTAGGTTGCATGTTGTATGATTGTAGTTGCATGTTGTATGATTGTAGGAAAGATTTTTAGACCATAATTATTGGGGTTTAACCATGACGAAGATTCACGAAAGGGATTGACTTGACAGGAGAGACAAGATGATTAAAATTCGAGGATAAACATCGATTTAAATAAAGGGCCAAGAATTTAACATGGCAGAATTTATGATTTATTAATTCCAGGAAGATTATGACATGCTTAAATTGGTTATTAGAATTGGAAATTTTGGGAGATTTATCAATATATTAATTTGATTGCAAGTTATGAAAATTTTAAAATTTTATATGTGGATGTTGCAATTAGAAAATCCATAAGTATCACATTGTTGAGTATTTTGAGGAAGAGGAAATCGAGAAATTAAATTTTGATGGATTAATGTGGAATTCAAACTTTTTGGACGAGATTATATTTTTATATATGTGCATTGATTAAAATCAAATTGAGGAGTGGATATTAAATTCTGAGTATTGAATTATTAACTAAAACTTTCAAGGAAATTTTTGATAAAAATGGACTTTGATTCTAATTCGAGGATTTTTCAGGAATGCAAATAATTCAAAAATTTTGAAAAGTCGTGAAGGGACATTGTGGATTATAACCTGATTTCATGGATGATGAATTTAAATTTTGAGAGAAATAATAATGTGTATGATAAACACTACTATGAGGATTTTAAATTTCGAGGACGAAATTCTTTTAAGGTGGGTAGACTTGTCACTACCACATTCTGAAAACAGGGGTAATTTCGACTTTTTATAATATTTAATTTATGGTAGTTTCAATTAATTAATTGCATGATAGTATATTTGATTTAAATAATTATGTGTGATGTGTAATTAAATATAGTATTAGATGCAGTGTTCATTTATTTTTAGCCAGCAGATTTGACCTAGAAGTCCAGTAGACGAACACCTGTCCGAATTGTAGAATTCTGGATTTAATTATTTTTATCTAGAATTTAATATTTGGAGATTTTAATTAATTACCGTAATTTATTTAATTATTGCGCATTGCCTTTGCTTCGATATTTGGAGCGCTATCCTGACTTTTGTCTTCCAAAAAATTTCACAATCTTGTCCTAGACATGCCCGCCTTCCATTCTGCTATTTTTGCAACTCATAATTATGCTCTTTGTACATTATTTCTAGCCGCACAAAAATCGTCGCGGACGTTATTTAATAAATCCCTATTTTGCATCGTTGTGCGTTCCAATCGAAAATTGGAGGCAATCTTGACCTATTTTTTGTGCGACCCAAATTAGGGTAATATTCTGTTCTGAGTCTACTTCATTATTGGTATTGATGACCTGACCTGATTTTGGTCCCATGTACTCCTAATTAATTTTAGAACACAACTTGCATTTATTTCTATTTAATTTGAGGATACCATTTTATCTGATTCCGTAAATTCCAATTTAATTCCAGTGCCCTGTAAATTGAGTCCATACCGATCATACAGCGCCCCCTGACCCTACAAAACACCGGACACCGAATCGCCCGCCAAATTTTTGTCATTTTATGTGTTTGTGTAATTTCCCAAATTTAAGGGGCTAAGTCGCAATTATTCAATTGTAGGTGTCATCACCCCATTGTCCAAGACCAAATGGAAAGGTTATTTATTTATGGACCAAATTGCATCTTTTCCCACATGAAATTTCCTTCATGAACAATCTGGACCACTCATTCAATGAGTGCATCCTCACCCTCCATCAAAATCCTCTCTCCCTATTAAATGACATGTCCCATCAAACCCTAATCCCCAAGCAAGCCCCCACCTCCTCACAAGCCTCCTCCCTCTCTCCTACGTATGTAATTCTTCTTCTCCTTCTTCCTTTCTCTTCTTCTTTTCTTCTTCTTCTTTTTCTTCTCCTTCCTTCTCCTTCTTCTTTGATTCTTATTCATTTGAATTCAAATAATAAGATTAGGGGGGGACTACTGTTCATTCCCCCCATACTACTGCTGCCGCACCTACTGTTCCTCCGGCGCGGCCCGGCCGCTACTCCGGTCAACTGCCCCAGCCGACCCTCCCTGTACTCCGGTGTCTGTGCATATTCTCCACGGCGGCCGCTGCAGCCCCCACGTACAGCAGCCCCCTCACCCTGCGCACCCCGGCCGAGCCTGCACCCAGGCCGACCTCGCCTCCGGCGCTGGCTGCCCCGACCGCCCGGCGGACTCACCGTCGTACCCCCGCTGCTCATCCATCCATCCATCCATCCATCCAACTCCGGCGGCCCGCTGAAGTCAGCCACCGCCACCACCATCACCATCACCACCACCACTTACATCCCTCTCCGACCCGCTGCTGTGCTCCCCGGACATCCCCCTCTGCGTTCAACTCCCCGGCCAACTCTCCAGTCCGGCCTCCTCCATTGCCGAGCCCCTCATCCTCCCTCAGGCGGCCAACCACCACCGGTCCGGCGCTGTCTCCTCCTCCGGCCGGCCAGTGAGCCCCTTCACAGTGAGTTCTTCTTCTTCCTCCTCTCCCTCTTCCAATCTCACATGTATGTGTAATGTATATATATAAATACGTATATACGGTTATGTATATATTGATATATGTATATGTATTTGTGTTTATTAATTAATGTATAGGTATAGTTTTAGTATGTATATGTATGATTTAATAAATATATATGTAATGTACATACGTATATACATGTATGTGTATAAATGAGGAACGTATGTACATACGTATATATACATGTTTATATATCTAATTAATGTGTATAAATATACATGTATGTATATCTAATTAATATATATATATTAATGTGTATATATCTAATGAATGTAGATATATTTAATGTGTATAAATATACATAATATATGTATATTCTAATATGTACTTTTGCATATATATGATATATATACGTATTTTGGTATATAAAATATAATAGTATACGTACTGTTTTGGTATAAAAATATATAATGTTTGGTATATGTATATATATATTTTGTATATATATACTTAGTATATTTTCAAATATGTATAATGAGTATTAGTGTATATATTAATATATATATTTTGTACATACATTTATATACTTTCAATATATATACGATTGGTATATATAAATACGTGTTCTGCTATGTGTATTAAATATGTATTATTTTGGTATATTTCATATAGAATACATATAATAAAATACATATTTTGGTATAAATGTATAAATATATATATTCTTATAATGGGACTTATGTACATTTTTTCATAAACAAATAATATATACTTCCACTATGTACATACAGTTATACCTATTTTGTATACTTTGGAATAACAATATATATGTATTATGTTTAATTATTAACAGTATGTTTAATTGGTATATATATATGTGGTAGGTATTAATGATTAAAAATAGGTAATGTGTTTTATCCCTACTAGATAACCCTAGTTGACTAGTGCCCTGCCTGACATGGCCCTGAAGCCAGTGTTTATAGACTGTGTGTTAGCGTAGCATCTGATGCAAATATGGTTTTGCTTGTGATATGTTATAGGACGGTTGGTTTACCCAGGGGATACTCTGGGACAGGACATCCATAATTAGCAGCTAAGGACCCAAGGCAAGTACATTCTCTGATAATTTCCAATTCTTGATAATTTCTATAAGTTCAATGATCTTGAAATGTTACAACTGAATCTTTGACACTGTGCTACACGGACTAGTATATAGCCTGGATCTGCAGTCATGAGATGTTACCTTGATTATCGTATTGACATTGTACACGACATGTATATTAGACATCGTACATGATAGACTTGACTTGCTCGTGTATCGTGACGTGTCATGGTTGGATCCACAGTACTAGTTGGGGACGGGGAAGTAGTTAGTAAGAAATGTGATCATAACCTCTTATTATAGTATAGAAATTGTAAGTGTTAATCATGCTCTTCACCCATGATTAGCCAGGCCCTGTAGCTATCGTACATGATCCCAAGCCGATCACATTTTGAAACTACTATTTCAAACACTTAGAATAGATTACAGTTCCCTATTTTAAATCATATACTACATCACCCGTATATGATACTGTTCCTTGTTCTTTTATTTCCATACATGCACTGACTGTATCATATTGCCTATTGCCTGTCTCTTTACATTGCCTGTCTCTCTTAAATTGCCATTGCATTTATTTCACTGTTTTCTCAGTAGCTAGCATGACATGTTTTATTATATTATAGACATTATCAATTAATGGAACTGTTATTTGAGATTGTTGCTTTGCTCCTTCCTGACTGGAAATATTTTTCCAGACTATGCCTTAGAGGACCGATGTCCGTCACTTTATGGACCATATGGTGAGTAGCTGCAGACTTGGTAGTTTAGTTGTGATTCTGGAAGGTCTAGCCGGAATTATTATTTATTGTTAGTTCTTTAAGTAGACTATTTGGTACCAGATTTGTCTCCGGCATTTTGATGAGACTTGGATATTGTTGAGTTAGAATATTACTTGTTGACTTGTGTTGTGTTTAATTTTAATTTCTGTTTCGAAATCTTATCGTGCTGTAATCCTGTGATTGAGTATGTGTTCATCTTATTTGTGTCATCCGTGCCTCCTAATGGAGATTTGATGCTTGCGTGACATTAGTTAGATAGTATCAAGACCTTGACAGCGTTCTACCGCCGACACTGCGGCGTAGGCTGGACGTACCCACGCACTCGTGCCCCTAAACTGGGTGCGGGTCGTGACAGCTAGTATCAAGACAAGGATCTAAATTTATAGTTCAAATATTATCTCACTATGAAAGTTAGGTTTAGTCCTAATGTTAAATCTGGGATTTCTATTGGTTTCTCAATACTAGGGTCAAACAATATGGTCAAATTTTTAACTAATCCTAGTAGCATCTATATGTCTTCTCAACTCATTCATAAACATATCTAGGGATAATGGTCAATTAATCTACAGGTATGGGATGCTGGGGTTCATTAGGTAGTAAGGAATGCTAGAGTTCATTAAGTATTCTAACTCAGTGATGTGTCAATATCCTAGTTGTATCCTTAGTAGAAATATTACCCTAATTATCATCCTAACAACAGGGATTCCTATATTCTAGCAGAGGCTATACTCAAGAAACTATTAGGGAAGCACATGAATCAAGCAGGATGCAGTTATTAAAATAGAACAGATAAGAAGGAAGGTGAGTCAAAGTCAATTGTGGATGAGATCCTATACTCTATTCCTAAGTGCAGGCTTGCTCGGTACAGTAACGTAACCGAGACAATATGCTCTCGACCTGCATGGGCCACCACTAAAAATATGTCATGCCCCAGTCCCAAAATACGTAGGACCAGGATACGTAAGCATGTCAGTCGCATATATATGGCAACTCCAATATATGAAAACCATAACACATGCGTACGGTGTATTATAAACAATAATTCACAAGTGGTATAAACTATCATAAGTCACAGGACATAACTAAAATCTCATCCATAGAAATCATAAATAAATAAATAACCAATATCTATGTGACTAAATCTCAATACGAAGTATCAAAGGATGATAGTTGGGTGGAAACAAATCCACTGCCAAACTAGAATATAAAATAAATAAACCAATACACAACAACTAATAATCACGAGGCTCGAAGAGAAGACCTCCTCGAAATATAAGTAGCAAGTCTGGATCTGCGCTTCTGCAAATACTCATGAACTTCTATACCTGAAAAGGGACCAGGTCCTCAGAGGGACATAACAAGATACAAAGAAGCATGCCATAAAGTAAATACTGAATAAATAAAGGGGGTGTGTTAACCATCTAAGTGAATGCAATTTGAGGATAACTTTGTGCGTATGAAAAAGTGTAGGCTAGACATATGCTGACGTAATTCACCAATCGTGAATGACTGGCTAGTATATGCCACATATGCCCCCATAGAAGGGAACTCTGCAATATAATAACGTCCAACTCCGAGGAGCATGGTATCTGTATAATAACGTCCAACGTTCTATAGGGTGTGGTATCTGCAAAACCACAAGTAACGTCTAATACTCTAAAGAATGTGGTATCTGCATAAATATATACGTCCATATCTCTCTGAAGAATGCGGTATCATTATAAAGGAGGTGGGTTTCCCATACGCCTACTAGTCGTCCTCCCCGCCCAATGATATATGCATGTTGTATCCACAACATGCTTTAGCTACTACGTCGAGACGGAGTGCAAGTATCGGCATCGTAACTCTGACTTATAGTCTATCGTTAGAACAATAGCCCAACCTTACAACCAAACAAGGACAAGGATTGGACCACCGTACTACAATAGTCTATGCTCTAATAACTGCTAAGTCTTCTAACATGTATCACTATTAGCAGTTAAACCCTATCCGTCGCACGACCTACACGTACCGGTGGCCAACCGAATACGCAAGTTTGTGCCCTACATGAGACTCACAACACGTGTAAGAAATGTGTCAAGGCCTGGAGAGTCATACTGATAACTCCACGACTTTAGGTGGGTCCACTAGACACTAGGTCAGACACAAGTCCTAACGTCAACGCCTTCGTTGACTGCACCCGAGTCTTTCTCGGACGCACACAATTATATAATATAAAAACAATAAACATGCAACTAAAATAATAACTGAATTTAAACAGTACAACAAGGCAGGGTATACTTGCCTGGGTCCTCAAGCTGCGAGTGCCAATAACCTGCTCCCGAAGTCTCGCAGGACGATCCAATGGTCCTATATATATGATATAATAATACCATCAGTCACTACAATAGTATGAGCAGGACACATTACGTTGTAGTAACGAACTGATGCAGGGTCACAACTGTCCATCTAGCTGGGTCACACGTGCACGTAGCTAAAATGTACACGTGTCATTTCTTATTAAGAGATAATTTTATAATAATATTAATACTTAAAAATATGAAATATATTTTAATATTTAAATACGTATGTATATATATACATATAGTAAATACATATACATAATACATAAATACCTTAAATACGTAATATATATATATATAAACACAATATATACATAATATACATACATATATATATACATTAAATACATAAATATAATACTTAAATACTAATATACTTATGTAAGTAATTTTGTAAATACATTATACATAATTTATACATTAAATACAATACATATTACATATATATCATATATTCATATATATATTTATTAAATAAATTAATAAACATGTATACATATATACATTATATATATACATATATATATACATAAATATACGTAAATATATATATATATAATACATATATACATAAATACATATAGACATACATATACATTATATAATACATATATATATATACATGTATATACGAGGTGAGGGTGTACCTCGCTGTGTCATGCCGGGGGGGTGTATCCGCCGTACGAGGTTGTCGCCGGCGAAGGAGGGCGGAGCTCCGGCGGGGGGGTGCATAGTGCACGACAACAGCAGCAGCAACTCTGGCAGCAGTTGCAACAGCTGCAGCGGCTCCAGCGGGGGCCGGTGGTGGTGGTGTGTGGTTCGGTGGTCAGGGGGTGGCGAAGAGGGCGGCGGTGGAGGTGGCTAAGGTCGGTGGTGGTGGTGTGTGGTGTGATCGGGAGGGAGCAGTCGGGTGGTGGAGGTGATGTTGGTGATGGTGGTGTTGTTGATGGTGGTGTCGGTAATGGCGGCCAGGGGGTGGTGGAGATGGTGAGGACGGTGGTGGAGAGGACGAGGACGGTGGCCCAGGTGGTGGTGGTGGACTGTGGTGGTAGTAGACTGTGGTGGTGGTGGTGGCTACGCTAGGGGGAGTCGGGGGTCGGGTCGGGTAAGGAGGAGTCGGGGTGGTGATGGGTTGTGGTGTTAATGGAAGTTAATGGCGTCGGAGATGACGGTGGTGGCGGCGAGTCGTGTCGAGGGTGGAAGAGGACGGCCGGTGGTCGTGCAGTGGGGCTCCGGCGGTCCTCAGACTGCTCGGTTCAGTGGGTCGGGGATCCGGCCGGGAAGGGGAGGAGGAAGAAGAGGGAAGATGGAGGTGGTGATGGAGAGAGCAGGGAGGAGGATCCGGCGGGGGTCAGGCGAGGTGCTCCGGCGAGGTTGGTCGACTCGACGGTGAAAGACTGGCCGGCGGAGGTGGGACAGTCGGGTCTGCACAGGGAAGGAGGGAGGAGATGAATAGTAGTCGGCTAGGAATAGGGTTGGGTGATTTAGAAAAATAAAGAAAAAGGGAAGAAAAAGTTATTTATATACATGTGGAATTTAGGTTTGGGTTTGACCTAGGTAGGTGGGCTTGGTCAACGTCCTCTTGGGGTTGGGCCTTGGCCTCACATGGGGATGTTTGGAGGGCTATAATTTATATTGTTTAAAATGCAATGATAGGGTTAATGAGGGGGCGATGTTGCGCATTGCACATTCTGAAAATTCGTGGAGAAAATTCATATGACCAAATAATGAAGGGGAAAATAGGTTTCTTCATGTATTGTCCAATGGTGTGGACACCTTAATGCACTTTTGCATAAAAGCGTCCAATAATTAGAAAATTGCCCAAAGATGGAAATTGGGTTAAATTAATTAAAATTAATGCGCAGGGTATTTTGGAATTAATTAGAAGTAGATGGGGATAAAATTAGGTGGGACACAAGTGTCATGGACATAGACGGCTCAGAGTAGAATATTATCATTAATTAGGTTGCACGAAATGGGTCAAGATTGTGTCTCCAATTTTGATTGGAACGCATAAGGATATAAAGTTAAAATTATTTAGAATTTAAGAAATAACGTCCGCGACGAATATTGTGCGTCTAAAATAAAGCACAAGATAGAGTATTTGTAAGTTACACAAAGGTCAGAATGGAAGGCTGGCACGTCTAGGAAAAGTGTATAAAATTTGTAGGAAGGCAATGGCTAGTGTAGTGCTCCATTTATCGAAGCAACGGTAAGGTGCACTAAGTAATAT